>OY821762.1:25466945-25776629 GCA_963682095.1 Potentilla sterilis | reverse complement strand
ATCAAAAAAGTAAAATAATAGTAGTCAAGAATTAGTTAACCAACAACATAAATAACATAAGTTCGTTAAAAATGGGAAATGTTCAAAATTATATAATCACCTCTCAATGGGATACATCCATCTATACTGTACAGGACCAGCCAGTTTTGCTTCCCACGCTAAGTGAATTGACAAATGGACCATGACGTCAAAAAATGCAGGAGGAAATATCATTTCCAACTTGCATAGAGTTATGGCAATTCGATCTTGAAGAAATTCCAAGTCAAGGACATTCAGTACTTTAGCACACAACTCTTTAAAAAAGTAAGACAGCTCAATCAGTGCTTCACATGGCTTTTTGGGTAGTAACTCTCGCACCACAAGCGGAAGCAGTCTCTCCATGAAAACGTGACAGTCATGACTTTTCATTCCAGAAATACTGCGTCGTTTAACATTCACCCAACGAGATACATTTGCACAATAGCTATCAGGAACTTTCAATTTCATCAACCATTCACATATAGCATTGATATCATCGGCTGACAATTCAAAAGGTGCTGGATCATAAACCCACTTCCCATCCTCCTCTCTAGGCCAATACTTTTTCCTTATACCCATTTCTTTGAGATCAAGACGAGCATTTACTGAATCTTTTGATTTACCATCAATGTCCATGATTGTGCCCACCACGTTGTTGAAAATATTTGTTTCAATATGCATCACATCCAAGATATGGCGTAGCACATTTGTTTTCCAATAAGGCAGTTTGAAAAGGATATATACTTTCTTTTTTCCAATTGTGAGTCCTTCCAAATCCAGGGATGATTTGTTTTTTCTCCTTCTTTCCAAGTTTAAATGTCTTTAACCCCTGAACTTCATCCACAATATCCTGACCAATTTTTCTCACTGGTGCAGATTTCTTCTCCCATGTATTGTCAAAAAGTTTACGTTTTTTACGCCACTCATGATCCGGTGCTAAAAACCGACGATGTCTCATATAACATTGTTTTGAGCCGTGTTTCAATCTACGACTAGAAGTCTCGGACGCACAACATGGACATGCCAATTTTCCCTGTGTGCACCAACCAGACATATAACCGTATGCTGGAAGATCATGGATTGCCCACATGATTGCAGCTCTCATCTGAAAATTTTGCTTCGTAGAAATGTCGTACGTTTCCTTACCATGTTCCCACAATTGGTTTAACTCATCGATCAACGGCTCAAGGTAAACATCAATATCATTGCCAGGACTTCTCGGTCCTGGTATGAGTAAAGTTAAGAAGATGTAAGGCTCTTTCATGCACATCCATGGAGGAAGGTTGTATGGAAATAGTAAAACTGGCCAAGTACTATGACTAACATTCATATTCCCAAAAGGGTTGAATCGCACTACCAGATACGGGGGAATAGCCGACGAAAATTTTTTCGTCGGCCATTCCATTTTTTCGTCGGCTATACCCTCTGCCGACGAAAATTTCGTCGGCCATAAGTCGTCGGTAATACGCCGTCGGTAATACCAATGGCCGACGAAAAAAAAAATTTCGTCGGCTATAGTTAAATATGGCCGACGAATCCAAAAATTCGTCGGGCAAACGTGGGAGAAATAGCCGACGAATTTCGTCGGGTATTTTTGAGTATGGCCGACGAAATCCATTAAGTATGGCCGACGAATTTCGTCGGCTATTGTGTTTTAACTATAGCCGACGATTTAATAAAATTTCGTCGGCTATTTCCTCGAAATATATTAATATTTTAATAGGCATAATTAGTTATAGCCGACGAAATACTAGAATTTTCGTCGGCTATACAACTTATAGCCGACGAAAATTGGTAAAATTCGTCGGCTATTCTTAAATTTTAGGCAAAAAAAAAATTAAATTATGCTTTGGATGGAGGAGGGGAATGAGGAGGGGAAGGAGGAGGAGGAGGCCGGAGGAGGGGAAGGAGGAGGAGGGGAAGGAGGAGGAGGAGGCCGGAGGAGGAGGGGAAGGAGGAGGAGGAGGCCGGAGGAGGGGAAGGAGGAGGAGGGGAAGGAGGAGGAGGAGGCCGGAGGAGGAGGGGAAGGAGGAGGTCGGAGGAGGAGGAGAAGGAGGAGGGGAAGGAGGAGGCCGGAGGAGAAGGAGAAGGAGGAGGAGGAGGAGGAGGGGAAGGAGGAGGAGGAGGAGGAGGCCGGAGGAGGAGGAGGGGAAGGAGCAGGAGGAGGAGGAGGAGGGGAAGGAGGAGGGGAAGGAGGGGAAGGAGGGGAAGGAGGAGGAGGCCGGAGGAGGAGGAGGAGGAGGAGGAGGAGGGGGAGGAGGAGGAGGAGGAGGGGAAGGAGGAAGAGGAGAAGGGGAAGGAGGAGGAGGAGGCCGGAGGAGGAGGTCGGAGGAGGAGGAGAAGGAGGAGGGGAAGGAGGAGGCCGGAGGAGGAGGAGAAGGAGAAGGAGGAGGAGGAGGAGGAGGAGAAGGAGGAGGAGGAGGGGAAGGAGGAGGAGGAGGAGGAGGCGGGAGGAGGAGGAGGCCGGAGGAGGGGAAGGAGGAGGGGAAGGAGGGGAAGGAGGAGGAGGCCGGAGGAGGAGGAGGAGGAGGAGGAGGAGGGGAAGGAGGGGGAGGAGGAGGAGGAGGAGGGGAAGGAGGAAGAGGAGGAGGCCGGAGGAGGGGAAGGAGGAAGAGGAGGCCGGAGGAGGGGGGGAAGGAGGAGAGAAAAAAGGCGGGAGGATTTAAAAGATTTAGAAGGAGTATAGCCGACGAAATAAAAAGATTTCGTCGGCTATACTTAGAGAATAGCCGACGAAATTAAAATATTTCGTCGGCTATTCTCTAAGTATAGCCGACGAAATCTTTTATTTCGTCGGCTATACTTTGGAAAATCAACAGCCGTCGGATCTGAGCCATCCAACGGCGGACAATAAAAAGGCGCGGATCAAGAGTTTAGCCGACGAAATATTTGAATTCGTCGGCTATACTTAGAGAATAGCCGACGAAATTTGAATGTTTCGTCGGCTATTCTATGAAAACATACTAAAATGCCGTTTTGAGGCCCTAAACGAACTCGAAAGCCCGAAAAAGCCCACACGTCGTGGCAAAGCTGCGAGTTTTGTTCCTGGCGTCGTTCCCTTTCCGGAATGGTATCACAATCGTCATTCGGACGCCGGATGCCAAATCTGCAGTAAACCGGGTTTTGACTGATTTCATTATTTCGGCACACGGATTTTATCGGAATCTTGTCATTTTTCAACCGCAGACGTATTTCATTATTTCGGTCATATCTTATTTGACGACATATTTGCATTTGAAGAGTGTACGTATAGTAACTATTTGAAACTATACATTCACTTAAACACTTAGTAAACAAGTTAAGGAACATTAGTGCATATGTTCCGATTTTTAATCTAAAAGTTTGGAAAATCTATTCCAACCGTCAGATATCACCGTTAAGATTAAATACATGTATGAAAAAAAATCCAACTACATCTGACAACGTTAAAGGCTCGATCGGGACGGTCAACCGGGTGAGTCAAACCTCTAAACGCTTTAAAACGGAAATTGGCCCGTCTAAATGACGTTTTTTGGCCTGATCTTCAATAGAGAATAGTTTCAGATTGATGAGACGCGACTAATCGTATAAAAATTTTCCTCAAAATATTTACCGACCGTCAGGCTACCCATAGGAAAACGGGAGTAAAAAACAGTTAACCGCAACATTCGGCACACAGATTTTGTCGGAATCTTCCCATTTTTCAACCGTAGCCGTATTTCAATATTTTGGTCATGTCTTATTTCACGACACATTTGCATTTGAAGGATGAAGCAATGGTTTGTCGATAGTGATAGAAAATGGAAACTGCTCTTTTTTTGTTTTTTTTTTAATCATAGCCGACGAAATCAAACCTAGTATTCGTCGGCTATGCTATTCTTTTGTCGTTTTCTGTCAAAAATAATCGTATAATTATTTTTATTAAAACTTATGGCCGACGAAATACTTAATTTTCGTCGGCCATTGTTCGTAAATAATTATTTTTAAAAAAAGTATGGCCGACGAAATAATTAATTTTCGTCGGCCATTGTTCGTAAAATAATTATTTTTAAATAATTTATGGCCGACGAAATAATTAATTTTCGTCGGCCATTATTCGTAAAATAATTATTTTTAAAAAAACTTATGGCCGACGAAATAAAAAAGTTTCGTCGGCCATTCTTCCAAAAGTTTATAGCCGACGAAAACTTTAAATCGTCGGCCATTATAGGAGTATAGCCGACGATTTTTCATTTTTACCGACGAAAAAAAAAATCGTCGGCCATTCTATGGGAATGGCCGACGAAATTTTTTTTTTGCCGACGACAAAAATTTTCGTCGGCCATTCTTGGGAATAGCCGACGAAAAAAGTGTTTCGTCGGCCGTTTTTTTTTTTTCGTCGGCAAAGCCTTTTTTTCTTGTAGTGATCCGTCAGTTGCCAATCCAAGCCTTACGTTTCGAGGCTCGTTACCGAATGAAGGATGTATTTGATCAAATGTTTTCCAAGCCTCTGCATCTGCTGGATGTCTTAGAACACCATCTTTCTCACGGTCTTCGAAATGCCACCTCATATCTGAAGCTGTCTTAGACGACATAAATAGTCGTTGAAGTCTTTGTGTGAGTGGAAAATATCGCAAAAATTTCCATGGAATATTTTTAACCTTTTCCCCTTTTTTCTTTGTGGTGGTGCGTTGTGTTTTCCACCTTGAAAGTTGACACGTAGGACATTCGGTTGCATCAGCAAGCTTCCCGTAATATATTACACAATCATTTTTGCACGCATCAATTCTCTCATAGTGAAGTCCGAGCTCTTCAACAATCTTTTTCGCTCTATAGTTTGATGTCGGCAATTTGTCACACATGGGAAATGCGTTTTTCAACAACTTCAATAGCTGGTCAAATGCTTTGTTGCTCATATTACCAGTACTCTTGATGTGCATCAAGTTAACAATAAATGACAAATTGGAGTATTTCTCACACCCGGGGTACAACGGCCCCTCAGACTCCTCCAACAATTTATAAAATTTTTGTGCATCTCCATTGGGATCTTGTTCGATACATTCTTCCACAAGGCCTTGCATATCATCGCATTGATCAAAATCTGTAGCTGCATTACCATCATTGTACTCCTCACTATCAGCACTATCAGTATCTTCATTCTCTCCATGTTTACGCCATACTGTATAGTCTGGCATAAAACCTCTGTACAAAAGATGTTTATGTACTTCTGTTGAAATATGTCTATCTCCATTCATACAATCTCGGCATGGACACCACATTCTTCCATCTGAGCAATTTCCACGACTTTTAGCGTAGTCTATAAAACTTTGGACTCCATTGAAATATCTTATATCTGACAGTTTCAACTGCATCCATGATTTATCAATTGACATTTTCTGTAAAATAAATAAAAATTAAATACTAAAATATTGATAGTTAAATAGATAGTAGTTGTTTTTTTTTAATCTGAATAAGCGAGAGGCATGATTCAAATAAGCGAGCAAGATCTATTTCTATATTCATTCTAGATTCAAATATACTACCCTCTTGCATGTAGATCGAGTATACATTTTGGTATATATGTTTGTATATGAACTCGGCAAAGCTACTTGAGTAAATATCAAATACAAAAGTAAATATTTGAGTAAATGACAAACCAATCATACATACCAGTCGCAAAATTTAATGGGATAATGGAACTAGTTTCCTCGAAGATGTCTCCCCTATCTTCCTTTGAGCTGCATTAATAAGATACCATATGATCCCCCTCTGTCTTTCCTTCAAAAGCATGCTGAATTTTTTTTACGGATTCCATTAAGGGTATAATTGATTAACACATATAATATATGTTCCATTTAATATACTACATACGGATAGACTAGAATACCTTAAATGACTTTACCTTTGCTTGATGAAAAGAGGTTCCTCCTGGTGGTTACTTAGCCAAACGTACACAACCAATTCTCCTTGGACCACTTATATAGAACACAAAACATAGCAAAGATAAGCATAAAGAAGCCAAAAAAATTTAGGAAAAAAAAGGAAATTATGTGTTATGCGTACCTCCTCCACGTAGTAATCATCTGATGCAGCACCATCATATCCCAAAAATTAATGTTTCTGAAGCAAGCAATTCACAGTTCATGCGCACCAAGAACCCTAACAGTAGATGTGTGCTAGCCAGTAAACTTTGTAAATCGATCTATTAGGTATGTGTTTATTCACTGCTCACTCAAGTTTATAATTTATTGATGTTGCAGCATCAGAGATCGAGGATGCATATTTTATATATCGGGTAGCCATACAACAGTTTGATGATATCTGTTGGTGCCGAAAAATTTGTTAAGAAGATTTCCTAGGACTATCCTGTAACTAGATTTGAATAGAGTTATAACTAGATTTGAATGCGTCATAGTCCAAACTGGACTTTTTTTAGGAGAAAAGAAAGGAGAAAATAGAAAAAAGAGGTCTTTGCTCTTTTAGGGAACTAAAGGCGTGTTTCTGCAGGCAACTGAAGCCGTCTTCGCTCTTTCCCCTCTTCGCGCTCGTACAAACCTTTCTGTTTAGTTAGGTTTTATCCATCATATGTAACCTTTATTTTTTTCTTTTTCTAAATCATTAATTTGTAATCTTAACCAGCTGATATTATAGTTTCCCATGCAGTTACTTCAAAGGTATATCAGAAACTGTTTCAGAAGCAGAGCAAAGAGGAGGGTGTGCATGCTAAGTAATTTTTGAAGCTCTCTTCACTAATTTTACTCTGAACATTTTTATCATTTTTCATTCTTATGAGAGTGGAAGCTACTGAGTTGCCTATCTCATGTGTATAATACTACGGTAATACCATTCACCATGTCCGAGTATAATAAGTTGTTTACTTTTTCTGTAAGAAAGCTAGAGATCAAGGTTCCACGGTATTATATGTACGAAATCTGTATACATAGAGCATGTGACAGAAACATGTTTCTTTTGTTTGCCTGAACTGTTTGTACATTACAGATCCAATTACAAAGATGAAATGATTGATTACATTTTCTTCTTTCAGCCAAAAAAAAAAAAAAAGATTGATTACATTTTCTCAGTTGAAATTATGGATATCAGAAACTCAATGCTTCAGCTAGCTAGTCTCGAGAAGCTGTCAAAGTAGCCTAAAAGTTTATGAGGACAAATTTATGTCTTTGTGAATGCACAAATTTCAGGATCCAGTTCTTCAAGATCTTGGCTCAATCGAAGGTTCACGTGAGGACAACATCATTGTAATAACCTGATGACACAATTTTAGTCTTATAAACCCTCATTACATCAGGTTGTGGATGAAGCCTTCTCTCAGATTACAAGAAGTGGGGGACTGAGTTTTGTTATAAGAGATTGTTATGGAAATATGTTGGCGGGGGCTTGATTTCGGCTGAGCATGCCGAGTCGTTGGCCAGCACAAAGGCCGTGGAGTTTGCTATAGCTAATGGCTTTCAAACTTGCATCTTGGAAACAGATGCGTTGGAAGTGAAGCGTCAACTATCAGATGAGTTTACGCCAAATACTACTACATTAGGAAGACTGTATGAGGATTTGTGGTTCACTAATCACTATGAAAACTCATGGCAATTGGTGGGTGCAACACACCACCAGAACTGGAAACAATGCAGCACATGTGTATTAGCTGCCTATGCTTGTTCTCTTGAGCAGGAAGCATTTTTTTTTTCAACAACTTTGGTGATCCAAGCTGTTGTCGCAGCTGAGATTTGTAATCCTTGAAATTCTATGTAACAAAAATTGTAAGTTAGGTAGGACTATCCTAACTTCTGACTACTATTTCTCTAAGTAAAGTGAACAATTCAACACAATGTCAATTTGCAGTGTCGCAGGTGTTGCAAACTCACACGAAAAAAATACAAAGACAAAAATAAAATCCAATAGAGTCTACCTGGACCGTCCAATCTACAGACTCGCTTTCTCAGTCAAAGCACTTATCATAGAATCAACGGGTCAGATCCTCCCCACCTTAATGTCCCACATAAATCGCCCTCGAGGCCACACAAAACACAAAACCTTGACATTCATACAAAAAATAATTTGCAGAAAAAAAAAAGAAAAAAAAAGTAATGGCGTTCTCTGCAATAACATCGCACTGCCCCTCCTCTCTTCTTCATCTCCCACGAGGACCCCGTCGGCATCGTCCCCTTCTCGGAGTTCAGTCTCTTTCCGATTTTCATCCACAAGTCTCAGCCGTGCAAGACGCCTCTCAATTCGATCCGTTTCAACTTCCGGTGAGCTGCGCTCTCTCTTGTTTCTGTAATCAATTCGTTACTGTTTAGTTATAACTAGATAATAATGCGTCATAGTCCAAACTGGACTTTTTCTAGGAGAAAAGAAAGGAGAAAATAGAAAAAAGAGGTCTTTGCTCTTTTAGGGAACTAAAGGCGTGTTTCTGCAGGCAACTGAAGCCGTCTTTGCTCTTTCCCCTCTTCGCGCTCGTACAAACCTTTCTTTTGCGCCATCTGTCTCAAATTTTAACTTTGCCCGCTAAATTTTCCTTCCCGCTTTCTTAATTATGGGCACGAAGTATCACCAGATGCGGTTTAGTTTTCTATCTCTCTCAAAACAGTCAGTCTCAATCTCTCTCTCTTATGGCAACCCGAAAACTGACGGCTTACGAGCTCAAAAGGCTCGAGAACATTCGCCGAAACAAGGAAAGATTGGCTTCTCTGAACATTCCATCCATGGGTGACCAACCATCTGCCTCAACCAAACGCCGGAGGTCAGTAATCCCTAAAGAAACCGTCCTCCGTCTTTATACCTTGTTCTTCATTTGATTTCAATCCTCTTTTTCTTTGTAGATGTGTACCACATATGGTTGAAGCCAATCAACAAAGAACAGGTTTGATTTATAATCTTTTGTTATACTGTGTTTCCATTGTTGCTCACTTAGTATTCAATGTGATTTATATACAGAATTTAGCGATTACTTCTTAAAGCCTCTTTGTATGTGGTTACTGCTTACTGAGTCTAGTTATTTGAGTAGAGCATATTGGCTTAAGAAGTTAAACACATGACTAAGAGATGTTCAAGAACTAATTAGTTTTAGTAGGAGTTGGTAACTCTTATTGATATGAAATTTTACAAAGTTCTGCCTCCACTTGTGTACTATTAACCTGAAAAAAATTTATCCTTTTTTTTTTTCAATGTATAATCAATTTGACTACTTTGTCATATATTGAAGTCACGACAAGGAAAGAAAAAGAACAGGAAAAGACAGTAACCACTTGGCACCCCGAGTCTTCTTCACTTTCTCCCCGTGAAGACATTCCGAATGAAGACATTCCGAATGAATCAACACATGAAGAAGAAGAGGTGGAGGAGCTGAACACTGTGGCTATCAAAAGGAAAGGTAGAGGCCCTGCAAAAGGCGATAAAGGCTATGGCACGAACGCACATGTTTTTCGAAAGAGGTATTGATCTTTATACAATTGTACATCCTCTTTCATTATTGATTTTACAAAAAAATTTCCATACTAAATTCTTATGTTTACAATGTTTAGGATTGTAAGTCCCAAAGCTTTACGAAGCATTTGGCCTCTCTTCAAGGCAGAGCTGCAGGGGCCATTCACAACATGGGGGAAATATCCGCAAAAGGAGTTGGATAGGTTGTTTAGACTCTGGAGGAACAAAATATTCAACTTTAACTGCTCTGAGGAAGAATTGAAAGAAGTATTCAGTGAACATATCAAGAGGAACTACAGCGATTGGATGAGTGAAATTCGGAACAGTGTCTTTCTAAAACACAAGACTGCTGCAGCTCGATACGCCAACAACCCTTCATGTGTGAGCCCAGATATATGGACATTGATGGTTGATGATTGGCTCGATGGAAAATGGCAGGTGAGTTCATAACTAATTTGTATGATCTTTGGTGTTAGTGAATGTAGCATAATTTGCCAATTTTCACTGTATTTGAAAACAGCATATGAAGAATGCAGTTATCCTCCACTTTGTTAAGTGACATAGAGTGAAAACACAAAGTAAGGTCATAGTTTGCTGTTTGCATATAAATAAATGAATAATGGTTTGCATTTGAAAACAGCATATGAAAAATGCAAAGTAGGGTCATAATCGCTCTGTAATCCTCCACTTCGTTAAGTGATACACTGAAACAGACTGAATTACAATGCTTGTTATCTCACTTGAAGTGCTTTTGTTATTGGAGTTTGCATGCAATAAGGTTTTAAGTCCAAGGGCTTAGTGTTGACAGCAACCACTATTATTTGGGTGTGTAATCCTTTGGCAGGATCTCGATAGTAATGGAATTAATTCTACTACTGGAAGTCCTGTGTCCATATAAAAACACTTTTATTCAAGTGTCCTGAAGATGAAAAACTTACTTAGGTTGCTGTTTATTAAATATTTTTGTGGCAGATCGAGTATTATAAACTCGCAGTCCCATTTATTTCCCGGGATTCCAAATCATTATGTTTGAATATATCATGAAATCTAATAGGTACCAAGGGCATATCAGATCATTTACCTGCAAACATATGAGTAAATCTTAATTAAACATGGCATTTGTGTTTTCTATCTGGTGTGTTTTCTTTTGTCAAGAGTTTCTTTCTATTATACGTTTTTGGTCTGTACAATATATATAAATGAATTCAGTGTCTGCACAACAATACTATGTATAATGAAGAAGGAATCTGCAACACAATAACAATATAAACAAATGAAGTTACAATAACTATGATGTTGGTGAGAAGTAGACATGTTACGTAGCTGAACTTAAGTTAGTTTCACTGTCATGGTGAAACGATCTGTCCTTTTTGTTTAGTTTTCAGTTGATCGAAGTCATGGTTTATGCCAGAAACAGTAAAAAGATGTTCATGGAAATATGGTCAATGTTTATAATTCATGAACAGAACGTAAAAGGGCTGGGTAAAGAATACTACATTAATAAGAATCCGTTTAGCTTATGATTCTCATTTACTGGTGATTTACTTGTCAAAAGTGGATCTCCTTGGCTGGGGTCTTGAACTCTTGATAGTCATGGAAAACTAATCCAGTATATTTCTTATGACATTGGGTTAATATTTCTTATGTTTCTCGTATTTTGCTTCTTTTGAATGAAATGTAAAGGACAAGAGTAAGCGAAATGCGGCCAATCGTGACAAATTAGCGATGCTCCATACAGCGGGTTCAGTCCCCATGGCCAAATACATAAAGGAGGAGGTGCGCATAACACATAAATTTGGATTAAATTTCAGATTTTCATTAATTAATGATTGATTGGGCATTCCACATCTGCTTTATTTTCCGTCTACTCCTTTTGGTTTATTTATTCCGCATTACTAAATGCTTTAAACTTCTTCTTTTTTTTTTGTAAGATTTAACCTTATTCACTTAATCTTCCAGATTGACAAGACTGGAGTTGAACCGAGTCCAATTGAGATGTTCAGAATGTTTCATATTTCTAAGACTAAAGATGATCAGCCGGAAGAATGGGCGAGTGCGAAAGCAGAGAAACTTTATGTATGATTAACATTTTGTTTCTAATTCCCATTGACATATTGGTGTATGTTCATGTTGGCTAATATGTATGTTTCTATTCAAGTATGAAATGCGGGATCAAAAACATATGGAGGAGATGCTTGGAGATGGTGAAGAACGGTTGGATGATTGGGGAATATATAAGGAGATGGTCGCAAAGCCTAAACATGGCAAGATTCTTGGCTTAGGTGATGGAATGGAACCACCGAATGATAATCGTGATTCTAGCAGTCAGACTTGCACTAACCGTTCATGCTTGGAACGTGAAAAAGAGTTTGGAGAACTGAAACAAGAAGTTGGAACTCTTAAGGATGGGCTGGCTGATATGAAACAACTCCTTCAAGTTTTAATTGCCAGAGAATCACCATCTGCGGTAAGTTACCAACATTAAAGCATAGTGAAAATGTTTTTTATTTAATTTTTGTATATAGGTTTTGAGATTCTAGTCAAATGCACATTTTCTTTCAATATACTAGCATTACCCCCGTGTTGTAAAAGACTGCAATAAAGCATAAAATAGAAAAATTATAGCACTACTCTTAGGGAAAAAGTTGAAAAACAGAGAAATTAACGATGATGAAAAGAAATATTGGATACTGATCAATTAAATGATCATTCTTATGCGGTTATCTTCAAAGTTTCTAAACTTTCAAACTAACTGTACATTTCTGTTTGAGAAGGTCCAAATTGTTGGTATCTTGTGTAAGCATTTAACAAAAAGTGTGTAAACACATGAAAAAGAAACATACCTCTGTGCAAATATTGAGAGCACATCGTGTATTCTCCAACTTCGGCATATGTATTGTAGTTAGGCCTTCCTTTTGTTGTCTTCCTTTTTCAGTTTATGTCCAACCTGTTGTTCAGTTTCCTGTCCTCCTCGATTACCTTTCTTTCTTATAAAAACTGTGCAGGGGTGGTTGTAAACCTCACTTGATTTTCGCTTATCGTGGCTGTTCTTCCCACAAACCCACTTACCCATGTCTCTTTCACATCTATCGTTAACTTCTTCTTTTCTGTTGTATTTTAGTACAATATCCCTCTTGTTTATATATCAGAATTTGCAATATAGGGACAGTTTTGGAATTTGTGATTTGATTGTGTGATAATCTGTGTCCGTGGTTGATAACATTAGAAGTAAAAGTAAACTGTAATCATAGGACGTACTGATTGTGTCCGTGGTTGATTGTGTGATAATTTGTTGATAACATTTGAATAGTTAAAGTTTGAATGTGACTAAAAGTAACTAGAGATCTTATAGGTGTCTTGCCATAACTTATCAACAAAATGTTGTATTTGTCTGCCATGACTTTTAGAGCATCGGCAGAGCTATCATACTATTCTATCAATAACATGCTGTAAGCTAAGTTTTGTGTGGCATAGGTGCTTAATTAGTATTTTAATTACCATATTTAAAGTAAAACTCTTTATCTTCTGTTCATCTTTATGTTTTTGTGATGGTCAAACGTTTTGATATACTTAGGAAAGACAGTACTTCTGGGTTTGAATATTCCAAGTTTGCAACTTGCAAAGAAGGAGCTACTGTCGAGAAAACCATAAAAAAAAAACCCCAACCCTGGAACCAGTCCACATTACTGCAAACAAAAACGCGTCTCTGAGGTCTGGTCTCTGACCAATCCCACATTCTTCTTCCTCCCATTGTACGCTTCTATTTCCCTTTCCGTGCCATTTCTGCTAGAATCCAGAAGCCAAAGGGCTCCTGTTTACTTATCTTGACCTTCCTGAAACCATTGTTAAAATCCTAGCCTCCTCTATGCTATGTTCTCTCCCTAATTAGACTATGATGGGAAATTCCAAAACTGTTGGGAATTGCTTGGACTCTGTAAAGCATTTTACTGGTTTGTCTGTGTTGCCATGTTTTCTAATGCCTATACTTATTATGTGTAACTTATTTTTATGTTTGTTGTTGTGAATACTTATTATTAATACTTATGTGTTACAGTCTGCTTCTCCAATGTCACCTGCAATTGCAATTGCAACTGCAACGATCACAAAAGCTACTGATGGAGATGCTGAAGCACGTGGACATTGATCCATAGTTGGTAATTGGTAGCTGCTACTTATTAGGACTTTGAAGAAACAATATCTATCTATCTAGATGAGGCAATATAGCCTCTAAACAATTAAACTATTTTCTTATTCCCGTTTTAGTATTTTATCTCGCACTATTTCGACTATATATTATGGATGTTGGTTTTTTCACATGTACTGAGGCTATGCACTTGAATTCAAGTTAATATTCAATATAAATTTCTTTAGTTCTTCTTGTTCTTTTTCCTCTTATAAGAAGTTCTTCATGCTCTGGAAAATTACTCAATTTGTGAGAAAATAAGAATTATTAAAATTGAATATAATTGCATGGTAATTCCCACATGCCGAGTCAATGAAAATAGTAAATAAAAAAACAGGAAATTTAAATTTTCTCAAAAACTTTATTCCGACGACAGTATTGGATGAAAATGAGTCAGTCGGAAAGGGTTTCCTACAACGATTGCCGTCGAAAATGATTCGTCGGAGAAAGTATTCCGATAAAAAAAATTGGTCGATATTAACTTGTCGGAAATACAATTTCGACCGAACTATGGTCGGAACTAGTTCGTCGGAATTGAAATTATTTCCGAGGAAATGCCGACGAGTTAATTTTGTCAGAACAAGTTAAACAATTCCAACCAAAATCCGACGAAATTGTTCGTTGGAAAAGACAAAGTATTTCCGATGGTTGGTCGGAAACGTATTATTTCCGACGGGGGTATTACCGACGGTTTCCGACGACGGATATCTCGTCGGAACTTTTTTTTCCGACGAAATTGGTGTTATTTCCGACCAAATCCGTTGTCGAAAATCACAACTTGTGTTGTAGTGGGCGGAGACTGTGAGAATGAGAGCGTCTGAGCGAGAGAGACCGAGAGGGAGAGGTGAGCTCGTTGAATAATTATTGCATTCTTGGACTTCTTTTTCTGAATTTTCTTCATAGCATGGGCTTCACATCTTCATGGACTTCATATGTGGGCTTGACAACTCCATGTGGTGAACTTGGTCCGTGGAAAAATACCCGAAGCCCGCCAAGAACAAAAAACCTGTAGCAACATTGCCGATCGGCAAGCAATCCTAGCCCGACTAGGATTGCGTCTTTTCTTCACTTTTTCCTCCATTGCTTTGGCTCAATGTCTTCCTCTATCCTTCAATAAGCTTGGACAATCTTCAAATATGCAATGGTGCGACAAAATGTTCATCGAAAATAGAAATAAAGGAAACGAGGCAGAAACTTGCTGGAATCGGCTGGAATGACCTTGCTCCGGTAAATCTGGTATAACGCCCTCCTCAGGGCTCCAATTGATGCAATTCCAAGTCTCAGGAAAACTAGATACGTAGAGCGTCGGCCATATAAAAGGGCTTGATCAAATTCCTTGTGAAACATCAGGAATGAATTTTTGAAGTTGGGACACAGTCCCAGGAAAAATCCTGGAAGTCCCTGGATTGATTTGCTCGAACTGCTGATTTGCAGCCATCGTTTGGGTAACTTCCCGAACTCAGATTAATCTGTATTTTTGACACAAAACCCATTAGCAAGCCAATAATATGCATACCAAATTTCAAAAAATTTGGAAAATGATAAGTCACAATTTCAATCATCTCAGAATCACGAAAAATATACATTTTGCACTATTTTCCAGAATTCTTATATTTAGTCATTTTTCGGATTCTAAAACACATATTTTCAAAAACTCTACCAAATTGACACTAAACTATATTATGACTCAATTTTAGACAAATAAGGGTTAAACAAAGTATAAACGAGGGAAAATATACATTAATATCGTCGCACATTGTGCTCCTATCAGCATTGTTCTTCTTAAAACCAAGGATGAGGTCTTTCCGGCTTTTCAAGCCTTCTATACCAATGTCCAAACTCAATACCATGCCACAATTGAAGTTCTTCGTTCTGATAATGTGGGGAAATATATAAACCGTGTCATCCAGGAGTTTTTTAAAACACATGGGATTGTTCATCAAACAACACGTCCTTACACACCTGAGCAGAATGGGGTATCCGAAAGAAAAATCGTCATTTTCTTGATATGGCTCGTTATCTTCTCTTTAGTACCCATTGTCCTAAAAATGGTCATTTGAAAATTGTTCCTACCTAAGGTTTAGTTTTGATGTAGCGGAACTATCCCGTTGGAATCCACCAACGACAGCCTTGAATCCACAAGACTAGAATTCTCGAATCCACGAGAAAATCTGGAATCCACCAGAGAAATTGAACCGCGCAGGCCCACTAACTTACATAAAGAGAGGCTGAACAGCGCTGCAGGCCCACTGCAACTGGGGTGGAGGCCCAGCCCAATAGCTTCAAAGAAACGATGTATTTAAATAAAGATAATACTTGTGTCTATACCGGTATGGATGATGTCCATCCGAATTCTCTCTAATATACATATCTTGTGTAATGTAAAAAACGATTTGTTTCTTATCTCATGTGGGTGGACCTTTGTCATTGATTGGCCTTAATTCTTCAATTTTCTGTCTAGTGCTTTGTTTCTCTGTCAGTCATCTGTTCGAAACAGCTTCCTAAACTCAGAACTATATACAATGCGGTATGATCATGTCTTTAAAGTTGCTATAAATCACTTATATAAATTTTCAGCCAAATTAGTAATAGTTAAGGTATTAAATTAGATCAAATAAATTGATAATTCAAATCTCTTCAAATGCTGGAAAGCATATCAGCTTTTCCACACTGTCTCCTAGTTCTCCCAGGAAAGCATTAACCTTTTAACAATTGCAAGTAAGACTTACCTCGTGATAAGAGGAATCCACCAAGAACAAACAGCAAAAGCAAAGCAACAGATCCACATGTGTTTGCAACAACACTGATTGATGAGAACAAGAAAATCACTGAAAAAGCCGCAACAAAGATCAGGTCAAGGACGGAAAAAGTTGATAATTCGTCACATATCAGCCATATTGGGATGTCAGTGCCTTCCCAACATCGTCACCTAAATACTGCGTTCATTATTACAGTTGGGATTCCCTTAGCTCTAACCATGTTCATAGCTTTTAGTGGATTATGGGTATCCCATTAGACCTCAAAGTTGCAAGGAAGGGGCAGCCACCATAGGCCTTAGGTATGTCGTTGCAGAATCTGATGAGGCTAACAAGTTGGGTGGCCTTAACAATTCGAGCCGGTTGAAGGATTGCAAGCCTGAAAATGTGATCTTGGATAGAAGTCTGTCGTTTAAGGAAATGTTGGGGACAGAAGTTTGTAAAGGCAAAAATGAGTTGAAGCATAAACCGATGCCTGCACTTGCTGTGTCTCAACCGGATTTTATGTTTTCGCCTAGACCGGTTAAGGAGCTTGATGCTGCAGCTCGATCAGGTCCTAAATTTTCAACTCCATTCACATCATACTTCTGCTCACCATAACCATGAAAAGACTCTAGCTGGTAATTTGAAGGCCCCTCATTAGGATAAGCAGAAATTGGCCACAAAATAGAAAACGAGAATAACCACTCCTTGCGGTTTTTTTTATTATATATTTATTATTTATATTTGTTATTTTTTGTTTTTGAGAATGACCACTCCCTGCGGTTTAAGTTCGCGTAATAAATTGAACATTTCAAAAGATTATGTATGACATGCTCGAGTATACTGTAAAATAATATCGAAAAAAGGTATATATAATATCGACATGTCTCACATGTCCTGAAATCACAAATAACAAAATCATAAAATCTCCGGAAATCTCATTTCCGGTCTTTTAACTATAAATACATTTAAAATGATCAAGTATAATTTATCAAATCATATAATTTTTGGAAATCTCATTTCCGGGTAAAATTACGTACTACTTAAAATAGTAGTAAATATAACCTGCCAGTATGGCAAAACAGGTGTTTTATCTTGATGATCCTAAGGCCGGGGAATTTTAGAAAGTGGTTATCTCGATGTCACATAGGAATATATAGAGTGCGTCTACAATTTAAGGGGGAGCCATAGTATCAGGTGGTAAAAGTTCCCAAAATTTTACATGGATAATTACGTCTCATCTATATGAGAGTTTAATGTTTGGAAGTGTCGACAAAACAAGGACATCTAAAGGTACGTAATAGCGTTTTCGTGTGATAAGTTTTATGAAAATGTGGTTGACCGTTTCGATCGAGCATCGAACGTTCACGAAACGAGTTGATTTTTATACTCTACTCAGATTTAACTATAACGATCACATCAGACGGTCAAAATTTTCATTTTGTGAATTTAGCCATTATAATGACAACATGTTTACTAATGCGGTATAACTTGATCTGTTGAGATGAAAACACAATTGATAAGAAAAAACTATGCATATGTTTGAAGGGGGACGAAAGCTGTTGAGTGGCTTACATAGTTAGATTCAGACAACAAGGTTACATTTTCGTTTCTTAAGGATTCGATTTGACCAAGCACCAAAACCCAACTTTTTAGTCTTCTAGGGACCTCCCAAAACATACAAGAATGATCTTTTTACTCATTACTTCAATTTCACACCATTTTTCTGGGGATTTATGTATTTTAATGTTGGGATTAGCTAGACATGCAGCTCCTGTAGATTTTGATACAGCTTTGGTCTCTTTCTCTCTTTCTCTCTTTCTCTCTCTTCTCTGTTTCATTTATTATTTTTTAATTGGTGTGAGATGTAAGGAAAGTGGGAGTCTTTGACTGAATATTATTGCAGGGTTCTAAATTAAATGGTATGGATTTTAATAAAATAATTTAATGCAATTGCAAACTTTGATTCATTTACCCTCCAAGGGATTTTGACTTGGTTTTGTTGCCCAAATCTATGTGGATGATATTGTTTTTGGTTCGACTTCCAATAACTTGGTGAAAGAATTTTCAGATCTTAAGATTAAATACATGTATGAAAAAAATTCCAACTACATCTGACAACGTTAAAGGCTCGATCGGGCCGGTCAACCGGGTGAGTCAAACCTCTAAACGCTTAGAAATGGTAATTGGACTGTCTAAATGACGTTTTTTGGCCTGTGAAAATTTAGATCACTACTCGTTGCCATCGCAAGCCCTATCTATCCATATTATAGTTGGATTTATCGTTCTTGAACAACAGTAATGTGAGATATTAATCAATTAAATTATTATTGTATAGTTAAACTTATTTTAGTAATGTGGATTTTTTATTTTTTGGTAAGGAACAATTTTTTTGAAAAGTGAATTAGCAAGAGATGGTGGGAGTGGATATGAAGTTTCTAGCTTGCGATATTTAGTAACTCCATCTTCTGACCCCATTAATTACTGTGCTTGAATTTGAGCAGCTGAGAAAATTGGGTCACCGACAATACCACCATATCTCTCCATGTGAAAGTTTATGGGCCATTTTGATTTTTTTTTTCAAAAAGAGGGTGTAATATTATTTTTACAAAAAAGTTAAGGGTACTAAACTGAATTTTGTCCAAGTTTTAAAGAATAAGGAACAAGAAGATGGGATAGGCAGGACTTGAACCTAGTTCATCTTCAAGATAGTTATGTTCTTACTTCAGGTGCCCGGTGGCACGCCCTCCGGGTGCGGCACCGGTGATCTCTAACATTGGGAATGTAGCCGGGGTGGCGGTCTATCCGAGGCACACCGAAAGTAGGACATATCAGGCCAGTTGCACGGTCCACGAGGTATGTTTGTAATAACTTAGTTTAATTTCTTGGAAGTTGATAGTGTTATGTATGTTTGAGTTTATTGTAGTTTCTAAAGTGTAACATGTAGGGAGAAGCCGCTTTTGTTTACTTCAACCACCTGAACAGAAAAAGAAACAAGATGAAGTAAACTAAGTTAATGTTAATGATCTGGAAGGTCTCTGTGGGTTTCAAGCTTTAATAAAAGCATAGACATCCATTTCAGTACAAAATCATCAGAAAAATATCTTCTCCTTATCAACTGAAACAAGCACAACAGGATTTGGACATTAGTCTTGAGACAGTACATAAAAGCTAATATTTCTAATGCAGTTTTGTTTTTTCCGTAGGTTCAAAGAGTGGAAGAACGAGCTCCGTACCCACTTTACCGAATACGACAAATATGGTCGTATGGGTACTCCAAGAGAGTTCATGTTCAGGGAGTACGAGTGGCGTTGGTTGAAGACAGTAAACTTCAACAACCTAGTTGGGATGGGACGGGATTTATTGAGCTAATTCTGGTCCCGTCTCGTCGTTTTAGAACGGGATCGGGACGGGACGAGACGGGATTAGCATTTTTCAAACTTCAATCCCGTCCCGTCCCGTCCCGTCCCGTCTCGTCCCGTCCCTAAATAATTAAATTTCTTTCAAACCCTTATCTCAAAATTAATCACTTTACAACACTTTACAACAGAACAGCAAAGTAACTAGCTCATATTCTTGAGAAATCTAATCGAGCTTTAATCCAACACATAAGGGTAGGGGTCTGCTCGTGATTGTATATAGTAGTTTCTTTAACCTTATTTATGTTCGGTTATTGAAACTATCGTTATGTACATGTTGAATCGTTGCGTAGTACACCAATTGAGGTCTTCCTTAATTAGGCATCAAAATATTTGACCCAGTGAAGTTAAGTGCTAAATTTTCAGACACAATTAGCTTGCATACCAACGGTTCAGCCGATGTAGCATTATAAGATATGTATGCCAACTATTTTGAACGAAATCCAAGGCAAACCACCGGTACTATAAAAATATATATATATATATATATATATATATAAAATTTGGGAGAAAATAGAAAGAAATATGAGGGAACATTAATGATATGATAAAAAAGTTCACTCCCGTTGCTATTTGAAGGTCCCTAGAATGTAGCCACTATAACCATCAAGAAAGCAATAGAAAGAATGGTCGGCTAACCGATCTCTAGCATTTGGTCCATAAACGGCAAAGGCATGTGCTCCTTCCTCGTTGTAGCGTTGAGCTTCAAGTTCCATCTGGTCCACATGTTAGAACATCTGCCATAATTGGAGTCGGCTTGCAAGAGTTGTTGGAGCTCATTGATGAGAAACTAAAAGTCCCAAATGTAGTGGAAAGGGGCGTGTTTGATCGCCGGCGTTCTTCCTCGACGATGGTCGAGCCTTCCTCGACGCCTCCCCGTCGTTCGTTGGATCGACATTTATCAAGTAAGAAGAAAACTTGCTAAAGTAGAGAAAAATTCAACTTTGAAATTGTTTAGCTTTTACAAATTGACATGAACTATGTACCTTGATACTGGTTACTATTACAGAGTAGAGACTCAAAAGCTCCACCACTTTTAGTTGTGCGGAAAGTCGCATCCCCTAATTGGGAAATGCAGCCTCTGCTTAAGGAGATTCAATGTTTTCAGCATAGATTAAATTATAAGCAAATTCAAAGTTAATCCGAATTCTTGTGTTGTTTATAATGAATAAGAATACAATATATCCCTGAATAAAAAAAGAGAGGGAGTGTAGAATAGAGTGTACCGCAGCTTGTTTAGTATCAGAATTGGTTGGGTTCTTAAGCATCATCCGGTTCGCAACTTCAATCAGTCCATCATATCCCGGCTTATATTGGCGTACCAAGCCCACAGCAGCTCTCAACCCACTTTCCCAAGCAGGTTCTCCACCCATAAAGAGCAAGGACCCCATGGCATATCAGCAGCAACAACAATTGCTGGTTCTGAGAGGCAACAAAGGGGATCACATGGTTCGGTGGACAAAGTCATTCAGGTCTGTAGAAAGAAACCTACCTATTTCGTTGCTCAACTTTCATTTTCCAGTGGTTATTTTCTTCTTCTTTCTTTCCAAAAAAATAAAAGAAAACATTCATAGTGATTTATTTCCGAGGGATATAGTTGATAACTTTCGTTATAGAAACTAATATTTTTGTTTTTGTTTTTATAATTAATCAGGTTATTACTCAATATGAAGGCCTTGATGAGTACTTGAAGGTTGTGGATGCTTACAAATTTGAAAGTTTTAGTTTCATCACTTTATGCAATTATGTCACGATCTCAAATTTTAAGTTGGTTGATTTGTACGTTTTACTAAGGGGTTTGGTTTTGACTATATTGTGAGCTATCAATTTTAGTTCCTGATCAGATTTCTTTCTAGCTGTGAAGTACCGACATGCGATACAGGTTGCGTATAGCTTGTCGGATTCGAACCTAAGATCTAACAACATACTTTCTAGATAATGGGTGGTTCACATTCTGTTTATTTCTTATACTATTACTTTTTTTTCCTAGTCATATTGAAGTAGTGGGAATGGTAGTATATATTTTAGCACAAGGATGTGGGAATAGGTCGGCACAAGAACAATTTCAACATTCCGGTGAAACCGTTAGTAGGTATTTTGGACAAGCATTAGAGCGTGGAATTTTTTGAAATGCGTCCTCCATAATGCAACATGCTCAACTTCACAATGGCTATCGAAACCCTAGAGCTTCCATCATCCAAATATTTTTGATACAGAATATTTAAATAGACAAGTTCCATTAACAGTTACTAACAAAGCAAACAGCCCAATGTAAACCAGAAACAATGTTGTAATTTCTAAACATATGATAAAATTCACAAGTTCCACATTTATACAATTCAACCATAAGAGTGTAGGGATTTGGAAATTCAAACTCTCGTTGATGGCTCCTTCACAATTTTTGTTGAGACGTTTTTGAAAGTCATTGATAATTAAAATAGAAGTTTTATCTGCAAATCTGCAATATACACCTGGGAGATAAAATGAAAATAAAAAACAGCTGAGGAACGAGAAATCTGGTCTTAATGCAGAGAAAATTTGGGTGCATCTTAGCAGCTAAAGACAAACTCCAGCAAATCGAACATGAATTTAGCGAAGTACTTTCGCCTTTCGGGTTGCAATGCAACTTCAAATTTGCAACCGCTGATCAAGATTAAAAAAATAAATTAAAAAAAAAACCAAAGAAATGTACATCCGGGCTCATCCTTATGTGATTGTATCCGGCGTAGGCATCCATGAAGCTGAGTAGTTTAAAACCGGATGTGGAGTCTATAAGCTGGTCTATTCGGGGGAGCGGGAAGCTGTCTTTTGGGCACCGCCCGGCCGCTTGCCGTAGTGGGAGTCCGGAAACACGAGCGGCACAAGCCTGTTATGCACCGTGCACTCTAGGGTGACCGGATCTACAACGGTTTTCGAAGCCATCTCCCCCAGATATCACCGTTCACCTTAAATACATGTATGAAAAAAATCCAACTACATCTGACAACGTTAAAGGCTCGATCGGGACGGTCAACCGGGTGAGTCAACCCTTTAAACGCTTAGAAATGGTAATCCAATATTTTGTTTCTTATTTATATTCGTTTATTTACAAATATATATACACACCTAACTAACGTATCTGCATGTACACAGAAAATTACTGGAGTATTTATGAGAAATTGTACACTAAACTACTCCTCGTATCGAAATATCTTCCCGAAATGGGCTCTTGGAGAGTATCGCCGATGCATTCTAATGCATAAATCTTGAAATTTGTGACATGCTTGTTAAAGCAAACTATGATCGAGATCCTAAAATGAAGAAGATGATATATATGATTATATATATATATATATATATATATAAATCCTTAATAATTAATTACATTACAATATATATTATTATCAACATCAACTCATATATATATACCATTAATTAACAACCATTATTTAAGTTACACTATATATCAACCATTATTTAAGTTAATTAATTACACTATATATCAACAAGGTATCAGCCGGACCAAGCCTTACAAACTTGGCCCCAAGAAGCCTGTGAGCAATAAGGGTAAGAAACCAGGAGTCTTCAAATGTTTTTTCTGTAAGAAAGAAGGGCATATGAAGAAGAATTGCCAAGGATTCAAGGATTGGATGGCAAAGAAGGGTAAGTTACAGTTAGATATTTTCTCGATTGAGGTTGTCTCCGCCAACATGCTGACCTGGCAAGTGCAGACCTTACATATCAACTTATGAGACCTTCTCACATGAAACACAATGGATGAGTATTTTGGGAAGTTTCTCTGTGAGAATGTCTCACAAGTTGATATGTAGGGTCTGCACTTGCCAGGTTAGCAAGTTCACGGAGACACTTGACGTCTTTACCCCTCCCTTGTAGGCTTGGCTCCTTCTTCGAGCAATATCCTATGCACGCATGTAGTAGGGCTTATACCCTTGATATCCGCCAAAGTCCATCCAATTGCGGTCTTATTCCTCTTAAGCACATCAGTCAATGTCCCCTGTGTTTAGCAAAGAGGATGGGAGGGTCATTCATTTTGTGGGAGTTCAAATTCCTATTTTGCAAAAACCGAGGAGGAGAAAGATTTGGGAGGTCTTGATCCAACAAGGTGGGGTCAAGCTTGTTAGCACTTGCCCACCACAAAAGGGAATATGGCCGAGCAAATCCTACTGTGCTTTTCATCATTCTAATACTCCAGCATTCAAGAATCTGAACCAAGAAACGAAAAAGTTTGATCAGTTCATAATTAAGGATCAAGAAGAGAATAAATTAAGAACCAAATTCCACCTAAACTTGTTACAGATATGTCGTGTTGTAAAGGAGTGTCTGGAAAGCGAAAGTTTTTTGAAGAACATATTTTTCATGAGGGTGGTGTTGCAGTTTCTGACAGGACCCGCTCCCGGATACAACACTGTTATCCAGGGTGGATCCTGCGGGGACTTCATTGAAGGAAAGTATGCCGATCCAAGCACCCAAGGGAGGCATGCCAAACACTTGCATACCCTTTCCTTCACGTTTTGCTAAGTCCAAGAAGGACAAATCCGACGAGGAAGTGTTGGACATTTTTTCGGAAAGTGTGACGGTGCTTGTTATGGTGTTTGTTAGTATATGCTCAGCCGACTTTGTAGAACTTAGCATATGATGTAAAGTGTCTTATGACCATTTACAGTAGTATAGTTATCCGTTGATTAAAAAAAAACAATAAAAACATATTTTGAACGTCAAAATAATAGCAATCATTACAAATATGCAGATTCCTTATAATCAAGCAACACACGAGTTGTATTTAGTTCCTATTACAATTTCATTGTATAAGACATTAGTTTTGGTTAGTCTCTTATGAAGACTCTTTTATTCCCAAAGCATCAGCCAAATTAAAGTTCAAATTGCGAGAAGCCGTTCTATTCCTCCCTATAGTACTACCATGATCACCACCCTTCCTCATCATTGCCGCAAACTCCTCATAGTCAATACGCCCGTCCTGTAAAACGTATATAGAACGATACAATTACACTGTAAATATTTCGACGACATGCATCTCATGTGTGTTTCTTATGAAAGTTTGAGATAACATTGAGAAATTTGGGAAGAGACTCATTTCTACTTCATTTACTAGACTCATTTGAACTCATGGTTCATGATCTCATGCATCAACAGACAGAACGAATATAAATGTATCATATATACGACTAGCACTTTAGCTTCTTTTATGAACTCAAAGAAGTCTGCGTTAGTGTTTGAATTTGGCACAGTAAAAACTATTGCTGCATTAGTGCATGGAGATGGAAAAACAAAAAATTAGCAATAGACTTACATTATCCTGATCAATTTCTTTGATCATATCATCCAGATGAACATCACCGAGACCGAAGTCTTTGCAAGCTTGTTGAAGCTCATCAATGGTTATGTAACCACTAGCATCTTTGTCGAAAAAGGAAAAGGCTGCAATTAAGTTCTCCTCTCTTTCCATCTTATTCATGTGTAATGTAGCAGCAAGAAATTCACCATAGTCTATTGTTCCACTGTTATCAATATCAGCCTGTCAATAATCAGGAAGTAGAGAAATAACTATACATATTAGTTTTTGGTGATATATATTTAATCGGGGGTAAACCAAATTTCAAAAGAAGAATATCAATGTTTAGTTTATGGTGATGTATTAACTGCTTCCATAAGACACTTGATTTCAGATTCCATTAGGTCTGAACCAACTTTTTTCAAACCCACTTTGAGTTCCTCGAATGTTATTGATCCACTATTATCCGTGTCAATCATCTTAAACAACTCCTTTAAACCACCAATTTCTTCCTCTGAAAGTCGTTCTGCGATAACCTGCAAACAATAATACGTGCAAGATGAGATTATTGATGGAAATTAAGAAATTAACATGTAGAATTGTGAGGCAATCGATTGTAAGACATACACGAAGAGCCATCTTTTTTAACTTGTTCATTGCAGAGAACTGCTTGAGGCGAGAAAGAACTGCAGAGTCTAGAGGTTTGTCTGGGGCAACCCTATCATCAACAATCCATGGGTGACCTGACCAACAAAACAAACTCATTATAGAGTTCACCAAAGCCAGCTACTATATAGAAAGGTTATTTAGCATAAGAGATCATATTAATTTCTTGGCATAGGAGTAGTAGAATACTCACATAAAACTTCATGTGCAGTTAATCTTCTTCTAGGGTCCCTCTCAAGCATTTTTAGCATCAAATCTTTGGCACTTTCTGAAATACTAGGCCAAGGCTCAGATTCCAAATCTATCTTGCCTTGGAATATTTGTCGAAAGATCCCCGATTCAGTTTCTGAAAATATGAGGAATTGTCAGTAATTTGATATTATGATTAGTAATTTGAATAATTGTAACTCATCAGGAAAACAAACCTGCCCAAAAAGGAGGAACTCCACTCAATAGAATGTAAAGAATGACACCAGCACTCCACACATCCACTTCAGGTCCATAAAATTTTGACAACACCTCTGGTGCGACATAATAGGGACTTCCAACAACATCATGAAATACTTGTCCTGGAGCAGTAGATAAATGATGAAAAATTTAACAAATTAAGCTACTCACTTTGTAATAATGTTTCATAATTAATTTAACAAAGGTGTTAATTATGAAAATTAAAATTCCAAGAAATTAATCACCCAATTCAAAGGAAAGAAACCATATATAATTAATGAATAATACATGCATTTGGATAAAACATATATAATGTTAGATCTGATCAGAATAAAAGGTTATGATTAAATTTAAGAAAGGAAAGACCTGGCTTATAGAAGATAGACAAGCCAAAATCGGTGGCTTTGAGTTTGGCATCATCAGAAGGATTATCAAACAAGAAATTCTCAGGCTTGAGATCCCTATGCATGACCCCAAGAGAATGGCAAGCCTCCACAACCCCAACAATGGTCTTGATGAGCTTAGCAGCCTCTCTCTCACTGTAATGACCCTTCTTAACAATTCTATCGAACAACTCACCACCAGCACAAAGCTCCATCACCAAATGCACAAATACAGCATCCTCATATGTTCCTTTGATCTGAACCACAAATGGATGTTCCGACAAGTGGTGCATGATCTGAATCTCTCGCCAAACGTCGTCGTAGTCTTCTCTACAGATGAGCTTACGCTTTGGGATGGATTTGCAAGCATACATTTCCCCTGTAGATTTCTGTGTGCATAGATATGTTGTTCCAAATTGGCCTTGCCCGAGTTTCTTGCCCATCAGGTAATGGTCTCTCAATTTTGGTGTTTCATATGGTAACACTGTATGATCGCTCGCCTTCTTCATTGTTACTGCTACCCCGATTCGATAAATCTACCCAACTTAATTTTCTAATTGATCTTCTCCTCCTCTTCCATTTCCTTCTCTTTGTGAATCATTTCTATCATAGTTTCTCTCTGCGTCACATGTGGATAGCTTTATTGCTACATCTTATATTGTCTCTGCATTACGATTCTAAAAATACGTTAGACTAGGAACCACTATCCCATTATTTTCTCTCTTACACCATTTTTTGTTTTCTTCTATTTAATCCCCATTTCTTTGGATTCCATTTTCCCTCAAATTCCTTCGACTATGGTACGTGGATCACGTTCGCCTAAAAATGTACAGTGTATTAACAAACAAACAAAAATTCAATATATTGATGGTACGAAGTGTCATAATATCACGATGAAATGAAGTATAGCCGGATTTATTTTAACTGTAAGAGTGTGGAAACAACAACTTACTCCATCCCTCAGTCGAAAGAGTGTGGAAACAATACTCAATCCACGCACCCAAAGAAAGGTTCTCTTAATACTTATGGTAACCTCAAAATATGAAAAATAAACAAATTTAGTAATATGGACACAATACGCTAGCTCCCGTCAAATTTTATTACACAATTTTTTAGTAAAAGGATAAATAAGGTGAAAAGTATGACTAGAACACAAAAATGGGTAAAACCTGTTGAGAAGGTTATAAGCTATAATTCTGACCAGAAAAATGGTTATAAGCCATATTGGACTTTAATACTATGAAGAAAACTACATACTATAAATTTCCATGTAGCACGTACTACTAAAAAACAAAACCATATCCGTAGGCTGCAGTCTCTAATTCTAAATTAGTTTTGATGAAGGAGAACAATGTTTCCAATTAATTCTGATGGGCTTTGGCACTCGTTTTGTGTGTGTGTGTGTGTATATATATATATATATATATAGAGAGAGAGTTTTTCAGATGCGGACGTCCGCACCGTGCGGATGTCGCGTATCCGGCCACCGACGAGGCGGCGCCGGCGTATCCGGCGAGTGGGCTGTGCTCGCCCCGGCCCGGCGACCCTGTCTGTGCCGGCCCGAGCTCCATCGCCGGCCGGCACAGAAAGGGTCGCCGGGCCGGGGCGAGCACAGCCCACTCGCCGGATACGCCGGCGCCGCCTCGCCGGTGGCCGGATACGCCGCATCCGCACGGTGAACAGTGCGTGCGGACGTCCGTAGCCGAGAAGCACTGTATATATATATATATATATATATATATATATATATATATATGTTGTAGGAGAATCAGAATTGGTCTACTCATTTCATTGATAATCCCCTTTATATAGGGTGAGTATTTTAACAGTAATAGTAAATACATTAATGACAATAATGACTACGTAATTATCTCTCGTCAGTTACATTGATGAAGACACATAATGTGTTTTTCCTTCAACACTCCCCCTTGTGCCAAGTCAGAGATAAAATGGTGCATGTGGTGTTGTCTCATTAAAAACCTTACCAAGTAACAAAAACCCAATGAGAGAAAATAAAATTTTGGTCGAAGAACAAAAAAAAACACAACGCATCTATTACATTTGAAAACAACATGTAAGTGCTAGACTCCCCCTAATGTCTGCACCTCCCCTTGATTTTTACATTAATCATGAGATTCTCCTTGATTCTTTCATTTGATCAAGGGAGCTTCAATAACATTAGCATAGTTATGCATTTTCACATGTTTTTCTAAATATGACTGATATTCAACAAATGAAGGAGCATTGGAGGGAAGAAGACTTGTTAATTCAAATTCAAATGAGAAAAAGACAAGTGAAAGGGACATCTTTGGCTTTATCTCTTTGATGTTGACCTTGTCCCCCTGTCCTTATGGCCAAATATCAAGAGTGCTATTGCCTTCTCCTTCTCCACTAAAATATCTTTGAGGTTTTTGGTCATTTAATAAAGACTAAATTCACAATTTGTGCTTCCCTCTTTGTCCAGCACATCTAACCCTTCATTTACTTGCATCTCCACCATTCATTCATCACTTTAGGCCTATTTATACCTCCCTCTCTCATTTTGGACGAATTCACTATTCCTCTCTCTCATTTTGCAAGCTTGTAGTTTTAGTTTTGGTGTAAGAAAGAGTTGTGATAGCTTGGGGGTTTCACCAAAACCACACCCACTTCATTTCTCTTCATCCTCTACTCATATTTTATACTACAAGCTTGTTTCTTCAAGATTTTGTGGATTAGCATGGTGTTAATGGTGTTCTTCCCATCTTAGATCTCATTAATACAATTCTTGGAAGCATTTTGTTACCATTTTCCTTCTTCTCTCACTCTTATTCATCCTCAAGCCTTGTTCTTTATTCATATTAGATTGTGTGGATTGTGTATGGTGGTGATGGAGTTCTTTCTTTGTTAGGACCCATTAGTACCATACATAGAAGCACTCTCTTGTCTTACATCTTGGTAAAGTTTGGTATCTTGGTACCAAACTCTTGGTAATCTCCCTCTTTCTTCTTGCTCTTCTTTTCTTTTTTTACTTTGATGTATTTCAAGTTCATGGTTTTGTTGTATGTAATGAGTAGTGAGTAGTTGGATTTGAGACTAGGGTTGCCCCTAGCTAAACTTGTGCAAACAATGTAATTTTCCTTTAAGTTTGATGTTGATGCATGTTTGAATCTATGGCTTCTACACTTTATGCTTATTAAATGTGTTAACTAGGTTTGTCACCTAGGAAACATGTTTAGATAACTAATGAATTGGAAACTTGAATTTGACAACTTCTTGAATCCATGAGCATGAGTAGCATTTAGGTGGTGGCTTAGTATTTCTTAAGGGAAGTACTAAGTTGCTTGAATTTCTTACTTTGGTTCTTAATGCTTGTGCCTTGAGTTTAATTGCTCTAAGGGGGCGTTAGGCTTGTGGTACATAGCCCACTTGTATTATAAGGTAATATAATTGGAATTAAGGTTGTGTGATTTAACTTGGCTCCAAAAGACTTTGTTAAATTGCATGATTAGTTAGTTTCTTGGTAGCTTCACCAAAGCAGTAGAGGGATGTTTGTCAAACATGTTTCACATCAACTTTTAAATTACATTTGTGCACGAGTTAGGGTATGTGTGATGCCTAAGTCTCTACTCTTCTTGTTAATTTAGTCTCTGCAATTTAATTATCATAGATTACTTTTACGTAAGACTTTATTTTGAATCTCAAATCAATCAAGCCGATTCTCCACCTCTTGTTAATACCATCATCATTACCTTAGCTTCCAAAGGGCTAAAGTTGTGAGTTGTAAAAAGTAGATTGCATGTGTTTTCTAGGTTTTATTTTTCGGTAATCTAGTTATGATAGAGTTTCCCCCAATCCCTTGGGTACGATACTCTTACTTACACCCCTTATACTAAAACTTGACCTCCTATTCTTGGGAGTAGGAAGGATCACAAATTTACACATAATAGTTAGGTGATGCAACCAACAATAGTTATAAACAGATTCACTGTAATTCATAGACTCTGTAGGGCAGTGTTAAGTGTTGCATTTCCTTTCCAATTGCCTTTTACCTGTTTACTTGTGTACGGCGTAAAGTAATCATATCATGTTTTAGAATATATATATATATATATATATATATATATATATATATATATATATATACTACCATTATATAATGGCAAAATTGCTAAAATACACCCCAAACTTGGCATTATTTCCAAATCCAAATCAAAACACAAAGCCAATTCAGCAGACTCAACTCAGTGAGCATTCAAATGATTACGTAAACATATGACTGATATAATTACCAACAAATCCATTGACCTAGCCCTACCCTTTTGGTCTAGGGTATCTTTACTTCTGCTTTTGTTTTATCATGATAATCGACTTGCGATCATTTATGTTTAGTCTTGTAAGATTACACGTATTGTTCGAGCAACTCTATGAGTCTAGGGACATTCTCAAGAACCAAAGTCAAGACCGCGCCAAGTACGAATATCATAATGAAAGCCAACAGTATATTTCCAATGTACACAAAATTGATTGCTTGGTTTGGTACCCTCTTTGCAGCATGCAAGTTGTCAGAGCCCTGCAAAGAAATTTTATCTGGATCAGTATTAAGCTTAAATAAAAGAAAAGCATTATAATAGCTTAATCATTCAAAAGGCCAAGCTTCACCCGCAAGGGCTATTGTTGATAATTAAATAACCGCAAGTCCATATATAATGGTCAAACAATATACACTGCAAATTACTTTCTTTGTTTGATTCGACTCATTTTACTTCTAAGCACTAGTTTAACTCATCAACATCACACATAAATCGTTCATGTTAGCCATCAAACAAACAAGAGGCCATACAAATTATAAATTAGCATTGTCCAAAGGCCCTCAACAGCTACATTTCGGGCTATAAGGAAACCTTACCAATTAGTGTGGCTTGGACAAGGTGAGATTACTTGTGCTCAAAATTTTGATTTAAGGTAATTCACAAAATTAGAATCACATGCTGTAAGTGGTTTTGCTGTCTTATGCGAAGCATGTACCAAGCCAGCAGAAGTATAACATTAAAGAAAGTGGTAGAATGTATGACATATAGTAGAGATGTTGGGAGTTTCTCCCGCAGTATCCCAATCATATTGAAATATTAATTCTATATCTCTAAACCAAGTTATATATCTGGTTATTGATACTGAAAGCTGTTGTGTTTCAAACAGAATATCTCTGCTCCTATATGTGGTTATTTAACTCTGGAAAGAGAGAATTATGTCAGGTTGATGTTATATTGGCCTTTACTTTCCCAAACTTTTATATAGTCAATTATAGGGTGTCCTGAACTGTAGATGTAAAGTCTACACAAACATAAACCAACTGATTTATGCCTACTGAAGCCTCTATGACTCGCACAGCTTTGAAACTAGGATTAACTTCATGACTAAAAAATTGCAAACATAACAAGTGCCTAGAAGCACAGGTGAATATGTTTTCCAGGATGTGCACAGAAACCCACAGTCAAATATGTTTTCAAACAACTACTCACGAAATTAACCTAGTACAAAGAGAAATACCTTTGGTGTTACCCCCTAAATGCTCTAAATTTCCCTCTCTAAACTATTACCCAAATTTTCAAAAGGAGTGATATCACAGATCTCTGTGAGACCTAATTCTCAAAAAAAAAAAAAAAAAAAAAAAAAATCTATATGTGACCTTAGGATGGATGTCATAACTGTCTATTAGGATTTTGAAGGTTAATGTGTAAACACCAAATTAATGCTAAGTGGATTGACACAATTCCAAACCCTTGGAACAGAATTATGTGATGTAAGCAAGTAATGGTACTGCATTAATGATCAATGTTCTGGTGGTGATGTTTGATGAGCTTAATCTAACAGGAAAAAAATAAAAAATAAAAATAAATAAATAAATAAATAAAAAGTTCTGTAGTGACATTTTAGAATATCAGAATTTCAAGAATGGTTTAAAAGTTAGCCAACTGACGGCCAGTCGGTCACTAAAAATAAGAATTGGATTGAGCCCTATGTTAACTATAAATATCTCTGATTAAAATCACAGTGCAAATAAGCTTCCTGGTTTTGAAGTTCATAGATCAAGCCTTAGCTAGGAAGGGATCTTGTAGACAGTGCAGGACGCTTCCTGTAATATAGTTAAGTGCAAGTTTCTACTATGTTGAGTTTCCTACTTGTGACATCACAACAACAACAACAAAACATTGCATAGTTCTAGGAAGAAATACTGTAGCTTTCTTGTTGTAAAGTGCGGGGAAAATGGTATCGCAACAAGAAATAATGTCACTGAAAACAAGATGATAAGCACATACCATTACATGAGGAAGTTGCATTGGCTTAGGCCTAACAACACCACCTTCTCCACCTATAGTTAAATCAAAATATCAAAATAGAGAACAACAGTGAACAAAACCAAAGAGAAGAAAGGATCAAGTTACCAGAAAAAGGGAGTTGGGTAACAGTGTGTAGTGTCCAACCGGGGCCAAAGTCGACGAGAAGTGAGGTGGGTCCAAAAGTGATAGGCTCCTCACCATCCTTAACGGCTTCAATGTAGAGAGTAGAATCAAGTGAACCCAATTTGTTGTTTATGATCGAGACTGCGAAACCAGCATCGGTGCCAATTGCAAAGCGCCTTGTGATGCCTGAATTCTCGCATTTCACCTCCACAAACGGAGAACGACGATGAGTTGGAGCTTCTGCTTCTGCTTTTGTTTCGTTCATCACCACAATATGACTTTTGCTTTCAACCCACCTCCCCCTCCATGATACTTTAGATTTAAAGGAATCAAAAGTCAATTGATAAGATGTACACCAACAACACTTCTACAGCAACTAGGTGTTGTCAGAAACAGATCAGATCCGACGGTAATTACTTCTTTTTCTTTTTTTCTTCAGAAGTTTTATTGAATAACACATATATCAGTAAGGTTACAACTTCAATATTGTCAGTTACCTAATCAAGTCACGGCTTATTGATACTTAAACCGTTTGACATTTGAAACTAAATCGAATCAAACCATAATTTTTTAATTTAAAAAAATAAAAATAAAAATAAAAACTTTTTTTATTACTTTTAAAAAAGAAAATGAAATTACAACCCAACAAAAAAAAGATTTAGGACAAGGACAAAATTTCATTTGGAGAGGGATATTAGACCAGCGACAAGGTGCTTGGACAGAATGACCTACTGAAACAACCGCATTAGTAAAAAAAAATTAGCTTTTGTAAAAATATGCAAGATGGACAGTATGGTATTGTTTACAGTCTAGTAGGCGTACCTAAAGTCAGAGAGGCATGAACAATAGCTGAGGAGGAGGCTTGACCAGCTTGGAAGATGACGTTGTTTCTAGTCTTCCAAATTTGCTAGCAGCCAGCAAGCTTTCTTTTGCAACACGGGAAGGATTGTTCATCAATAAAGAGTCTAGCCACTCCTTGAGGAGGGGAAAGGAACAAAATCGAGGCTTTAGGGCCGGATGAAAACATATGTTCAATGTCTTCAAGACCTGAACCACAAAGAGCGCTTGAAGCAAAAATCTTAGCCCTAGAGTTAGAGGGACATTCAGCTTCCACATCTTTTTAGGAGATTATATATATTGCATATAAATAGCAGATTTAATAGAGAAGGAACCACTTGGGGATGGTCTCCAAACCAACTCATCATTATATATAGCAGTTCAAAGGAATGCTAATGGCAATTATTTCATTAATAATATCTTTATCTAAAACCATTATGTATTGCGTATGTGTATTTACTATCTACTACAGAATGAGTGGTACAAGTAATTAAAATACACATCTTGGAACCTAATCTTTGGCGAGTATTTTTAGCACGTTTTTCAAAGTTGGAAAACCTTAATTATGTATTCGAATAATTAAGACTTAAGAGTTTGTTTGTATATTCAGAGCTTCCCGTACTACTGCTGCTGCTACAACATGTAGGGGTGGGCATGGGCCGGGACGGGACGGGATTAGGTTTTTTGAAAAATGATCACGCAGTTCCGGGATCCCGCACGGGACGGGATCGGGACTAAAACGGGATCCCGTGATCAAAACAGAATTACATAATAATTGAAACTAAACTACATTTGTTCCAGGAGATATTATCAATATAGGGTATGCAATACACGATAATATATAATCAATACATGATATCATCAAGGGGTACTGGACAGAGGAGGTACGATGACATATTCTCTGCAATGTTTAGTAGCAGTAAAGCTGTGCTTATGTATTGTTTGATATGTGATCATAGTCCTTCTAGTTGTTATAATCAATACATGATATTATCAATACATTAATCAATATGGAAGAAGAGAATTGCAATGCTTCATAATTAGAAAGGCATCTTAGATATTGAATAGGAGGTGGAACAGTCATTGATAACCTATTAGCAAATGGAGCTATCGGTACAACCCTGAGAACCAAATAAGCAAACAAAGACAACCTCGAAGTGAGTTTGGAGAGACCCTACGATGAATCAGATCAATATCAATACAGTATCAGAAGCTGAACAAAGTTATTGCTAGTTGATTGTTCAAAGACGTGTGCTTTCGTCAGCCCGATGAGAACGCCAATAATATCACATAAATGGAACAAAATAACAGTTCAGTGCGTACCCCTGGCTCTGCAGAACTGGATAAACTTCTCCTGTGTAATACCTTGCAGGAGCCAAAGCTTCAACACGAATATTTGGTATGTTACTGATGTTATGATCATATCTCTCCAACAGTACCTCAGGTAGTTCTCTAACTACTTTAACATAACCCTCAAGAGGTAGCTATGAAATGCTCTTCATCAAATATATCGCTAAACGTACTGCACAAAAAAAAAAATTATTGACAAGATAAATGAAGCACGTTAGTCATGACCATCCAGGGAGTTAGTTAGACATGACCATCCAGTTTGTAATACGAACATGCTGGAGTTAGTTAGACATGATCATCCAGTTTGTTGACAAGATAAATGAAGCACGTTAGTCAAACTCATAAATTTTCTTCATTCAAACAACAATATTAAGTTCAGGAATTGGAATTTGAGCAAATACAAATACTTTAACCTTCGATCTCTCCAAACACTATTGAATTTAAAGCGAGGAATAACTAGAATTACATTCAAAAGTCCAGCAAGAGCCACAGCGTTGCAAATCTGTGTATATTTGTTTCATTGTTCTCTGCTTCAAGCCTTCAATGGTTTACTCCAATTCAATCGCCGAGCAACAAGCTTCTTCTCCAATTAACTTTCGTTTTCTGCAATTAGTATTGCAATTCAGTTAGTATAACTGATATAAAAGTATTGCTTAATAAAATGGGATCCTCCACAGCTGAGCAGAGGACCCTTCAAAGTTTACACATGCAAGTCTGCTGAAACCCAAATGGCCAAACCCTTCACAAAACCATCAGAACACCTCTAAATCCACCCAACTTCGATCTGTGATCCAAAGACTCAAACTTTCTCACCAAAGACTCAAACTTTGCCACCAAATCCAAACCAAAGCTTCAAACTTTGGTTCAGAACCCAACTATATGGAACTGGGTGTGGTGCAAGAGCTTGAAAAAAAAAACAGAGAGAAATGGAGAAAGAAGAAAACCTAATTGTGAATCTGGAAACTTTTTCTCACTAATCAAATTCTTACCTCTGCTTCAAATTTCAACTCTGAATCAGCTGTGGAGGATATTTTCTTCCGCTTTGGAATGGGAGGAAGCCGGATGAGCTCGGAGGACGAGGACTTGAACGGCTCGGAGACGAAGCCGAGGCCGCCGGGCTCGGAGGACGGATGATCGGGCAGAGCGGATAGTCAGGAACTCAGGATACAGAACCGTAGACCGAGGAAGTGGAGAGTTGAGAACTTGGGAGAGGCTGAGAGACGAGAGTCGGAGAGGCTGAGAGACGAGTAACCTTTGCTAAAAATCAACGGCTGAGAGAGTTTAGCTGAATATCAACAGCTGAGATCTTAACTGAATATATATATATATATATAATTATTTTTATTTTTATCTTCTTACGAAACGAGATTTATTTAGCTGATCCCGATCCCGTCCCATCGTTTTCTAACAGGATCGGAACGGGACGGAATTTACATTTTTCAAACTTGAATCCCGTTCCGTCCGGTCCCAAGGACGGGATCGGGATTTCGGGACCATATTCCCACCCCTAACAAAATGTATCAACTGTAAACTATTCAGTACTTTGCAGGAAATGGCCAAGATCTTCCATTGTAATTTCAGGCTTTCCGGTCATCCAACTGCACGAAAACTTAGCCTGATCATGTGACACCACACTGAAAATTCACTCAACAAGCAACAGAAAATCACATAGAAGTCACCCTGTCAACAGTGTTAAAATTTACAAGCTTCAAGTTCAACTGTTACAATACCAGAATCATTAGAAACCATATTTTGAATTAGTCCGTTCTTATGAGGTCCACAAGGTGTGCATGGCACCCAACTGACTCAACTCCGTGCACTTGAGAGACATTTTGTAAAGCTCCCTGAGCTTTTCAGCATCTGCAGATCTGTTCGATATAGTTTGCAGTTGCCGAGGTTGAGAAAAAGGAAATTTGTTGCCACTTGCCGAAAGTGTCACTGCCAACATCTTCTTCAAAACCATCTGCAACTGATTCCAAAATTGGGCATGTACCTCAGAGTTAACACTTATTAAATAGTCTGAATCTGCTTCCGACGACAAATACCGTCCATCAAGCAAACAAGACAAAGCTGATTCCAGCATCTGGAAATAAGAAATCAAGGCACAGCAAATAATTAATAAGAATTCCTTTAGTTTAATTAATACACATAAATTTTGTCAGACAATTTACAAAGTACACCTGAACTAGTTTAGCATCCAGTTGTTTCAGTTCATCACATCCCCAAATTAACTGTGTTATCTCTCCTACACAACCCAATATTTCCCCTCTTATTATCACAGTGAATCCAACAACATGGAATGCACAATCTATCCCCTCTATCTTTTTTAGAGCCAATCTAAACACACCATAATTCATTCCATATAATCCTAACAACTTGATCTGCAATCAAAGCATTGAGAGCCAACCTGTATCTTTATAGAGCAGTATTTATCAGACCATAATTCATTGCATATAAATGATATAATCCTCATCAAAGCATTGAGAACACAAATTTATTGCAACTCTGGCATATATAAGGATATAGTTTCTTTATTCTACATTCAAGACCAGTCGATATCATGGCCCATTTCATTGTTTATAATGCACAAGTTCAAAAATTAAATCATAAGAATCTCTTGATAACTTCCAACTGAAATTAAATTACTAGTAAGATTAAGGTCCATTCCATGAAGATAAACAGGACAGTCAGCAAATGACATAAGAAAGAATGAATAATTGTCGTAAAAAAAAATGCAGCACTTAACATTTTTTTTCCCGGACTGAAAGCAAAGATCAATTAAACTTATAATTGAAGGTGTGTTCATGAGTAGTTCTAGTATTATTTTATGACAAAATTTCCTGATCTATTGTGTTGATCACAAGAGTTGTACAAAAAGACCACCAACTGCAGTTTTATGAAAAGGGCATCCTTTGATGAAAAGTTATAATGGTTTTTGTATGTGAAAAATCTCTTTACAGAATGTGATACAAAAAACTTCGCATTTAATTGACTAACAAATTCATTTTTCTTTTCTTTTTCTTCCTTCTGATTGAAAAAGTTCATCTATAATAGAGAAAATGTACAGAACAGTGGAAAGGTTCCAGTAATATAAGATGAAAAGCTTAAAAAACACCACCAAAGCCAACACTGAACGAAGAACAAAGACACCAAACAGCAACAGCACTCCAATTCGAGAAAATGCCATAAAAAAAAAATTCAAAAAAGGACCAATCCCTCAATAACGAGGAAATTGTGCTCAGGACAGAACTGTATCCCAGAAGTTCTTGACATATTCTTCACCCCAAATCTTTGAAAATTGTTGTTTCTTTTATTGAAATACGCCAAAAAATTGCTAGCATAGAACAACTTTCCAACACCATTCCTTTCTTCTCCCCACTGAAATGCTTTTCCTTTCATATAAAAGGACCCACCCCACCCAATTGTCTCCCGAAACAGCCTTTCCAGAAAAGCTAAAGCAATTTAACATGGTACGTGATCCCACTCTCAGCTCCAGCTTTGCAAAAAGCAAAGACATTCTCCTCTACACCATAGCAGAGGACCTTCCCAAGAGAAAGGAATGCTAATGCCTTATGGTTGTACCTTAGGAGGTACTCCAGCCATCCTTACTTACATGAGAACAAGAGTGGCATTGTCCATCAGATATCTCAAACAAGATTGACACAAGTAACATTCAAGAAGACTGATAACCACCTTCTCCTATCTGAGCTGGATGGAACCACTACATAGTCAACTAGAGTTGAGAAAGAAATGATGTCCTCGACTTCCAGGTGATTAAAGTTCCTAAAACCTGGATCCAACTCAGGTGACACAAGAGTTGAAGCGCCATCAAGGAAAAAAAAAGGTGTGTTATGACAGATAATTTATACAAACTAGGGAAAGGAAAAAGGAGAACTCTCTGCCCAAACCATCTCTCTTACCAAACCAAACACCCGTTCCATTTCCTAACATGATACTGCAACACGCAGTAAATCAGATCCCTAATTCTCTCCCATTAAAATCGTTAGACTAAGTATAAAACCCCAATACAAAAATATTCATAAGCATTTTTGCTACTAACCCTTAGATTAAAACAGCACACTGGTATACTTACTATTAGAATTCAATACTGTATAATAAACTGTCAAAAAACAAAAAGCATTGTCGTTTGACATATTAATAACAGTCATGAAAGGAAAAGTTTCAAACAAGTCTCTTAACATAAATCCATTATATTATTATGACACTGTACACTTCTAAATGAGGAGCACAATTGACGAGAAATTTTAAAGCTGAGTTCTAAATAGTAATTACTATCAGAACTCAAATTCACTACCTTGAAACTGAAAATGGAAATAGAAGCCCAGAAAATTGGAAATAATCCGTTCCATCTCAAAAATTGGAAAATTGGAAATAATCCAGCATATGCTTCAACCAACTCAAAAACTCACATGAGAAAAACAGAAAATCGTTCCAGAACGAACAGCATAGTTCTGTCAAAGAGGATGACTCCGAAAAAGTCGCTCCAAGGGTCTACAAAACAGAAGTGGGCTTGAAGTAGAATATAAATGTCTAGAGGACCACTGTAGAGTTTTCAAGTCTAAATGCCAGTTTCAAATAGGAACGGATTAAATGATAAATGTAATTAGCAAGAACTCAAATTTAATATATATATATATATATATATATAAATGGTCATGAGTTCAAGAACATACCACATTTGAGTGCAAGGGACTTGAAACTCTCAATGAGAGCTCTGATATCTCTATAAGAATAGTTAGGTACATTGTAGGATGTGTTTTTGGGCAATAGAAACCCATGGCCTTATGCCAGTTCCTCTCTGCCAAGGATGCATACTGCTTGACCCGCTGAAGAATACTGTTTTCACCAATGGATAAGTTGCTCTTCTTATGGTCTGGCTCCAAGAACTTCAAACAACAATTCCTTTGGTAGCTAGCAAGCTGATAATAAGCATATGCCGCCTCCTGTTTCCGTAATTCACCCAATGATTCATAAATAGATAGGGCCTTCCTAATGGCATCATTTGCTGAAATCTCATGCTTTCGTGATTCTTTTCTTGATTTTCTTCCAATATGACCAGTGGACCCTGTTTGCGTGTCTTCCAACACTCCAGTGCCATAAACTTCCACTGTAATAACTTCTCTTGCCAGGAGCATTCCGAGTCTCAGATAAGTATGAGCAAATTGTGTACATACCTCAGTCCTCAAATCATCTAACACAGAGCCACAATCTTCAAATGCTGCCCCATAAAATTTAATTGATTCGCTATATTCTATTTTTGCAGTCTCCAATGCTTGAACATATGCATTAGGAAATGTAGAATATATCTTAAGACTATCAATCTTGGATACCACCTCTTCTGCCACTGCTCGTCTTCCATGGCCCAAATTGCAGTTTATTAGTACGATGTTGGTATGATCAGAAACTTCTCTGAATGATTCTATAGCATCTGCAAAGGCAGATTCAGCTCTGCTTAGTTCTTTCCTCTCAAGTCTATTGCGGCCCAATTCATTAAATACCCACCCTTTCTTTTTCATTACAGATTGTAGCTCCTCTGAACTAGATGGAAAGCCATCTAATGCCTTTCTAGCTTCTTCATAACAGCATAGGGCTGCTGAAAGATTGTACTCAACATCTCCAATTGCAGGACCTCCAAGGTACTTGAATATTCCCCCAGTTTTTTTCAAAACATCGCACGGAGACACCACTCTCGACTCAACATCCAATATGTTTTTACTCTCCACGTCAAAACAAAGACTATCATCTTCCAGGTCTCTCAAATGTGGGTAGGTGTTGGTCTTAGGATATTGTCTCTTAACGTATTTCCTGCCGTAACTTACTGAGCGCAAATCACCACTTGGTCCACTACTGCTACTTGCACTGCTACCACTGCTTGCCCTGTCACTTTGACAGCTGCAATTTACTAAAGAACAGGAAATGCAGTTTTGCACATGCTGCCCCAGTTTCTTCTTAAGCCTTTTAACTTCTTTCACAACCTCAGATGATACTTTTACCTCTAAAGTAGAATGTTTTCTCTCTTCTGGTTCAGAAATTATACTATCCTTAACTTTATGGAACTCAACATACATGTCTCCCACTAATATCCATGCCTTGGCCCAGAAGAAGTAAATGGATGAGAATTGCTCCAAAGTAAGACGATCACCATTTGAGCTATTCCGAAATTTCTGATCACTGTTATATGATCTTGTCTTTTTACTAGTATAATTATTTTTTGACTGTGAAGACAAACCACTATTCATTGAAGAAATAAATTTTGTATCTTCAAGATGCTGAGGCATTGATCCATACACAGAGCATGCCAATTCTACGACCTTCAAAGCCTGATGTAACTGGCCATCCTCTAAATAATCTTGCCCAAGAGCCAAATAAGATTCCCCAAGCAAAAGAACCAGCTTCCATAACTTATTGTCCAACTTTGATGTGGGGAGCCATTCCCGAATGTCACAAACTTCGATACAGTCAGCATCACCACATGCACAAACAGAAAGATCAGAAGAAGCTGGACTACTACTTTCAACTTGAGTTTCACAATCAAGTCCCGTTAACTTGGGTTCAACAATATTATGAAGTTGCCGCATCCTCCTAAGAGATTTAATAGCTTGAGAAACATGGTGTATTGCAGCCAGTTTTGTGGATATAGGTTCAGCAATACTCTGAACTACATCTGTGGTTGTTGGAGACAATTTGGAAACTGCAAATCTTTCATCACAAGAGAAATTTGGTACAGATTCTGTCAAATCTTCTAAGTACAGATCACCTGCTGTTATCAAGTTTCTTGGAGGATATGCATTTGCTTCTAGTGTCATATTTACAGAAGCATCTACCACTAGATCTTGAAAACTCGGTCCATTTTCACATGACTTTTCCTCTTTAACTAGAGATAATAACTGATCATTGACTACCGGTTCAGAAATACTACTTAAGAAGTCTATAGATTCTTCATGAGCATTGCTAAGTGTAAACTCACATTCAGTAGGCAGAGCATCAGATATTAAAGCCAGCTCGTCATCATTGTTCAAAATAAGCCTAGCGAATTGTTCATGGGCAGATGCACGTACAACCTGTTCAGCAGTGCACCAATTATAGTCATCATTTTATTTGTATCTTACTAATTTTAGTAAAAGTCAGGAAGCAATAACCACACAGTGAAAAAGCAATAATTAAAATATCTAGAAACATTGGTACCAGATGATTTGGCTCATCTAGAAGTTCCAAACATTTTCTGAAGAACCTCGCACACTTTGCTATATTGTTTGGAGCCTGCTGCAATTCAAATAAACAAAAAATTATTTGTGCGAAATAAGTACATGAAAAATAGGGGCCTGTGAAGAACCTCGCATACAATTACATTAGAAATATCTTTCGCACCATAGAAAGTGAGAGCCTGTGAGCACTTCGATACAAGAGAGTCCCCAATGAATACAATGAATCACTTCTCCGTCTATGCAATAGAGCAGGCAGAGAGCTTGAGCTATCATCAGAATCATTAGAAGATTGGTTCTTTGGAATAACAGAAAGATCGAAAAGTTGAATGTCATCTTCCCCAGAACTTTTATATAGCTGAAAGATTATTGAAAGGATGAATGATGTCATGGAAATGCAGCAATGAAGATTATTTGAACGAAAATACAAACAAATACCAATGTCAAACAAATTAAATCACATCCTTACCCAATAAGCTCCAGGATCTTGCTTGCAGTTTTCTTGAAGGAACCTTAAAACAGCAAGGCCATTTTGCTGTACCACATAAGGATGAAATGCAGGAGTGCCATCATCAGAGATTCCTTTCAGTAGAAATATATCATCTGTTTTCAGAAGCTCGTAACTATGGACCACACCATTTTTATGATAACAGATGGCCATCTCCTGCACACTAGCCATGACATTGTCGAGCCAGGCTTCAAGCCAAGTTATAGGTTTAACCTGTCATGAGATGTACATAAGAGACCAAAAGAAAATTAATATGCCAAAATTATAGGAGGGAAGAGAAAAAGTATACTGTAGCTCATTTTCACCTCTCGGGAAACATCCCATAAATGTAGGCTAACAGCAACATATTTTTCATTACTGAACAGAAGCAAGTCACTTCCGAGTAGCATGCGGAAATTGTGAAATTGCCAAAACAAAACACGTAAAAACCCATCGTCACCAACTCTTTTATGTTTTTCAGACTCTTGCATTGAAGACACGGGCTTGTCACCAACTTGGGAAGATTTTTTCACAGCATTATTTCGCGCATTGTTTTTACTTTTCTTACTTGCCCAAACGAATTCATTCTGATTAAGTCGTGTATACTCTGGAGCATGCTTCGTTTCTTCACCATATTGGCGCTGTCCCACAAAATCAGTACTTACTCCAGGAAGAACAGAAGCATTGGACTGGTCAACAGGATGAGTTGGTGGGCAATCACAAGCTTCCATTCTAACTGAATGCATGGCAAAGTTCAAAAACAAAGACTGATCGGCACATTTTGATTGATTCTGACGTCTCCTGATCAACTTTTCACCCTCCTCAACATCAGGCCTACACCTCAAAATAACAATTTGATAAGACATAGAGAAAATAAAGGACACACAGAAATGGTGTTGTAATAGTAAGTATATACGAACCCGGTATTAAGAACCAGTGTCTGTCCAATTCGCTGAACAGCAATGGAAAGCCGAGCCTTGGAGTAGGGCATTTTGAATATCTGCTTGAGAATGTCAGCAGGAGCAATGACATCAATGTCATCTCCGTACTCAACCAGGCCAGAAACAGCAAGGGCCTCACATTTCCTTGCAAGACTTGATGTGACGGCGCCGCCATCCCAGGCTTTATCTGTGAATTTGGAGAGTAAATCAAGTGCAACTGTTGACATGATAAATTAATAAATGAAATGAATACCTAAAGCGGAATCAATGGGAAGAATCTTATCGGGGAAAGCGGAGAGGAGTGGAGGGGAGTTGAGGTCGGTCTCAGTGGGGAGCATGCGATAACGAGGAGGAGCAGTTGTGACGGAGGTGTGGGGGTTGGAGTGGAAAGAGTGGAAGGGTTTGTCCGTCGGAACAGGGATTGAGCCGCAGAGAAACCCCACGGGCTTTGGCCTCTCTATCTCTAATTTCCCGACGCAGCGGAGCTCTCGCGACCCCGATTTCTCCATCATCAAACTTTCGCTTCTCTGCAAATCAAACAACCTCAACGTTTTGGTGGGGGAGAGACAGTGACTGAGATAGTAATGGGAATTGTGAGAACTGGGGAGAGACATTTTTCATAATTTTTATTTTGCGATTTATGTCGTTGATTAACTTAATTAATTTGGCTGAAATTTTTCCCAAGTCATTTACTCGGACGGAAAAACTGAACCGTTAAAATGTCCATATGTGACTAGTTAGCTCCGTATTATGATACTAACCGGTTAGTTTTAGAGCGCTACCTCATTTCATTAATCTAAAATAACTGTTTTCTCGTAGCATCTCCAACGACGCTACTTATATTTTAGTTAAATTTTAACTAAAATAATTAAAAAGTCATTTTTGTTAACTATTTTAGAACATCTCTAGTTTCAGCTATTTTGTTTAGCCACTTTAGAATTACGTCTATATCAATTCTCTCTATTTTACCTTGATTTGAATTAAAAATAATAATAATAAGTGATTTAAATATATATATATATATATATATAAATTATATATAATTACATATAAGAAAAGTATTAAATTTAAATATTTTAACTTTCAGCTGTCACCCTCTCTAAATTTGACTACCGAGATAGCTAAAAGTTAGCATAGAGTTATAATAGAGAGGTCTGGAATAACTGCTATTTTTCGGATAAAGCTAAATATGCTCTCCAAAATATCTAAGGAGTTATAATAAAGAATCTGCTAAAATTGTTCTTGTTGTAGGAGAAATAGATTGATAAATCTCTCTGTGTTTATTCATTGATAAGGAGGCCTTTATATAGGCATTACATCAAGTATCCCTGGCGAACAGGGATTCCCTATCTAATAGAGTATCTAGACTACAAGTCTTATTAGGACAAGACACACCACGGAAGTTACGGAGTTAACCTTCCTTGAACACTCCCCCTTGTGTCGCGTCCTCAATAGTGCATGAACTGTTGCCTCGTTAAAACCTTTGCCAGCAAACAAAAACCTCTTGGGCAAAAATAAAAGCATGGTCTAAGGAAAAAGAGTACAACGCACCAACTACAAGTATGTGAGACATGCATAACTAGGCTCCCCCTGAAGTCTAGATGAGAACTCCCCCTGATAGTCAATCAGTCTTTGAGTTCGGATAAGCGACACATTCCAATGCGCTTTACATGCTTCATAAATGTAGATTTGGGTAGAGACTTGGTGAACAGATCCGCTGCATTTTCTTCTGAGCTGACTTGCTTCACTTGAATATTCAAAGTCTCTTGCTGCTGCTGATTGTAGAAGAACTTAGGCGAAATGTGTTTAGTATTGTCACCCTTAATGTATCCCAACTTCATCTGCTCAATGCATGCTGCATTATCTTCAAATATGCAAGTTGGTCCCATCGTAGTAGACTCAAGTCCACTAGACTCTCGAATGTGAGATATAACTGAGCGAAGCCAAATACATTCTTTGACTGCTTCATGTAGTGCAATAATCTCAGCATGGTTCGAGGAGGTAGCAACAAGGGTTTGCTTGGTTGATCTCCAAGATATCGCCGTATTCCCAATGGTAAAAACATAACCGGTTTGGGAACGTCCTTTGTGTGGATCTGACAAATATCCAGCATCAGCAAATCCTACCATCATATCATTTGGTGTATCTGAGTAGGAGGGGGTATCGCCAAAGCCGTATCGGGACCACGACTTAGCATCCGCGGGTCCGGATAAGTTGGCGGATATGGCTGCAGGATGGCGGATGGATGAACCAAAGCCAGTCCTGGCGGATATGGCTGGCGGATGGCAATCCGAGCCATGGTTTGTGCTGTTAGATGCAAGAGATCGACTATGTGTCGAATCCTGATGAGTGTATCGATAGTACAAGCCCATGTCAAGGGTTCCTTTAAGGTATCGGAAGATGTTCTTGATTCCAACCCAATGACGTTGTGTTGGCGCAGAGCTAAATCTAGCTAACAAGTTCACAGAGAAAGTGATGTCTGGTCTAGTACACTGAGCTAAGTATAACAAAGCTCCAATCGCACTAAGATATGGATATTCGGCTCCCAAGATCTCTTCGTCATCTTCTTTCGGACGAAAGGGATCTTTGTTGATATCCAGACTTCTAACGACCATGGGAGTGCCTGTAGGATGCATAACTTTGTCCATGTTAAATCGCCTGAGCATCTTTCGGACATATGCAGACTGGTGTATAAAAATTCCACCACTTCGGTGCTCTAGTTCTAAGCCTAGGCAAAACCGAGTCCTTCCCAGATCTTTCATCTCGAATTCGGATTTCAAATAGCTAGCGGTCTCATTGATCTCATTCAGAGTTCCAATGATGTTCATATCATCGACATAGACGGCTATAATGGCAAATCCTGAACTTGTTCTCTTTATGAACACACAAGGGCACAACTCATCATTCTTGTATCCTTTCCCAATCAAGTAATCACTTAACCGTGTGTACCACATCCTACCAGATTGTCGGAGTCCATATAGAGATCGTCTCAACCTGATAGCAAATGAACTTCGTGGTTTTTGCTCACTTGACTTGGGTAACGAAAGTCCTTCTGGCACTTTCATGTACATCTCCGTATCTAGGTCCCCATAAAGATACGCAGTTACAACATCCATAAGCTGCATATTGAGTCTCTCTGAGACTACCAAACTTATTAAGTATCGGAAGGTAATAGTATCCATGACAGGAGAATACGTCTCCTCATAATCAATTCCAGGGCGTTGAGAAAAACCTTGCGCCACGAGTCGAGCTTTATATCGCTGGACTTCACCATTCTCATTGCGCTTTCTGACAAAGACCCATTTATGTCCAACAGGCTTCACGTTCGGCGGTGTAGGCACAACCGGTCCGAATACTTGCCTTTTCTTTAGAGAGTCTAGTTCAGCCTGGATTGCTTCTTCCCACTTCGGCCAATCCGCCCTACGTTGACATTCATCAACAGTGCGGGGTTCCATATCGTCGTCGTCAATAACTTCTTGAGCAACGGCGTAGGCGAATGCATCATCGATATACATGGAATTTCTTTCCATCAGATTGTGCATGCATAAGTAGTTTAGTGAGATTTCCTTGTTCTCCAACATCAACAGTGAGTCTGAGGCGTCCCCCAGATGATTCAGAGTTGATTCTTGGACATAGGTATAGTCGGAGACAATCTCGTGTGACGGCGTCACAGTATCGATGATGAACGGATCGCTTTGTGCCTGGACACATGCCCTCTTTCTAGGTACATTGTCTTTGGAACCGATTGGTCTCCCCCTCTTTCTAGGAGGATCCGAAGTCGACGCCGGCTCTCCACTTGGAGGTGTCGAGCCTAGGCTACCGATGGCACCTAGGGCTGCGGGTCCGAGACCGGCGGCGCGTGCTCGCGCATGGCGAGGAATGTTAAGCCTTGCAGGTACATTCGCAGCAGGTATGGTTGATCTTGTCACTTTCGCAATATCAGTAAAGGAGTCGGGCATCGTATCCGCCACCTTTTGTAGTTCTAATATGCGTTGTATTTCAGTCTCACACTGAGACGTACGGGGATCATAATGAGACATAGTGGGAGAGAACCACGTCAATTCCTGACGTTCATTTGGGACGGATGCGGCCCCATCTCCCCCTAACGGCGGGAAGGATGTCTCATCAAAGTGACAATCTGCAAATCTTGCAGTAAACAGATCACCTGTCATAGGCTCTATATAGCGGACAATAGTTGGTGCTTCATATCCAACATAAATAGCTGATCGTCGTTGTGGACCCATCTTGGTACGCAGTGGAGGCGTGATAGGCACATATACGGCACAACCAAAAGTACGCAGATGCGAAATATCAGGCTCGTAACCAGTTACCAACTGGTACGCACTAAATGGTTGGCTATCTGTGGGTCGTAGACGAATAAGCATAGCTGCATGTAATATTGCATATCCCCATGCCGAAACTGGCAAGTTTGTGGCCATGACAAGAGACCTAGCTACAAGCTGTAGTCTCTTGATAGCGGCTTCTGCAAGACCGTTCTGAGAATGAACGTGGGGTACGGGATGTTCAACTTCAATCCCAACTGACATGCAATAGTCATCAAAACACTTTGAGGTAAACTCTCCAGCATTATCCAGTCTGATGGACTTAATCGGATTGTCCGGGTGGTGAGCCCGAAGCTTAATAATCTGAGCTAGGAGTTTAGCGAATGCAGCATTCCTCGTGGACAACAACGCTACGTGTGACCAACGCGTTGATGCATCAACCAGAACCATGAAATATCGAAATGGTCCGCATTCTGGTGTTATAGGTCCACAAATATCACCTTGTATTCGTTGTAGAAACGGAATATTCTGTTTATTATCAATAGCAAAAGATGGTCTTGCTTGAAGTTTTGCTAGTGAACAAGCTTTACAAAACGAACGATGAGCATTAGACATCGCTACAGAAGCATGAGAAGCAGGAGGGGGCCGAACCTCTCCTTGGAACCGAGAGGCGGCTATCGACGGCACGGCCGAACCGAGGCCGAGGCGCCCTCTGTGCTTTTGTGATCGGAAAAATGGATGACCGTGGGAGCATTTCAAAATACGGATCATCAGATCACGACCCGGATGACCGAGTCTATCATGCCAAAGCTTATAAGCATCAGAATCACATAATATAACAACATGAGATTCGTTGGCTCGAATGGTTGTGAAATACATGCCATTGCGAACTCGCTTACACTTCTCCACAATGCGAGTGCGCATAGATTGAGTGGAGGTGATCAACAGATATTCAGTTCCATCTTCAACATAAGTGCTGAGGTGATAGTCATTGTCACGCACATCCTTGAAAGCTAGCAAGGTTCTTGGCGCCTTAGGCGCATATAGGGCGTCCTCTACCCGAATCTCAGTGCCATTTGGCAGTAAGAATTGAGCAGTGCCACGACCCTTAATTACGGGTCCAGTTCCTGTCATCGTAGATAACGACGATTCTCTTGGCGTAAAATCCGAAAACAATTGCCGATTTCTCAGAATCGTGTGAGTTGTTGCACAATCCAACAAACACTCAATCTCGCCTTGATACATCTACAAAAACAATGTAAATTGAATCAATAGTCTACTTTAGACTTTGGCGAACACTTTAAAGTAAGTGTACTGAAACAATATATCATCACAAAATGAAGTGCATTAAGGCCAATAACATAGCCATGGCAACGACAAAATTTGAGAGAAAAAGATAAGCCTCATTTTAATCACCGAGTATCAACAATGATAATCATAGCCTAGGTCAGAGATTGAGACCGGACACCGTCGTAGGTGGCGTGGCCGAGCCAAGACCGAGGCCAAGGCAAAGGCCGGAGCCAAGCCAAAGCCGAAGCTGTGGTAAGGCCAAAGCGACCCAGAGGCCGAGCCGAAGCAAGGCGAGTGGTGAGAGTCGGTCAGGCATTGAGGCAATGCGATGCGACGGTTGAGCTAAATCCGAAGCATGGCGAGTCCGAAGACACTTCGTTGCCGAGCCATTGATGCAAAAGTTGCATTTGTTCGATAGGCTATCGATTGTTGGTTTCAAAAAACCGGATTCGGTGCTGAGCCAAGCTGGCGATTGGCCATGGCGAGTGAGGCCTAGCGAGTCGCGGCCAAGCGCTTATGGGCTTTGGCGAGCGAGGCATGGCGGATCGCAGCCAAGTTGGCGGATCGCTGATCGCGGATCGCGGATTAGTTGGCGAATAGCCATGGCGAGCGAGTCCTGGCGGATCGCGACCAAGTTGGCGGATAGCGGATCGCGGATCACGGATCGCGGATCTCGGATCGCGGATCGTGCATCGCGGCTCGCGGATGGCGTATCGCGGCTCGCGGATCTCTCCTTTTGTCTTTGTGATTTTTCGGATATGAGTTAACATCACCAGAATTTTGGTGAACTCAAAATGATTATGCCATTGAGAATTGGACGCATTGAACCAATTTTGCTTTCAGGGATGTAAAAATCTCAAATCATTCGTAGAATAAGATAGATTTTATTGATGACAACTCAAAAATACATCATGGTTGTTCTAAATAGAACGACTTATCGAACAAAGTCGTGATTTATTGACTATTCTGTCAAAATAACAATCAAAATCAAACTTGAACACGTATCTCATGACCTAAGTCAAATACTTATTCATAGTCTGGAGTATCATACTCCTGAGTCCTACGTTTCTTGGTAGGTTGGAAGTCATCGATGGCGAAGTTCGTATTTTCCTCATCGTATACTTCTTCCTTAAAGTCTCCTACATAGTGTGCTTCTTGTTCTATGTATTGTTTGTGTTTCTTGTAAGCGGCTTGAATATCTCTGCTTGCTATGCAATCGCGTTGGAGATGATTCGTAGAACCACATTTGAAGCAAGGAGCCGAAGCATTGTTCGGCGGATGGCCACCACGCCTGGGACCGGAACCAAAACTGTTCCTCCCTCTGGGAGCGGCGGCTCTGCCATCATCCCTTGTCCAAGAAAGCGGTCGGCCACGGCCGACGCCTCTTCTCCCTCCTCGTCCGCCACGTATTGCTCTTGGCGTACGTGGTGGCGGTGCTTGACGTTCATGAGGTTGATGCTTCTGCTTAAAAGCTTTACCACGGGCTTGATGAGATTCCGCAATGAATTTCGGTCCTCGAGGCCTCTTATTGGTGGTAAGAATCAACTCATGGTACCTCTCCTTTCTCTGAAGCACATTCATCAAATCGCTGAAGGTTTTGATAGTGCCTTTCTCGCGGAGATCGCGGTACTGATGCGACAACATGGACGCAGATTCTGGGAACGTCGTGAAAGTTTTCTCCATCATATCATCATCGGTCTTTTCGACCCCACAAAAGCTCAAATCAGATTGCAAGTTTAGCATAGTCTGATGATATTCCTGGACGGAATCAAAATCCAGTAAGCGGATTTGCTCCCAATCAGACATGAGGTCTGGGAGTTGTGCGTCATGCACATTGTCGAAGCGGTCCTTGAGGATATCCCATAGCTCTTTGGGATCAGTTTTCCTCAGGTATTGCTTCTTGAGCGTTGGATGGATATGGCGCCTGAGAAACATCAGGGCTTGTGCTTTCTGTTCAGGAGAAGCGTGTAAGCTTTCATCCTCAGGAGGGTTGATGGTGGCAGTAAATCTTTTACCAATGAAAGTGTTCTCAACATCTGAGACCCACCTCTTGTATTCCTTGCCTTGGACATCCAAGATGTCAAATTCTGGACGCTGAGTGTCAGCCATCTACAGAACACAAACAGGGAGACGTTAGTATGTTTGAATACTAATCAAGTTTGATTGTTCTTTTAGAACAGTGCCAAGATATATCATGGTCACATAAATCGATGCTTAACGTGACTTCAAGTCACAATCGATATCTTCCCTTTGTTTTCTTTCCAAAAAAGAATAATACGTTATGGTTCACAGTGACATCACAGTCACAAGCATAACGGTGGCCGGTAACATCACAGTTACCCCAATAAACGTTGGCACCGGGGTGACTAAATCCCCGTATGCCGTCCCGAGAAGCGATAGAATCGGGATGAAGAAGCAGGGACACGGAAAGGTCCCGGAAGAGAAAACAAAACCCAACTATTGAAATTTTCATAAGCGGGAACGTTTATAAAAATATTTACCTCTTCAAGAGAAGCTTGATCAAACGAAACTTGACTCTTGGGGAAGCTTGTTTTCTTCGATTTTTCTTGATTTCTTCTCAACCACGAATAAGGGTTCGCGGATCGCTTGCTTGGCTTGCGAGCAATTTTGATCGTCTGGCGGATGCGTGCAAAAAGTAGCACGCAAGGGAGAGCTGCTGGCGAGCGGGTTGTCTGCCTAGAGGCAGAGGAGGAGCAGTACTCGAGGGTACAGTGCGGCAAGCGAACAGCGCAGATGCTGCTAAGAAGAGGCCGACGGTGCCGAAGAGAAGAATCGGCGGCCGACGGTAGGTTAGGGTTTCGAAAAAAAATTCGGAATTAGGGTTTCTAGGGCTATCAGACGGGAGGCTAGAGCAACGTGCTGATAACGTGTTGTAGGAGAAATAGATTGATAAATCTCTCTGTGTTTATTCATTGATAAGGAGGCCTTTATATAGGCATTACATCAAGTATCCCTGGCGAACAGGGATTCCCTATCTAATAGAGTATCTAGACTACAAGTCTTATTAGGACAAGACACACCACGGAAGTTACGGAGTTAACCTTCCTTGAACAGTTCTTAGAATTATCTCTCAATTTTAACTTGAGTTAAAATTAAAAATATTTATTAAATAAATAAAAAGTGATTGAAATGTGTATATAAATTATATATAGAATGTATTAAATTTAAATATTTTAGCTGTTAACTATCACGCTCTCCAAATTTAGCTAAAGAGATAGTTAAAAAATAACAGAGTTATAATAGAGAGTCTGATATAGCTGTTATTTTTATCAAAATACAAAACTAAATATGCTCCCTAAAATAGCTAAAGAATTAGAATAGAGAGTGTTGAAAATGCTCTCACTATCCTTTATTTATTTATATTATTTATAGTATTTTAAAAATAGTATAATTACGGTGTCACTTGTCAAATCATGCTCACAATATATAACAACTATTTGATCAATTAACATCTAAAAGATAAAATAAGTATAAGAAAGTGTGTAAAAATTGTGCCAAATATTTTTAAAGGCTACTCTCTCTCTCTCTCTCTATTGATATGGAGTCCATGACAAATAGGTCTCCCTGATTTGACCGGTTAGAACGTGACCTGGATCTGGATCACCTCTGTGTCTCCACCTCCTCGAACTTAACGAGGACCCACCTTAAAGTCGAGGTCCAACTTCGTTTTCAATTGCACCCTCTGTGACACCCCAAAATAAGCATGAGATTAGAGAAAGTGAAATGATGAAACCCAACTCATACCTATTCTCATTGTTAAACTAATTCACTTATTCTCCTCTCTATAGTTTCAGAGAATGAAGAAGGGAGAAGGAAGAAAGAGATGGAAAAAAGGAGAGAGCATATATATTTTTGTATTTTCTTAATCAATTTTGGAAAATACAGTATTACTCTTTAAAATTGAAAACACACTAAATAACGGAAAAAACAACACATGTGTCAATTTGGGTCAGAATTACAATTTTATATACGATTTTTTATTAGTTAAAAGGATATAAGAATTTCACACATACCCTATTGTTATGACTCGAACGTAGGACCTAATAATTTAGTTCCTAGGTAGCGGTGCTTTTACAACTTTATATATGGTTTCGATTTTTCCATAGCAATATTTGGAGTGGATCATATTTGATTTACTATTCTTAAAAAAAAAATCCAATATTTTTAGAAACAAAACTGTAAAAGTCTTACATTCTAAAAAAAAAAAAAGAGTAACATTCTTAGCTGATGACTTGGAATATACGCGGACATGAGTATAACGAAACAAGTTGAAGACATACAAGAGTGTTTGGAGTTAAGTGAAGCCAACCAGCAACCGCAACCAACAGCAACACCCTGATCGAAAGTGTTGGAATGACGGAGCGAATCCATACACTTGGAGACCCCATCGCTGTATTCTTCGGTCAGAAAGCTCACCTCTCCATTCAACCATGGGGATCGGCTCATTCGTCGTGCCATTGTCGCTGGCTCTTACAATGGTTCGGTATATGTGTCAACTCGTGATTCCAATACTGTTATTTATATTTAGAACCCATCTACCGGATTCTCGCTAAAACTACCATACCCTGGTTTTCCCAATCAATTCAAACCCTATAGCAAATACTGTGGTTTCGGCTATTTGTCAGATACTGATGACTACAAGGTTCTGCTGGCCGCACATAATCCGCGGGACACACTACAATTGAGGATTTTCTCAACAAGAGCTGGCATTTGGAAGAGGATTGAATCACCTTTTAAGTCCTCTTACCCTGACTATATAACTAGTGGGGTGGCTCTTTTAGGTGTGACACTTCATTGGATGATCGATTTTCCGCAAACAACAGTTATTCATGCTTTTGATTTGGTGAAGGAGGAGTGCTGGGAAATGCCCGTGCCTTTCGACCGTCTATTTGTGGATTGTTTTGGAGGATGCCTGCATCGGTTTCATATAGATCGTGGTTGTATTGAGTTATGGTTCATGAGAGAATAATGGGTGAGTGAGTCTCGGACTAAGCTCTTTAAGAGTTTTCGAATCAGGGTGAGCCTCAGATGATGCTCTTCCCCTTCTTCGCTATCGAAACTAGTACAGTTGTGGCTAAGGTGATTCTAGATGAGTGCATGATGGAAATTGTAAGGATTCAGTCAGGATTTCCTGGTTCAGTAAGGAGTTCTACTTTGATTAAAACTCTTAAAACCTTTAACATTTTCAGAAACGTCGAGACATTTGCAGACTCCTCAACCAATTAGGACTCTTACTTGTATAAGGAGTCCTAGTTTGAATCAAACTCTTGAATTAGGATTTCTAGTTCAACGCAAACTCTTCATAAATTCAGTGTTTTTTTTTTTTTTACTTTTAGGCTCATTTCACAAACCGACTCTACCAAAGACTCATGACTCGACTAAACAACTCTATATTACAACAATAAGGGTTAAGCATTACATAAATGGGGATAAAAATATATCAAGAAACGTCGCATATAATGCTCCTATCAATTCACCATGAAGAAGACGAGCCACTTATTACACACAGGCTTCGGAGGAGGTATTATATGCCTAGTATGACTGTATATGATGAGAGTCTACTCCACATTCCTGATTATCATGCTATGATGATAGACTACAAGGTGAAGAAAAACAGCAGATGGTCCTGCAAAGCTGAAATCAAGAGAAATAAATGCTATCTTCTGCCTTGCTCTCTCAACTACTTCTGGTTAAATATCCTCATTCTCACTCTAGCTTATTTCTTTAATCGCTTATGTCAACAGAAGCAGTAATTTCAAATCTTAAGATGTAGATATTATGAAGTTAATTGTTTGTGTAAGCTATTACGGTAACTATATGGCTTTTATTTTTTTAATTGATTAGAAGAAGAATAAGTAAACATTATGATGGGCTGGCGCCTTGAACATATTTATTTTAAATGTATTACATTTAGTCATTTCAGTACGTTCTATCTTTATTCTTATTAATTTTCAATGAATAGAGAACTTCACAGTCATCAATTTACATGGCATTATGATGTTAATCAAGAATTACTTATTATAGTTCATTCATAAGTTACGCCTCCCTTATGATCATGGAACTACATTGTGTGTGTGTCCCCAACAATGTGATTCTTACTTTGGACTCATTGTGTTTGTGTGCCCCAACAATGTGATTCTTACTTTAATTAAAAAGGGGTCATAAGAGATAAATTACACACACACTGTTAATAAGTCTGGTAAATCATTGAAAAGCAAGTATCCCAAGCATGCTAAATTTACACAACTTGCTACAACATCCTTATGAGAATATGAGTTACTGAACTACATGATCAAAAAGCTTATGAGTTTGACTTGCAATTAATTGATTGCATGGGGGAATTCAACTCACCATACCAGCCCATGATGTGTTATCTCTATACAGCCAGGCAGTTGTATATATGGCTCCCCATCTATTTAAACTGGAAAGAACTAGATCCATGTTTCTTACTATTTTCCCTTGGGCTTGTCTCCTGGCTTGTGATGTGCAACTTGTACAGCAAAAAAAGAACAAATAGAGATTACAATCCTGAATGCTTGAAATAATAATAAATAAATAAAATAAGAGAAAGAAAGAAACAGAATCAAACACAAAGTATAAATTTGATTATTAAAGGAAGTCGTTCCCAAGAGAAAAATTATCATTTTTTTTTCTTCTTAAAAGCAAAAAGGTATATCAATTAAAAAGAGAAAAATTATCATTTGTTTTTAGTAAGATGATAGATTGGCTGTACAATAAAAAAAATATTGCAACATTCTGTTAATATCCACTTTCTATATAAATTTGTAAAAGAAAATTCTTTATTTTTGGGCTAACTTTTGTTTAGCCCTTATAATTCTGGGCGGTCATCTATTCAGTCCCTGAAGTTTCAGTTTCAGTTTCGTCTAAATAATCTTTAAAGTTCTAACTTTTAATCTAAAAAGTTCATTCCGTCAATTCCTCTATTAAAGACTCTTCAAAAAATTGTAAAATGACCAAAATACTCCTAGAATAATATTCCATTTGATATTCTTTAGTTATTTTAAAAAAAATTTGTCATTTTTATTTTAAGTTAAATAAATCTTTTGTAGACAAAGAAATAAATAGAAAGAGATTTTGGCGAGTAAAGACATACACTTCTCCTTAAAATAAAATAAAAACAATAAAGAAAGAAAATACTGAAGAAAATAAAAAGGGAAAATTACAAGGGTATTTTGGTAAAAAAAAATTAGGATAATAGATTTTTCCTAATTTTCATACTAACGGAGGAATTGACAGAATGAAATTTTCATATAAACAATTGAAACTTTAAGAACTATTTAGATTAAACTGAAACTTGAGTGACTGAATAGATTACCCACCATAAGTATAAAGACTAAACAAAAGTTTGCCCTTTAATTTTCTTCTTCTGATAATAGTAACAAAAAAACTATCCGTAGATAAAATAATGAAGAACATGGTTATAGTGCCATCCACAATACACTGCAGTAGTGAGTAGCTAGTGACATATAATACTACAATTACTCCAAATGTGAAAAAAAAAAACCCATAGATCTTAGAAATAATGGTTACATGGTTTCACTTAATCTAGTAATGAAAAATTAGGATACCGCAGGGTTATAAGGTCAAGTTTAGAAAAGCAACAAATGCCTATAGTAGATATTTTAATGATCACAAATGAATAAGAAATTACTAGTTTGAAATAAAGGTAGGATACCTTTCTGCTAGTCACTCCCAAGAGTGGTAGGGTAATTGCTAAGTAACCAGATACTCAGAACCACCTGCAAGTCCATTGATGTATGTAACCTAATAAAAACGTCAAAATCAGATTCAAACAAAGCTTTTTATATATATATTTTTTTTTTATTATCTATTCTCTTTCTTGCATTTATGAATTAAAATGATTATATACATAAAAACATCTTAGCCCAATCTCAATTGCTCCAAAAAAAACCATGCAATATGATAAGCTCTATCCAGTGAGCTAATAATCGCATCTTAGTTCTATTACTGTTGCAACCAGTAGAAAATGTTTTTTAGGAAACAAATAGAAATATGCAGGCTAGAGATACAATGCAGTAATGACAGTAAAAATGGCATCGTTGGATTTAAAATATATATCAAAACGTTGATTTTTACACATGAACAAGATTGATCATTAACGTTCACACTATAAGAATACTTATCATTCTTAACCTGCAGACAAACACAAAAGAGAAAGAAAAAAAACCAGTAAAATATAGCATTGTGCTGTTGCACCGCCTACGGGAGCGTGCTGCTCAAAGTTACTAGGTAGTAGTAATTATAATTAGATAAAAGAAAACAATTTTAAAAGATACAAAAAAGGAAACAGAGCAGCAGAACCATAAAAACAAATGTTACATAGTGTTTCTGCACAAACCCGTAAGCCTGGTAGAATCTAGATGTGATCTCCTACTTAACCTGCTCACTAAGGGGAATACCGGGCGGGCCGGTCTTCTCCTCTCCGATGCCTAAGTTAGTATAGTTGGGATGAATATATAACTTAAAACACGCATGATAAGCAGTTGGAGAGATCAGTTACCTATTAAAGAGGGTAGTTGAGGCCCTTATATAGGTGGCCGGGCGTGAGGTCTGGTCTCACTCTTCGATGTGGGACTGGCTTCCTTCTGTTCGCACACAAAAGGGCAGCTCTGGTGACCTCTTTGGCAGGCTGGCGCCCCCGGTCCTCGGGCCCCTGGTCACAAGGTAGACTGTTGGACCTCGGGTCCGGGTGCTGGTGATCCTGCTCCAGGCCTCAGGCCGGCTCCGGATGGGCTGGCTGCGGGTTTGTGGGCTTATATAGCCCTTCTGTGGCTACTGTCAACAGGCATGAAGTAACATTCCTAAGGGAATGGAACTTAGCACCTCCTATTAATGACGGTAGTTGAGGCCCTTATATAGGTGGTCGGGCGTGAGGTCTGGTCTCACTCTTCGATGTGGGACTGACTTCCTTCTGTTTGCACACCAAAGGGCATCTCTGGTGACCTCTTTGATTTCGACGAGTACTAGGTTTGATTTCGTCGGCTATGATAAAAAAAAAAAAACCAGCTTCCATTTTCTATCACTATCGACAAACCATTGCTTCATCCTTCAAATGCAAATATGTCGTCAAATAAGATATGACCGAAATAATGAAATACGTGTACGGTTGAAAAATGACAACATTCCGACAAAATCTGTGTGCCGAATGTTGCGGTTAACTGTTTTTTACTTCCGTTTTCCTATGGGTAGCCTGACGTTTGGTAAATATTTTGAGGAAAATTTTTAAACGATTAGTTGCGTCTCATCGATTTGAAACTATTATCTGTTGAAGGTCAGGCCAAAAAACGTCGTTTAGACATGCCAATTACCATTTCTTAGCGTTTAAAGGGTTGACTCACCCGGTTGACCGTCACGATCGAGCCTTTAACGTTGTCAGATGTAGTTGGATTTTTTTTCATACATGTATTTAATCTTAACGGTGATATCTGACGGTTGGAATAGATTTTATAAACTTTTAGATTCAAAATCAGAACATATACACTAATGTTCCTTAACTTGTTTACCAAGTGTTTAAGTGAATGTATAGTTTCAAATAGTTACTATACGTACACTCTTCAAATGTAAATATGTCGTCAAATAAGATATGACCGAAATAATGAAATACGTGTACGGTTGAAAAATGACAAGATTCCGACAAAATCTGTGTGCCGAATGTTGTGGTTAACTGTTTTTTACTTCCGTTTTCCTATGGGTAGCCTGACGTTCGGTAAATATTTTGAGGAAAATTTTTAAACGATTAGTTGCGTCTCATCGATTTGAAACTATTATCTGTTGTAGGTCAGGCAAAAAAATGTAATTTAGACAGGCCAATTACCATTTCTAAGCGTTTAAAGGGTTGACTCACCCGGTTAACCGTCCCGACCGAGCCTTTAACTTTGTCAGATGTAGTTGAATTTTTTTTCATACATGTATTTAATCTTAACGGTGATATCTGACGGTTGGAATAGATTTTATAAACTTTTAGATTCAAAATCAGAACATATGCACTAATGTTCCTTAACTTGTTTACCAAGTGTTTAAGTGAATGTATAGTTTCAAATAGTTACTATACGTACACTCTTCAAATGCAAATATGTCGTCAAATAAGATATGACCGAAATAATGAAATACGTCTACGGTTGAAAAATGATAAGATTCCGACAAAATCTGTGTGCCGAATGTTGCGGTTAACTGTTTTTTACTTCCGTTTTCCTGTGGGTAGCCTGGCGTTCGGTAAATATTTTGAGGAAAATTTTTAAACGATTAGTTGCGTCTCATCCATTTGAAACTATTATCTGTTGAAGGTCAGGCCCGAAACCGTCGTCTAACTAGACTAATTTCCGTTTTAAAGCGTTTAGAGGTTTGACTTAGTGGTTTGACCAACAGTTTAGCCGACGAAAATTATATGTCGTCGGCTAAACTCTTGCGATCCGCTTATTGTCTGCCGTTGGATGGCTCAGATCCAACGGCTACTGATTTTCCAAAGCATAGCCGATGACGAGTCGCCGAAGCGAGCATCAAGCAATAATAACCCTACAATCGTTAGTAGTATAGAATAAGTAGGGATCGTTCTAGCCGGGGATTAAGGGTACCTGAAACATGAGAATGTTAACACAAATATTCACAAACATATATGCACACAATTGTCACACTTATATACATATATACATATTTATCATGGGGGATGAAGATGAAGTTCGGCAGCCATAGGGCTGCCCTAAACTAGATGCGAAAATAAAATGAAAAGAAAGCTGAAAAATAATCTAAGCTATTATTTACAAGGTTGGTCGACATTCTTCCACAAAGCACTAACACGAAAGCACTCAAAACACTTAGCAAATTGACAAAACAAGATACACGGCAAGAGTACACAATATCCTAGATCCGACTTAGTTCCAATTCTAATTAGAGCCTCAACGGTCATCTAATCATCCTAGACTTCTCAAGTATTTTAGAAAACACTCAACGTCGAATCCTAAAATTATACTAATCATGTTTGAAAACACTCAACGTCGAAGACAAACACAAAGAGTAATTGAGCACAAGAGTCTTTTAATTGGAAACATATCAATCAAGCAAGGCGTCACCACTTCTTGTTAACATGCATAGTCGTTTAAACCTCTCTAGTCCTATTTATTTGACAGATACAAGACCAATACTCAAAACACACCGCGAATATACTAAGTACCAATCTTTGCGGCACACGGATTTAAAGACTAAACCAAGAACGAATTACTAGAATCAGAGTGAACATGCTTGCCGAATCCTATTCTATCTCTTTACTTCATATTTTCCTTACTTTTTAACATGCAAACCGTATTCTTACATCCAAACACCAATTAAAGATAAAGAAAACGAATTGAACATGAAAATTATAAAACCAAACTTCACTCCAAACAATACATAGACATAAAGTTTGAAACCAAGAATTCATGCTAACTTCATAGACAAAGTTTAACATAACTACATAAAAATAACAAAACCGAGAGAGGGGAGTGGATCACACTTTTGTAGACACCTTGATGACTTCGACTCTTGTGGATCCGGCGGATGGTGGAGAAGATGGCTGCTCGGCAATGGTGTAGTGTCGGCAGGATTTTTAGGGTGAGGTGGTGGTGATTTTGGCTAGGGTTTTTATGTAGGACTCTTGGGAAATTTAGGTAGAGCTTTGGCTAGATTTTTGCTTTGGAATGTGACAAGTTTTTCTGTGTAAAAGTTGGCTATTTATAGAGGCAAATTCGGCAGAAAACCTAGGTAGAAAACCTAGTCCAAATCAGCAAAGGTAATCCTTGTGTAACAAAGTTTTGGTTCCTTCCTTTCTTGGTTCTTCTAGGAAACTTCTTTTGCTGATTTTCTTCCTTGGATTGGGCTGCATATCTTCATGGACTTCTTGTGTAGGCTTGAAAACTCCATTTGGTGAGCTTGATCCATGGAAAAATGCCCCAAACCCGCAAGAACACAAGACCGGCAGCAACTCGGCTGGAATGACCTTGCTCTAGTAAATCCGACATATCTCCCTTCTCGGAGCTCCAATTGATGCGATTCCAAGTCTCAGATAAACTAGACACATATAGCCATCTCTCTATAAAATATCTCGATCAAATTCCTTGTGAATCGTCGGGAATGATTTTTCGAAGTTGGATCAAAGTCCCAGGGAAATCCTGGAAACCCCTGGATTGGTTTACTCGGACTGCCGTTTTGCAGCCATCTTTTGGGTGACTTCCCGAACTCCGATTGATCTGAAATTTTAACACAACATTCCTCAGTATATGAATATTAAGCACACCAAATTTCATAGAATTCGGACAAGGATAGATCATATTTTTACTCATCTCAAAATCACAAAAAAGACATATTTTGCACTATTTTCCAGATTTCTTATACTTAGTCATTTTTCGGACTCTAAACCAACTTTTCGCCAAACTCTACCAAATATGACACTAACTATATTATGACTCTATCTTAGAAAAATAAGAGTTAAACAAAGCATAAATGAGGGCATACGCATATAATATCATCGCACATTGTGCTCCTATCAACTACCCCACACTTATCCTTTGCTAGTCCCTTAGCAAACTAAACTAAACTAGACTCTAAACAAACTATTGCCCCTAACAATTTGTCTCAGGCTCGTATGTACACATAGCTTTCAAGTTAATGCATGAGAATGCTAAGCATGAAAATTTCAAGCTTCATGAACATGTAACATCAATAAGAACATATAAGAACAAAAGTAAGCATGTAGACATGTTAAGCTAATTCAATCCTCCTCACTAGGCATACTCTCTTCTTTTCTCTCAAAGCATGGTAATTCACTCATAAGTATATGCAAGCGAAATATAATGAATTACAAAGAGTGACTTGCATATATCAAAGAAACGAAAGCACTTTGTGAATTTTTATGGAAAAACCTCATATGATAACTATATGCACCAATGAACCAAAACCATATGCTTACTCTTGAGATAATCTCCACAAATCAAGTTTAACCATCTTAAGAATCATGAAAAAGATCAATAAAAGGGTTGTAATGGGGCTAGGCTAAGAGGTATTCGATATTTGGATAAGGAGGCTTAAAAACGTCACCGTGGCCTTTGGCAAAGCTCAAATCTCCTTATGTCTTCTCACCAAGGGTCAAATTTCTTCTTGTTGGACCCATACTTCATTCTTTACTTCCCATAACATTACAACAATACTCAAGACAATAGCCATGCACAAAATTTTTATTTTTCAAGCCGTGCCTTACACATTTTTTCTTGCACTCGGTATCTTTTTCTTTTTCTTTTGGTCCGAGCAAATTTTTTTTTTCTTTTCTTTTTCTTTTGGCACGGCATACATATACACTTCTCATATAGATTCATGGCTAAGTCTACCCCACACTTGTTCTTCTTCATCACACACGCGAAAACGCTTTCAAAAATCAAGCTTTGCCAATACTTTGATCAAGGGTAAAGGCACAACTATACTAGGCTCATGGAAAGTGTTTAAGGGTGATGAAAGAAAAGGCTAATCGTAGGCTCAAAGGGGTTTAACTAAGGTGTCCCACGACGGGCTCCAATAGGGCACATGCTTTATAGGGCATATGATCTTTATTCAATCATATTCAAAATCAAGGTGTTTTATGATTAAAAACGTTTTGAAAATCAACAAGAGTAAGTTCTAGCATACTAGAGTTCATTAAAAAGCTATGACACATAGTCATCGAATATGCAAAGAATTATGAGGTTTCATGCTTCCTACGAATCTATTGAATTTTATCTTTTTATCGCTCAAGAAGAAAGCAAATTGGCTCTAAAGCTCACATAGGTTATTATGGAAACAAACTAGCTAAAACATGCATGCTTCGTTAATCAACAAGTCCTACATGCTCCTACCAATGCACATAATCCATGAAACTTACAATTTTAATTGTATGCACAACCATCATCTATGTATGCAAAGAGGAGAAAAACATCATTGACATATTAGGGGCATCCTAAGACTCGAAACAAACAAATTTAAACACTCTATTTTTGTGGAACAATTTTCTGAATTTTCTTTTCTAAACTAAGCACATGAAAACATAAACGGAATATGTTATCCCACCCCACACTTAGAAAATTACATTGTCCTCAATGTAAGCACAAATCTATATCAACGAATTTCCTAAGCATGCAATAGTCTAACATATACCAACATATCATCACAAATCAAAGAAAAAGAGAAGGGTTAAGAAATTTCAAACTCTCGGTGATGGCTCCTTCATTTTTCTTTGATCGACTTGGGTTGCCTCCCAAGTAGCGCTTAAGGTTTATAGTCCGTAGCCTAGACTTCTCACCATGTGTGTTGTGTGTTCATCATGCCATGTGCAGATCCGCAGTTGGGGCAGCAGCCCCTCTCGGCAGTAGGATTTTCTTGGCAGGCAAGCTTCTCTCGGCAGACGTGTCTGCTTCTCTTGAGGCCTGATTTTGGGTGTGTTCCACTCAATCGGACCAGTGGAAGTACTCCTTGTTGGGTCTTTAATCGGACCTATCGTGCTGCCCAGTTCTCTGTTCCACCAGATTGACCTTGCTGCCTTCAAATTGAAACTGGGAACGGCTCGAAACTCCAAATCCACTTCTGTAAAATCCTACAGAAAGTAGACTCAGAGATCTTTCCAAAGGTGTATGGCTCACTTTCCCAGGTTTTATGAGTAGCAAACGGCATCCTTCCAAAGTCGACTGACTGCACTGCCCGATTTCTGCTTTGGGCAGAACTTGGTATTTCCTGCACTTTTTCTTTTCAATTCAATCTGCACACGCACAAGACACTTCAAAACGAACAAAACCAAAAATAAATATAAGAAGAAAAAGTTGAGTTAGAAAAGAATGAGTTAGAAAATCATAGTTAATATGTTAAAGTTAGTAAAGGTTAGTAACAATTACAAGTTAGAATCAAGTTACGAGTTAAAGTTACCATCGAAAATTTTCTACAATACATACATGAATTAGCAAAGTTAGAGAAGATTTATACAAAACTGAAAATAAAGCTATACGAAATTTGCACAAATATACAAAGTTAACATTCAAATATAACAAGATTTTATAATCCCCGGCAACGGCGCCAAAAATTGACGAGTCGCCGAAGCGAGCATCAAGCAATAATAACCCTACAATCGTTTGTAGTATAGAATAAGTAGGGATCGTTCTAGCCGGGGATTAAGGGTACCTGAAACATGAGAATGTTAACACAAATATTCACAAACATATATGCACACAATTGTCACACTTATATACATATATACATATTTATCATGGGGGATGAAGATGAAGTTCGGCAGCCATAGGGCTGCCCTAAACTAGATGCGAAAATAAAATGAAAAGAAAGCTGAAAAATAATCTAAGCTATTATTTACAAGGTTGGTCGACATTCTTCCACAAAGCACTAACACGAAAGCACTCAAAACACTTAGCAAATTGACAAAACAAGATACACGGCAAGAGTACACAATATCCTAGATCCGACTTAGTTCCAATTCTAATTAGAGCCTCAACGGTCATCTAATCATCCTAGACTTCTCAAGTATTTTAGAAAACACTCAACGTCGAATCCTAAAATTATACTAATCATGTTTGAAAACACTCAACGTCGAAGACAAACACAAAGAGTAATTGAGCACAAGAGTCTTTTAATTGGAAACATATCAATCAAGCAAGGCGTCACCAGTTCTTGTTAACATGCATAGTCGTTTAAACCTCTCTAGTCCTATTTATTTGACAGATACAAGACCAATACTCAAAACACACTGCGAATATGCTAAGTACCAATCTTTGCGGCACACGGATTTAAAGACTAAACCAAGAACGAATTACTAGAATCAGAGTGAACATGCTTGCCGAATCCTATTCTATCTCTTTACTTCATATTTTCCTTACTTTTTAACATGCAAACCGTATTCTTACATCCAAACACCAATTAAAGATAAAGAAAACGAATTGAACATGAAAATTATAAAACCAAACTTCACTCCAAACAATACATAGACATAAAGTTTGAAACCAAGAATTCATGCTAACTTCATAGACAAAGTTTAACATAACTACATAAAAATAACAAAACCGAGAGAGGGGAGTGGTGATGGAAGCCGAAGCTCGCATGCAATAATAACCCTACAAAAATATCGTTAGTAGTATGAGCAAGTAGGGATCGTTCTAGGCCGGTGATTAAGGGTACCTGAGATATGAAATTGTTAGACAAACATATATACATATATACAAAATCGTCACATATTGGGGTTAAAATGGTTCGGCAGCCCTAGGGCTGCCCTCTAATACTAGACACGAAAATAAAAACAGAAAAATAAACCTAAGCTATTATATACAAGTGATCATCATCTCTCACACAAAACAGTTCACATAAAAGACTCTTTAACAAGGCAAATTGCATGCAAGAAAGTAAGAAACAAGTATTTAGCATGTTCAAGACCAAAATTAGTTTCGACACAATTAAAGCCTCCAGCAGTTTTCCAATTGTTAGACTTCTTAAATTCTTAGAAACTACTCCAGCATATGACTTCTAAGGTGATGCTAATCCGGTTTTACGCGTTTTAACATTTAAGCATATGAGTCTTAATCGAAGACAAGCAAACAAGTAAGGTTGTCATTCTTCTTATTTAACTTGCAAGTTCTAAGGTTTATTAGACCTAGGTGAGCAACACAAAACAAACTACTCCAGCGTATGACTTATCCGTGTTACTCTATCACATGAAACCTAGCACTTAGAATTACATGCTAATCATAACTAGTGTGTCGGTTTATTTGCCCTAACCTTAGTTCTAACCAATTTTAAGTTTAAACATGCGAAATACCACTGCCCTAATTATCAATGCATACAAAAACACACAAGTTAAAATTCAGGAAAAACATACATAACATATCATATTTGGTTCATACAAAGTTTCAAGAAAAACCAAGAATCGAAACAAGTTCGTACAAAACAACCAAACATAAATAAATACAAAAGCCATAGGGGAATGGATCACACTTTAAAGAACCTTGAAGACTCCTCAAAGGTGACTAGGTGGCTCGGCTGCTGCTCCTTGGTGTTCGGCAAGAACAGAAATCGGCAGGAAACCAAGGTGGAAGGGATTCAGCAATATGGTGGTGGTGATGATGGTTCGGCTAGGATATTTAGGTATTAGTGTTTTGGAAGACTTGGTAGAGCTTTAGGCTAGTGTATTATGATTGAGATGAGATATCTTTTCTGTAGAAAAAATGGGGGTTTATATAGGAGAGGGGTGCCGGCAGCCCTTAAGCAAAGAGGAGTTCAGAAAACCTAGTGCAATAAGGTTTTGCAACCTTCCTTTCTTAGTCCAATTAGGTTTTCTTTTCTGAATTTTCTTCAAGGCTTGAGCTTCACATCTTCATGGACTTCTTATATGGTCTTGGACTTCAATTGATAAGCTTTGATCCATCGAAAAATCCCCCAATTGCCGGCAGCAACATTAAGCAAACAATCTGCCTCTATTCGGCAGCTTCTCCTAGTGTGACTAGGAGAACTTCTTTCTTCAATTTTTCTTCAATGCCATGGCCTAGTGTCTTCCTCTTCCCTTCATAAAGCTTGAACCATCTTCAAAAATGCATTTGTACATCATTTGGTCCATCAAAAACAGAAAACACAAAAAGGGGGCAGTAGGTTCCTGGAATCGGCAGATTTGACCTTGTTGTAGTAATTCCGGCATATCTCCAGGCTCGGAGCTCCGATTGATGCGATTCAAAATCTCACGTAAACTAGACACATATGGCCATCTCCCCATGAAATATCCCGGCCAAATTCCATGCAAGTCGTCGGGAATGGAAATTCGAAGTTGGGGCAAAGTCCCAGGAAAATCCTGTAGCCCCTGGATTGGAATGTTCGGACTGCCCTTTTGCAGCCAAGTTTTGGGTGACTTTTCGAACTCCAATTAATCTGAAATTTTAGCACAGAATTTCTCAACATATGAATATTAAGCACATAAAATTTCATAGAATTCGGACAAGGATAGATCATAAATTTGCTCATCTCGAAATCACGAAAAAGACATATTTTGCAATATTTTCCAGATTCCTCAAACTTAGTCATTTTTCGGATTCTTAACCATTTTTCACCAAAACTCTACCAAATGGACACTAACTACATTACGACTCTATCTTAGACAAATAAGGGTTAAACAAAGCATAAACGAGGGCATAAGCATATAATATCGTCGCACATTGTGCTCCTATCAACTACCCCACACTTATCCTTTGCTAGTCCCTTAGCAAACTAAATAAAACTAAGACTCTAAACAAACTAGTGCCCCTAACAATTTGTCTCAGGCTCGTATGTACACATAGCTTTCAAGTTAATGCATGAGAATGCTAAGCACGAAAATTCCAAGTTTCATGAACATGTAACATCAATATGAACATATAGGAGCAAAAGTAAGCATGTAGACATGTTAAAGCTAATTCAAATCACCTCACAAGGCATACTCTCTTCTTTTCTCTCGAAGCATGGTTATTCACACATAAGTATATGCAAGCGAAAGATCATGAATTACAAAGAGTGACTTGCATATATCAAAGAAACGAAAGCACTTTGTGAATTTTTATGGAAAAACCTCATATGATAACTATATGCACCAATGAACCAAAACCATATGCTTACTCTTGAGATAATCTCCACAAATCAAGTTTAACCATCTTAAGAATCATGAAAAAGATCAATAAAAGGGTTGTAATGGGGCTAGGCTAAGAGGTATTCGATATTTGGATAAGGAGGCTCAAAACGTCACCATGCGCTTTAGCAAAGCTCGAATCTCCTTATGTCTTCTCGCCGAAAAGGTCAAATTTCATCTTGTTGGACCCATACTTCATTCTTTTCTTTCCATAAAACATTACAACAAAAATCTAGACAATAGCCATACACAAAATTTTTCTTTTCATGCCTATGCCGTACCCCTCTTTTCTTCTTTTGCTCTCGGTTTTCTTTCTTTTTATTTTGTTCGAGCATTTTTTTTCTTTTTCTAGGTACGGCATGCATACATTTTTCATATAATTTTATGGCTAAGTCTACCCCACACTTGTTCTTCTTCATCACACACGCGAAAACACTTTCAAAAATCAAGCTTTGCCAACACATAAGGTAAAGGCATCACTATACTAAGCTCATGGAAAGTGTTTAAGGGTGATGAAAGAAAAGGCTAATTGTAGGCTCAAAGTGGTTTACTAAAGTGTCCCACGACGGGCTCCAATAGGGCACATGCTTTATTTGGCTTTGGTGGTAAACCTAAATGATCTTTATTCAATCATATTCAAAATCAAGGTATTTTATGATATAAACGTTTTGAAAATCAACAAGAGTAAGTTCTAGCATACTAGAGTTCATTAAGAGCTATGGCACATAGTCATCGAATAGTCAAAGAATTATGAGGTTTCATGCTTCCTACGAATCTATCGAATTTTATCTTTTTTATCGCTCAAGAAGAAAGCAAATTGGCTCAAAAGCTCACATAGGTTATTTTCGAAATAAACTAGCTAGAACATGCATGCTTAATAATCAACAAGTCCTACATGCTCCTACCAATGCACAAAATCCATGAAACTTACAATTTTAATAGTAGTATGCACAACTATCATCTATGTATGCAAAGAGGAGAAAAACATCATTGACATATTAGGGGCATCCTAAGACTCGAAACAAACAAATTTAAACACTCTATTTTTGTGGAACAATTTTCTGAATTTTTCTTTTCTAAACTAAGCACACAAAAATTCAAAAACGAAAACGGAATACGTTATCCCACCCCACACTTAGAAAATTACATTGTCCTCAATGTAAGCATAAAACTATATCAACGAATTTCCTAAGCATGCAATCGACTAACATATTCCAACAATTCATCATAAATCAAAGAAAAAGAGAAGGGTTAAGAAAATTCAAACTCTCGGTGATGGCTCCTTCACTTTTCTTTGATCGACATGGGTTGCCTCCCAAGTAGCGCTTTGTGTTTATAGTCCATAGCCTAGACTTTTCACCGTGTTTGGTATGTGTTCATCGCGCTCCAAAACAGCTCAAATCGGCAAGAAGAAGTTCAGTGAGAAGACTTTGGCATGTGGTATCCTGTTCAGTTCTGGTTGCCGTATCCTGTTTGTGTGGCGTATCGGGCTCTTCTGCCGGCGTATCCGGCGCATCCAGCTTGTGTCCGTTCTCTTGTGGCCTTGTGTCAACCCTGCCAGCAATGGCAGGTCCGGCAGGAGGTGGTGGTGCGACTGAAAACAGCGGCAGCAGCCCGGCAGGTTGGTGCGTGTCCGGCATGCTGTGCTTTGGTGCGTCCGTGTCCGTGTCAGCCCTCTTGGTGATGCTGCCGGCAATTGCAGGTCCGGTAGCCACTTGGTGTGGTGGTGGCATGGCTGTGTCACGCGAATGTGAAGGCAACTCGGCTTGTGGTGATGATGGTGGGGCTGGGTAGACGGCGGCTTCGTCCACCGTGTGCTCTTGAAAGGGAGAATAGTAAGGCTTGAGGCGATGGCCATTTACCTTGAATGTGTTTCCCGTAACTTCATTCCGAATCTCTATGGCTCCATGAGGAAACACTTGAAGAACAATGAATGGTCCAAGCCAACGAGAGCGCAACTTTCCCGGAAAGAGTTGAAGCCGTGTATTAAACAAGAGAACTTTTTGCCCAACTTCAAACTTCTTCCCCCGAATTATCTTGTCATGGTACGCTCTTGTCTTCTCCTTATAGATCCAAGCGGCATCATAAGCTTCATTGCGAATTTCTTCAAGTTCATTGAGTTGAAGCTTTCTATGAAGACCGGCATCATCTATGCTCATGTTGAACTTTTTAACGGCCCACCATGCTTTGTGTTCTAACTCAACCGGTAAGTGACATGCTTTGCCATAAATCAACCGAAAAGGAGACATACCTATCGGTGTCTTGTACGCAGTCCTATAAGCCCACAAAGCATCATCGAGACGATCACTCCAATTCTTCCTTGAAGGTCCAACCGATTTCTCCAAAATGTTCTTGATCTCTCGATTACTCACCTCGGCCATTCCACTTGTTTGGGGATGATATGGTGTAGAAACTTTATGTGTGACTCCATACTTCCTCAATAAGGCTTCAATAGTGTGGTTACAAAAATGGGATCCTCCATCGCTAATCAAGACCCTTGGAACTCCAAATCGTGAGAAGATGTTGGTCTTGAGAAACTTGGCTACCACCTTGGCATCGTTGGTGCGTGTAGCCTTGGCTTCGATCCACTTTGACACATAATCAACCGCAAGCAATATGTAGAGAAAACCCTTACTTGATGAAAAAGGTCCCATGAAGTCAATCCCCCAAACATCAAAAATTTCCACAACAAGGATAGGCGTGAGCGGCATTTGATCACACCCACTAATCTTCCCCATACGTTGGCACCGATCACAAGTCTTACAAAACATAAATGCATCTTTGAAAATCGTAGGCCAAAAGAAACCACAAGTGAGTACCTTCAATGCCGTCTTCTTAGGTCCAAAATGCCCACCACAAGCTTCATTATGACAAAAAGCAAGGATGGAGCGATGCTCATTCTCCGGCACACATCTTCGAATAACTTGATCACCACATTGCTTCCATAAGTACGGATCATCCCACAAGAAGTGTCGAGCTTGCTTCCTTATTCTTCTTTGATGGTGGCTCGGCAATTCTTTAGGAAATCGGTTTGTGGCTAGAAAATTGGCAATGTCGGCATACCAAGGCTCATGTACTTCAAGTCGAAAAAGTTGCTCATCCGGAAAGGTTTCACATAGGGGCAGCCGATCCTCCTCTTGCACAAGTCTACTCAAATAATCGGCCACAACATTCTCTACTCCTTTCTTGTCTTTAATCTCAATATCGAACTCTTGAAGCAAAAGAATCCATCGAATAAGCCTCGGCTTAGCATCCTTCTTCGTCATAAGATATCTCAAAGCGGCATGATCACTATAAACAATAACCTTGGAATTCAAAAGATATGATCGAAATTTTTCCAAAGCAAAGATTACCGCTAAGAGTTCCTTCTCCGTTGTTGTGTAATTGAGTTGTGCATCGTTGAGAGTCCTTGAAGCATAGTAAATGGCGCATGGCTTCTTCTCAATTCGTTGTCCAAGTACCGCTCCAAGTGCATAATCACTAGCATCACACATCAACTCAAACGGCTCATCCCAATTAGGGGAAACTAGAATCGGTGCCGTGCATAGTAGCATCTTCAAACGGCAAAATGCCTCCTCACATGCCTTTGTCCACTCAAACGTCACCTCCTTTTGTAACAAGTTGCTTAATGGCTTGGCAATTGAAGAGAAGTCTTTGATGAATCGTCGATAAAACCCCGCATGGCCAAGAAAACTTCTCACATCCTTCACACACCTAGGGCTCGGCAATGCTTGAATTAGCTCCACCTTGGCTTTGTCAACCTCTAAGCCTCTTGCCGAAATTATATGCCCTAGAACAATGCCTTGCGTGACCATGAAGTGACACTTCTCCCAATTAAGCACAAGATTTGTCTCTACACACCTCTCAAGTATCTTCTCCAAGTTCCCCAAACATGCATCGAAGGTGCCTCCATACACACTAAAATCATCCATAAATACTTCGATAATGTCTTCAATAAAATCCGAGAAGATAGCATACATACATCTTTGAAAAGTGCCGGGTGCGTTGCAAAGTCCGAATGGCATCCGCCGATAAGCAAACGTGCCAAATGGACAAGTAAAAGTGGTCTTCTCTTGATCGTCCGGGTGTATCATGGTTTGATTGTAGCCACTATATCCATCATGAAAGCAATAGTAAGAATGACCGGCCAACCTCTCTAACATTTGATCCATAAACGGCAAAGGCATGTGATCCTTCCTTGTTGTAGCGTTGAGCTTCCTATAATCGATGCACATACGATGACCGGTTACAAGTTTTTGTGGCACAAGTTCATTCTTCTCATTCTTGACAACCGTTACACCACTCTTCTTCGGCACTACTTGCACGGGAGATATCCACTTACTATCCGAAATTGGGTAGATCACCCCACAATCGAGCAACTTGATAATTTCTTCTTTCACAACCTTCATCATTGGAGGGTGAAGTCGACGTTGAGCTTCCTTTGTCGGCTTAGCTCCTTCTTCCAATAAGATACGATGAACACAAGTAGTAGGGCTTATTCCCTTGATATCCGCTAAGGTCCAACCTATGGCGGTTTTGTACTTCTTAAGCACACGTATCAAATCCACTTCTTGCTTCTCACTAAGCATTGAAGACACAATAACCGGTAGTGTATCTTCTTCTCCAAGATAAACATACTTTAAGTGACTAGGGAGTTCTTTAAGTTCTAACTTTGGGGCCTCTTCCACACTTGGTCGAAATTTTGTTGTGGCACTTGGAATTGACAAGAACGAGTTCCTTGGATACAATGTTGTGGCCTCAAGCTCGGTAACCACCTCTCTAAGGCTCGGCAACATTATGAATGACTCGGCATAAAGGGCTGCCGTGGCACTTTCTTGCTCGGCCTCCTCTTGCACGGCATGGCTTGGCTTGGTTCTCTTCATAACTCGTTCTCCCCTCTTGTCAAATCCGACCCCTTGCTCAATCGCTAATTGCTATGCGTCGAGCGAGGTCGACATAACTTGCTCGACCTCCTCCAAAACATCAATGGCACAACCCTCCTTCAAATCAACATAGGGAAATCTCATGGCGTCAAACACATTGAACTTTATCACTTCACCATCAAATTCCAAAGTTAGGTTGCCCTCGGCCACATCTATCTTTGTGCGCGCGGTCCTCATGAATGGTCGCCCTAAAAGCAATTGAGTGTTGTTGACCGGCGAATCCTCCATCTCAACCACATAAAAATCGGCGGGGAATATCAATTGGTTGACTTGCACCAACACATCCTCTACATAGCCTTCCGGATATTTGCTTGAGCGATCCGCAAGTTGAATGATGACATTATCCTTTTTGAGAGGCCCTATACTCAACGTTTGATACACATTGAGTGGCATGACATTGATCGATGCTCCCAAATCCAACATAACATCATCGAAACGTGTATTGCCTATGACACAAGGCACATTGAAGCTCCCCGGATCCTTCATCTTTGGTGGCAACTTCCTTTGAATAACGGCCGACACCGTCTCGCTCATTGTTACCACACGAGTCTCTCTAGTATGCCTCCTCGCCGTGCAAAGCTCCTTTAAAAATTTAGCATACTTCGGCACTTGCTTAATGCACTCCAACAAAGGAATGTTGACTTGCACTTTCCGGAAAATCTCCAATACCTCTTCATCGGATTTATCTTTCTTTGTTCTAGCAAAATGTGAAGGGAATGGAGCACTAGATGATGGCACTCCTCCCTTTACATGATTGCCGGCTACACCTTGCTTCTCGGCAGAATTCTCCTTGCCGGTTGCAGCCCTCTCGTTCTCGGCATCATCCCTCTTGGCATGGTGGTTGTTGCCGGCAGCATTGTGCTCGGCTATGCTTTCCTCGGCTTCCTCAATATGGCTGCCGGCAATGACAGGTCCGGCAGCCCTCTCGTCATCCTCAATGCCCTTTAAAGTCACTCGCTTCTTCTTAGGACTTGTCGGAGGAAACAACTCTCTTCCGCTACGAGTTTGAATCACTTTGGCTTGCTCGTTCCTTGGATTGGGAATTGTATTGCTTGGCAACTTCCCTTGCTCATTAAACCTTCCCATAAAATCCACTACTTGCCCCATTTGAGTCTTGAGCTCACCAATGTCCTTTTGATGATTTTGTTGTCCCGCGAGTAATGCTTGAGTAGCACTTGACAAAGATTGAATTAAAGCATCATAGTTAGGGTTGCTCGGTGCGGCTTGCACTTGGCCTTGGCTCGGCCCTCCTTGGCTTTGGTACGGCACAGCTTGTTGTTGGTTCGGCAATGCCCCAAATTGTCCTTGGTTCGGTTGATAAGGTTGCCGAGGCACAAATGGTGGCCTCGGTGCAAATGGCGCTCCTCCCTCTCTCGGTTGCATAAGTGCCCTAAGCACGTTGTCATTATTTGCCCATCGAAAGTTCGGATGATCATTGAACCTTGGATTGAAATTTCCAAAACGTTGGCCTCCTTGAAAGCCAATGGCATTGCACTCCTCAACTCCCTCATTAACTCCAAATTGAGGGCCTTGTTCGGTATCATGGCCCTCGGTGCAAATTCCACAAACACTAGCACGCTTCTTCATCAAATTACTCACCAAGTCGGTGAGCTTGTCCACTTTATCTTCTAACTTTGAGCTCGAAGACGTCTCATGCACTTTCTCATTCCTTTGCACATTGCCTCGTGCCATGCCGAATTGTTGGTTGTTCAATGCACGAACTTCCAACAAACTTCTTGCCGCACCGGCGTTCAACTCCAAAAAGCTACCTCCCGCGGCCGAGTCGAGAAACTCTCTCTCCATGACACGCAATCCCTCATAGAAATATTGTAGCAAGAGTCCATCGCTAATGCCATGCGATGGACACAAAGAAACTAGGGACTTGAACCTCTTGTAGTAGTCGAAGAAAGTCTCATCTCCGGCTTGCTTCACACTTGTAATTTGCTTCCTTAGATCAGTGATACGTGAAGCAGGAAAGTACTTGAGCAAAAACTCATCCATCATAGTACTCCACGAAACAATGCGACCACTAGGCACCTCAAACAACCACTCCTTCGCTTGATCTTCTAAAGAAAACGGAAAAGCCTTCATTTTGAAGTGTTGCAAATCGGTCCCTCTTGGGCACATAGACTCCGTGGTGAAGTTAAACCACTGCAGATGCTTGTTAGGATCCTCACTCGGCATCCCATAAAACGATTTCAGCTTGTGGAGGAATCCACTCCTCAATTCAATCTCTCCAGTCTTGTCAGTTTCCAAGGGAGGATAAGTGATATTTGAAGGAGCAACACCAGCTCCAGCAACATGACCATTCTGTGATCTGATTGATGCCATGATCTCTTCTTCTTCTTCTAATTCGGCAAAGGCCTCAAATTCTGGGTTCTGAAGATCACAAGACGATGACACAAAAGAAGGTGAGCTCGGTCCTGATGATGATACTGACGGCACAATAGGGGAGGATGGCAAGGATGATGATACTGATGAACTGGTTGGTGACGATGGTGGTAATGGCACAAAACGAGCAATAGCGAGTTCTTGGTCTAAACGTTGCAAACGGCCTTGAAGATCTCTTGTCCAAATACTAGATTCGGACATGCATTATTTCTGAAATTTGCAACATTTAAACAAGTTAGAACCTCGTAAAGAAATAGAAAACAAGAATATACATCATTACAAGCCACGGCATTGGCGATTACACAACAAATTTCAACAATGATACACAAAATCACAATCGGCACAATCTTACAAAACACACGGCAACATAGATATTTCGGCAAAGTATCCATATAATTCGGCAATAAGGGATCAAAAATCGAAAAGTTCATGAGCATGTAATCGCTAAGTCTAATTTCTTTTAATTTTGTTCTAATTCTTGAAGTATGTGGAGCAGAGGAGATAACGGTGCAATGGACTGATACAGCCCCCGGTAGTATCATGCTTAATCCGATATACCTCAAGAGTTTGAACCACACAACATGTTTTATCTTTGAAGAAAATAGGCCACATATGTCAAGTTATGTTCTAGCGTCTAAAGTGAGGTGATGCTTCGGCACAAGCTGTCGACTAAGTCGTGCGGATTTTACGTTTCAAAGGTCATTACAATCACGGAGGGCGAACCCCCTACAGGAACCAGGCAGGACTCGTTGTTGGACACCACGGAGGGCGAACCCCCTATCGACTCACTCACCGAGAATGAACATCAGTCTATGGGCCTTGAGATCCAGTTAAACAAACCTGAGAACCATATCTATGATAATAACTTCCCCATACTTTGTAAAACAAACACGGATCCCTAGCAGTCTACAAGTGTTGATTAAAACCGCCCTCAACCTCATGGAAGTAATACTATTACCGAAGAAACGCTTATATGCGTGGGGGGGAAGTATCCCGCGTTTCCCAATCTACATAGAAACGGCCTCCGACATAGCACCATTCACATGAAGGGTTTTGGTTATGATCAACAAAAGTGGCTTCACCTACATGTTACACTTTAGAAACTACAATAAACTCAAACATACACAACACTATAACCTCCCTAGAAATTAAACTAAGTGACTCCCAACATACATCAATATATCATGCAACTTTCGAAATTTAAACTCTACATGCCGAAGCATATTTCTACTTAACAAAATCCCAAAATAAACTTAAAATTTACAACTTTACAACAAAAATTTCCAGCAACATTATATACACAACAATAACATAAAACAAGCTTTTATAATCCCCGGCAACGGCGCCAAAAATTGATGGAAGCCGAAGCTCGCATGCAATAATAACCCTACAAAAATATCGTTAGTAGTATGAGCAAGTAGGGATCGTTCTAGGCCGGGGATTAAGGGTACCTGAGATATGAAATTGTTAGACAAACATATATACATATATACAAAATCGTCACATATTGGGGTAAAAATGGTTCGGCAGCCCTAGGGCTGCCCTCTAATACTAGACACGAAAATAAAAACAAAAAAATAAACCTAAGCTATTATATACAAGTGATCATCATCTCTCACACAAAACAGTTCACATAAAAGACTCTTTAACAAGGCAAATTGCATGCAAGAAAGTAAGAAACAAGTATTTAGCATGTTCAAGACCAAAATTAGTTTCGACACAATTAGAGCCTCCAGCAGTTTTCCAATTGTTAGACTTCTTAAATTCTTAGAAACTACTCCAGCGTATGACTTCTAAGGTGATGCTAATCCGGTTTTACGCGTTTTAACATTTAAGCATATGAGTCTTAATCGAAGACAAGCAAACAAGTAAGGTTGTCATTCTTCTTATTTAACTTGCAAGTTCTAAGGTTTATTAGACCTAGGTGAGCAACACAAAACAAACTACTCCAGCGTATGACTTATCCGTGTTACTCTATCACATGAAACCTAGCACTTAGAATTACATGCTAATCATAACTAGTGTGTCGGTTTATTTGCCCTAACCTTAGTTCTAACCAATTTTAAGTTTAAACATGCGAAATACCACTGCCCTAATTATCAATGCATACAAAAACACACAAGTTAAAATTCAGGAAAAACATACATAACATATCATATTTGGTTCATACAAAGTTTCAAGAAAAACCAAGAATCGAAACAAGTTCGTACAAAACAACCAAACATAAATAAATACAAAAGCCATAGGGGAATGGATCACACTTTAAAGAACCTTGAAGACTCCTCAAAGGTGACTAGGTGGCTCGGCTGCTGCTCCTTGGTGTTCGGCAAGAACAGAAATCGGCAGGAAACCAAGGTGGAAGGGATTCAGCAATATGGTGGTGGTGATGATGGTTCGGCTAGGATATTTAGGTATTAGTGTTTTGGAAGACTTGGTAGAGCTTTAGGCTAGTGTATTATGATTGAGATGAGATATCTTTTCTGTAGAAAAAATGGGGGTTTATATAGGAGAGGGGTGCCGGCAGCCCTTAAGCAAAGAGGAGTTCAGAAAACCTAGTGCAATAAGGTTTTGCAACCTTCCTTTCTTAGTCCAATTAGGTTTTCTTTTCTGAATTTTCTTCAAGGCTTGGGCTTCACATCTTCATGGACTTCTTATATGGTCTTGGACTTCAATTGATAAGCTTTGATCCATCGAAAAATCCCCCAATTGCCGGCAGCAACATTAAGCAAACAATCTGCCTCTATTCGGCAGCTTCTCCTAGTGTGACTAGGAGAACTTCTTTCTTCAATTTTTCTTCAATGCCATGGCCTAGTGTCTTCCTCTTCCCTTCATAAAGCTTGAACCATCTTCAAAAATGCATTTGTACATCATTTGGTCCATCAAAAACAGAAAACACAAAAAGGGGGCAGTAGGTTCCTGGAATCGGCAGATTTGACCTTGTTGTAGTAATTCCGGCATATCTCCACGCTCGGAGCTCCGATTGATGCGATTCCAAATCTCACGTAAACTAGACACATATGGCCATCTCCCCATGAAATATCCCGGCCAAATTCCATGCAAGTCGTCGGGAATGGAAATTCGAAGTTGGGGCAAAGTCCCAGGAAAATCCTGTAGCCCCTGGATTGGAATGTTCGGACTGCCCTTTTGCAGCCAAGTTTTGGGTGACTTCTCGAACTCCAATTAATCTGAAATTTTAGCACAGCATTCCTCAACATATGAATATTAAGCACATAAAATTTCATAGAATTCGGACAAGGATAGATCATAAATTTGCTCATCTCGAAATCACGAAAAAGACATATTTTGCAATATTTTCCAGATTCCTCAAACTTAGTCATTTTTCGAATTCTTAACCATTTTTCACCAAAACTCTACCAAATGGACACTAACTACATTACGACTCTATCTTAGCCAAATAAGGGTTAAACAAAGCATAAACGAGGGCATAAGCATATAATATCGTCGCACATTGTGCTCCTATCAAGTTGATCACACTTTTGTAGACACCTTGATGACTTCGACTCTTGTGGATCCGGCGGATAGTGGAGAAGATGGCTGCTCGGCAATGGTGTAGTGTCGGCAGGATTTTTAGGGTGAGGTGGTGGTGATTTTGGCTAGGGTTTTTATGTAGGACTCTTGGGAAATTTAGGTAGAGCTTTGGCTAGATTTTTGCTTTGGAATGTGACAAGTTTTTCTGTGTAAAAGTTGGCTATTTATAGAGGCAAATTCAGCAGAAAACCTAGGTAGAAAACCTAGTCCAAATCAGCAAAGGTAATCCTTGTGTAACAAAGTTTTGGTTCCTTCATTTCTTGGTTCTTCTAGGAAACTTCTTTTGCTGATTTTCTTCCTTGGATTGGGCTGCATATCTTCATGGACTTCTTGTGTAGGCTTGAAAACTCCATTTGGTGAGCTTGATCCATGGAAAAATGCCCCAAACCCGCAAGAACACAAGACCGGCAGCAACTCGGCTGGAATGACCTTGCTCTAGTAAATCCGACATATCTCCCTTCTCGGAGCTCCAATTGATGCGATTCTAAGTCTCAGATAAACTAGACACATATAGCCATCTCTCCATAAAATATCTCGATCAAATTCCTTGTGAATCATCGGGAATGATTTTTCGAAGTTGGATCAAAGTCCCAGGAAAATCCTGGAAACCCCTGGATTGGTTTGCTCGGACTGCCGTTTTGCAGCCATCTTTTGGGTGACTTCCCGAACTCTGATTGATCTGAAATTTTAACACAACATTCCTCAGCATATGAATATTAAGCACACCAAATTTCATAGAATTCGGACAAGGATAGATCATATTTTTACTCATCTCAAAATCACGAAAAAGACATATTTTGCACTATTTTCAAGATTTCTTATACTTAGTCATTTTTCGGACTCTAAACCAACTTTTCGCCAAACTCTACCAAATATGACACTAACTATATTATGACTCTATCTTAGACAAATAAGAGTTAAATAAAGCATAAATGAGGGCATAAGCATATAATATCATCGCACATTGTGCTCCTATCAGCCGACGAAATATTTGAATTCGTCGGCTAAACTCTTGCGATCCGCGCCTTTTTATTGTCCGCCGTTGGATGGCGGAGATCAGACGGCTGCTGATCTCCTAAAGTATAGCCGACAATGTTTAAAGCATAGCCGACGACATTCAAAGAATTGCCGACGATTTTAAAGATTTCGTCGGCTATTTTGAAGAATAGCCGACGAAATCTTTTTTAATCGTCGGCTATTCTTTCTGCTATAAATCAGAAACTCTCGAACCCTAGCCGACTTTTTCCTCTCCTCCTCCTCCTCCTCCTGCTGCTGCTCCAATCTGCCGCTCTCCTGCTCCAATCCGCCGCGCTGCTCCTCCTCCTCCTCAAATCGGCGGCGCCACACTCCTCCAATTCCGGCCTCCTCCTCCTCCTCCTCCTCCTCCGATCCTCCTCCTTCCTCAAATCATCCTCCAAGCCGGCCTCCTCCTCCTCCTCCTTCCCCTCCGCCTTCCCCTCCTCGTCCGACCTCCTTCCCCTCCTCCTCCGGCCTCCTCCTCCGATCCGGTTAAATTTTTTTTTTCAATTTAGTTTAATTTTATAAATTGTTATATATTTAATTTTAATTATATAAATTGTTATATATTTGTTAATAAATTTAATTTTAACAAATTGTTATATATTTGTTATATATTTTATTTTAATTATATAAATTGTTATATAATAAATTGTTATATATTTGTTATATATTTAATTTTAATTATATAAATTGTTATATATTTGGTATCTATTTGTTAATAAATTTAATTGTTATATATTTGTTATAATTTAGGTATATAAATTGTTATATATTTAATTTTAATTATATAAATTGTTATATATAAATTGTTAAATTAATTATATATATAAATTGGTAGTCTAATTATAACCATTTATATATTTTTGCTAATATATAAATGGTTATTTGTATTTATATATATGTTAATAATGAAATATAGTTATATTTGTATATAAATAGTTATATTTAGGTTAATGGTTACTATTATTTAAAATTAGTTAAAATTTAAATATTAATTTGTTAGTATGTTTTGAAATATGTTAGTATTATTGGTTATTATATTAATTAGAATTTGTTATTTAATGTAATATAATTTAATATTAATTAATGTATTAATGCCTCAAGATGCAGATGGCCGATGCATTGAGACAGTTATTCGGAGGCCGTCGTTCCAGATCTAGGGGTTCTGGAATTTCCGCCGGTTCCTTAGAGTCCGACAGGACCCTTAGCCAGCATGAGAGGACCACCACCCAGCCGCGGAGGAGTGTAGATTCATCCCAGCCGCGGAGGCCTGTGGATTCATCCCAGCCGCGGAGGAGTGTGAGTTCTCGGCACCAGACCCTTCTCCAGGCGGGGCGGCCGTCGAGCAGTTCACGTCCCCCTGTCGGGCCAGATGCTCCGAGGTTCAGTAGGCAGCTATTTCAGGACGAGATAGCTGCAGACGTTCCTCAGGTCCGTATGCATGAGGTTCATCGGGAGCCGATGACGAGTCTGACGACGTCTGCTGCTGACTCGACTGAGGGGCCTACTCTCCCAAATCATCTCTACCTCCCGTACAACATTCCTGCGATACCCGAGGTCGACTTACGTGGTGCGCCCATATGGCATGCTATGCCTCAGTACGTGAGTATTGCGGAGGCATACCATCAGCAACCATTTGAGAACCCTGACCTCCTGATTTCGGCGAGGAGAAAAGGAAAGTCGACAAACGGGTCATCGAGTTCAGGTAACATTTGATTTTATTAATTAAATGTTTTATTAAAATTAACGCACTAATATTTAATTTTATTAACCAATCGTCGTTTATGTGATAGGGACAGCCGCTAGCAGTTCAACGAGGAATACGAGAGGTGTCATATGTTTTGACATGCTCAGGAGAACTGTTGCGCTCCGGAGGAGGATCCAGATCAACGAACCTCCTAATCAGGAGGTTCAAGAGAAAAAACGCCGCGACTACACGGGTTGCGTGGGGGCACTGATTAGGGACAGAGTCCCTATGTTGTGGACACGGTGGGCTGATGTGCCCGAAGAGATCAAGAGGGAGGTGAACAACGCCGCGTCGGTGAGTAATTTAAAAAATTTAATTTATTTATCGTAATATTTAATAATTTTCGGTATTGTTATAATTGTAAAACTAATAAAATATTATCTTTCAGGCATACTTCGAGATTGCCGAACACAAGCAGGGTTGGGCGGACTCGATGCAGAACTTGAGGTACGTTGGGAATTCCTCATCTTATAATTTGAAATATTTTATGATATTAATAATATTTCTAATGCACTTTTGTTTTTTCCGTAGGTTCAAAGAGTGGAAGAACGAGCTCCGTTCCCACTTTAACGAATACGACAACCGTGGTCGTATGGGTACTCCCAGAGAGTTCATGTTTAGGGAGTACGAGTGGCGTTGGTTGAAGACAGTAGATGTTGACAGTAGCCGCAGAGAGGATACAGCAGGCCCACAGACCCGCAGCAAGCGCACCAGGGCCCGGCCCAAGGCCCGGGACCGGATCACCAGCACCCGGCCTCGGGGTCCAGCGCTCTATCCTGCCTCCAGGGACCCTGGGGCCGGGGGCGCCTGCCTGCCAAAGAGGGCACCAGAATGTACAAACAGAAGGGAACCAGTTTCACATCGAAGGGTGAGGCCAGCCCTCACCCCCAACTACCTATATAAGGGCCCCAACTACCCTCTTTAATAGGTAACTTATCTCACTCACCGCTTATATACGTGCCTTGGTTATATATATCCCAACTATACTAACTTAGGCATCGGAGAGGAGAAGACCGGCCCGCCCGGTATTCCCCTTAGTGAGCAGGTTTGCAGGAGATCAAGTTGGATTCATCTGTATCTACCAGGCCCCCGGGTTTAGGCAGAAACAATTGGCGCCGTCTGTGGGAAGTCGTTCAGAAAGTGGGTGTTGCTCTACCTGAGAGTATAACTCTATTGATCCTTTGGAGAGGTAACTACATCCGCAGTCCGGAAGCTATGGAAGGAAGGAAGATAAAAGCCAGCACGGAAGGATCGAAAGGGCGAATTCAGTTCCCCGGCCGGGCCCAAGGTACAGGGGCTGCGGACGGTGCAAGGTTCGTCCTTTCCCCCGACCGAGACGGAAAGTCGAAAGCGCGAATTCAGTTCCCCGACCCGGCCCGTAACATAAAGGCAGAGGTCAGTGCGAGGTTCGCCCTTTCTCCCATCCAAGACAGGGCTCATGATCGCCAGGAGTCAGAAAACCCCGACCGGTATGGTACGGGAGAAATAAAAAAGATAAAGGCAGAGGTCGAGCGCTTGCGAGAAGAGGGCGATCAAGATCGACTAAGAGCGGAGGCCCGATGCCAGGAATTGAAGGCGGTGAACATTGCCCTATTGGCGGCCCTGGAGCGAGAGGGTCAGCAGGGCACTCCTCGAGCAGCACCGCGGCCAGCGAGCAAGGCTAGCGAATTCCCGCATCTTGAGGTAGGGCAGGCTACGGGAAGAAGAAAGACCGTGCATGTGACCACGCCGCTCTTTTCGGAAGCTCTGAAAAACTCCGGCCCGGCCGAGCCCCCGTACCGCACTGGCCAGGCGTCAAGCGAGCAGGAAAGCTCTACCGCACGGACACTCGAGGCACTCTCCGCCTCGGTGTCGGACATAAAGGGCCTCATGGAGACCAGCGAGAGGATGGCAGGGCGACCGCGGGGCGGTGCGCGGTTCAACGAGCGTATTGGACCTTTCCCGTGCCGGATTAGGGAATCAGGAAGATCTGGAAACCAAAGGCCTCTGAAGTTGACATATTCAGGAACGAGCTGCCCGTACCAGCACCTGGACAGTTTTAAGTCACAAGCAGGGACAAGGGGCTACTCGGATGCCATGTGCTGCAACGTATTCCAAGAGACGCTCTCGGGGGCGGTGTTGAATTGGTTCTACGAGCTACCAGTGAACTCAGTCGAAAACTTCGAGTGGTTGGCTGATAAGTTTGTTGGCCGGTTCATCCTCAGAGCCAGGACTACCCAAACATCAACGATCCTTTTTGACTGCATGCAGACTGACAACGAGCCGCTACGCGCCTTCGTTAACCGGTGGCAAATCGCCACGGCCGGGGTCAGGAACCTGGACAAGCAGATCGCAGGGATGGCCTTCAAGCAGGGTTTAAGACCTGGGGAACTTTCGTACAACTTACTAGTGCAGGAGCCGCTGGGGTACGACAAGCTGATGACCGTGGCCGTCAGGCACGCTCAGGCAGAGCACGAGACATATGGGGACAAGGCGCCCAAGCGAATATCGGACGACCTACCGCCATCCCGTGGAAGCAAGACCGGGCGGCTAGATCGCAACCGTGCGCCTGCAGCCACCAAGAAAGCAGAGGTCCGGGAGGGGTGGCAACCCCGGCGAGGCGGTGACAACATATGACCCGAACCTCGAATTTCCTTTTAACTGGTTTATTTCTACTTTTACTTCTCGGGAATTGTTTTTACGAATCGGAAATTCTAAATGTTAACTTTTAAATAAGTTGACCCGACCGAGGTTTTTGTTGCATGATAAGGTAGAGGACGTTGAAACGAATTCGTGGACACGTAGCACGCCCAATTTGGAGTTTGTACGAAAAAGTTACGATCTAAAATCGGAAATTGTCCGATTTTGGACGACTATAAATAGCCGGGATTTTTCCCGAAACGGCAATTCCACTTTCTTTTCTTTTTCTTTTTCTTCTCTCTTCCTCTTTCTCTCTCCTCTCCCCCGATCCGGCTCGGCCTCCGGCCGAATCTCCGCCGTCCGGCCGAACTGGGCCGGCGCACCGGTCACGTTCGGACCGGCTCGGCTTGGTCGTCGCGTCGGTGGCAGCGGCGCGGCGTGAAACGCCGTGGTTCAGCGGTGCGACGCCCGAACAGTCGAATCGGAATCGCCCTCCTCTAGTCGCCGTTGGTCTCAATTCCGGTCGGGAATCGAAGACCTTGATCCGTGCAATCATTCCATGAAGGGAATTGGACCGAATTGCACCAGGTAAGGAGGAATTGAAATTTGAAAATTTTTAGGGTTTTTAGGAAATTTCGATTGAGGTTGTGATTTTGATGTTTTTCATTTAATTGGAGACTTTAATCGTGTTCAAAACTTGAATTGGAGTGGATTGAGTGAAATTTGGGGTTTGATGGTTGAATTTTGGGAGAAATTGATGGAGGGGCGGTTCTGCCGCCGTACCGGCCGCCTTGGGGGGCGGCTGCAGTGGTGTTGAGCGGCGGAGACGATGAGATTGAGGGTCGGAGATGGTTTGGGATGGTTTTGGAGTGGAATGGAGGTGTTTTTGACCTCCGGTGGCGGAGCTGTTCCGGCGGCGTGAGGTTGAAGACGATGAACAATAACCGGTAAATAGTAAAACAGTAAAAAGGTAAAAGTAAAATGGTAAAAGGTGAAAAGTAAAAAGGTAAACAGTAAAAGTAAACAGTAAATAGTAAACAGTAAATGGTAAATAGTAATTGGATTTTAACCATTTACTGTTTGACTTTCAGAATTACTGTTTGACCTTGGATTATTACTGTTGACTTACCGTAAAAAGGTTAAAAGCTGATAAAAAGGGTTTTACGACGGAATAACTGGGAAAAGAATTAATCGGACACGGAGTGGGTGTCCTGAGTAATTTCGGACTTAGATTATTCGGTATTGAGGCGAAATTCCTATACCGATAAGTGAAAAAAAGGAAAAATTGGAAGTTTCGGACGAGTGAGGACGTCCGTAGATTTATCGATTTTAATTAAATTCCGAGTTTCGTAATATTTAGAATTTCGTCCCTATTTCAGGTCGAGAAGTTCGACGGGACGAGAGCGCGGTATCGACACGTTCGACAGTACAGTGAGTGGATTTTTATTTTAAATAAATGCATGCATAAATATTTTATTGAAATGAAGTTGATATTAATTAAATGATTTGTTGATGTTGATATGAATTATAGAGATTTGATTATGATAATGGTTTCATTTACTATTTAAAGGAAAATATGGATTTGGGGTATATGTTTACTACTGTTTTAAATAGTACGAAATTTTACTCAGAAAATGAGATTTTCGAAAATAGTATGAATTGATAAAATCATATTTGAGCATTCTAAATATATTTATATTGAAAAGACTGGAAATGAGATTTCCAGGAATTTTATGATTTCGTTATTTGTGATTTTCGACATGTGAGATGTCGAAGTTATATATCATTTTCGATATTTATTTTATGACATGTGAGACATGTCGGATGTACATATATATTCTTTTGAGGCTACGAGTTTATGTGATTATATATATATGAGCCTCAGGTGTACGGTCGGGGATCGTACGGATTGTTATATATAAGGGGAAAAGTGTTTTTGGTTTGTTTTCGGATTTTCACCATACGAGGGTCCACGGTATTATTATATTGATGCTAGCTAGCGAGGCCTCATCCCACGCGAGGTGACGACTTGACCATATAGGTCAGATTCACGCTCGGTGGTCGACGTAGGGTTGTATATATTGAGGCGGTGACGTGTCTAGGTGGTAGACTTAGACACGGGGGGAGTCAATGGGACTCTCGGACCCGGAGCCTGACGAGGTTCCAGTTATTTATGGTGGTAGACTTTCCCCTGTTACATGACCAATGAGATTTGGTCATGATGACATGTTTTTTTCCATTGACTGGTTGCGGGAATATTTTCTCTATGAGGTTTTCGACTTTTGATAGATTCCCGAACCATTGGGGCTGGAGTTTTTATGCGACCAATGGGATTGGTCGAGAAATATTATAAATTGTTTTCCACGGTATATTGTTTTGAATATATATATATATATATATATATATATATATATATATATATATATATATATATATAAACGAAAGGATTTGTTGTTTATTCGATATATCAGTGGGGCTGAGTTTTTACTATAAAATAATTTGAGATTCGGCCAATGGGATTGGTTGTGGTATGTTATTTTTTGATTTTCAAAGTATTTATTTTGAAAGTATAAAGAAAATATTATTTGTATTTGAGATATCAGCAGAGCTGAGTAATTACTATGATTTTTCTGAAACGTGAACGTTTTATGAAAATGCATGCATTGTGGTTTTTAATTATATAATAGTGGGAAAGTAAAATTATATATATATATATTTTTTTATACGATATTGTTTTTATCCACTCACTCTAACGTTTGTTTTTAAATTACTTTCCCCTGGGCCCTTCGATTTAAATCACCCAGTGTGCAGAGTAATAGTCGGAGGTCAAGAGTACTCGGAGTCGATGCATAGCTATCATCATTGTCGTTTCCGCTAGGTGGGATCTGTGATCCCTTACTCTTTTATGTTCATATTATATTCTTGTTCTATTCCATTTGTATTTCCAGTTCCTTGTTTAGACTGCTCTGATTACTTGTGAGTCAAATGGCTATAATTGAGATTGTTTTTGTATTTTTGTGGCGGTCGTTGTGATTTGGGGAGCAGGTGGCTCCAGGTGTTGTTGATGAATCTGGTTTTAGAAGTGTTTTTGGTTGTTGCAGGTCTTAGGGTTGTCCATCCTAAGATTGACTTTATCGATGTATCAATAGAGTTAGTCTTAAGGTGGTCCCCGCAGGACCTTATCCGGATTTCAGGGTAAAATCCGGGGCGGGTCCTGTCAGTTCCAGACCAGGGAGAAGACCGCCATTTGTGCGCCTGGCACAGCCCCAGGCAGCTACGCCAGCAGAGCGACCACCGCGGGCCTTAGCTATTGCGCCAGCAGGAAAACCCCAAGATCTAGCCCTTCGGACTGGTGACCAGAAACCCCAGAAAGCGGTCGTGAACAACCAGGCCCGCCCGAATGACCCCAACAAAGACCGACTGCGAGCTCGGCAGGTAGGAACTATAAGCACCCGCACTCCCGGGGGGATCGAGGTACACGGGAGCATTAACATGATACACGGCGGGGACCGTATAGATCGGCTCACCCAGCTGGATGGATCCAATAGTCAAGTATTTGACTGACAAAACCAGCCCCCAGGACGCGGTAGAGGCCAGGAGGCTACACCTTCGGTGCGCCCGGTACGGTCTCCTCAATGGCCAGTTGTACCGAAGAGGGCACAGCTTCCCCCAGCTGAGGTGTGTGACAAAAGAAGCAGGAGAGGCTATCATGCGAGAGATCCACGAAGGAGTATGCGGTAATCACTCTGGCGCAAGGTCATTATCCCACAAGTCGCTCCGGGCGGGGTATTTCTGGCCAGACATGGCGGCAGTATCAAGAAAAATATAGGGCGGCTGCCACAAGTGCCACATGTACGCCTCTGCACCTCATGCCCCGGCAATCGCATTATCAATCCTGTTGGCACCATGGCCGTTCGCGCAATGGGGATTAGACATCATTGGCCCTTTCCCAACAGCTGTGGGACAATACAAGTACGCCATCGTGGCAGTGGACTATCAGACTAAGTGGGTCGAGGTAGAACCTATGATAAAGATCACTGAGGAGCGGGTTAAAAAGTTCTTGTGGAAGAACATCTACTGCAGGTTCGGGGTACCGCAGACTATTGTCACGGATAATGGGACACAATTCAATAATGCTGATCTTATCCAGTACACAGCCTCGATGGGGACCCGGATGTTGTTCGCCTCAGTGGCACACCCACAGACCAACGGCCAGGTAGAAGCGGTCAACAAGATTATCAAGACCCTCCTAAAAAAGAAGCTGGATGCCAAGAAGGGATGTTGGGCCGAAGAACTCCCCGCGGTGCTATGGGCCATCCGGACAACAGCAGCAGAGGCAACAGGAGAGACCCCGTTCTGCATGGCATTCGGGAGCGAGGCGGTACTCCCCGTAGAAACTGATATACCCAGCGGCAGGGTCGAGAATTACGACGCCGAAACAAACGCCGAGGGACTATTGCTCAACCTGGACCTCATTGATGGGCGTCGCGACCAGGCGCATATGCGCAACCAAACCTACAAGCAGCGGGTCGCCCGGTACTATGACAGAAGGGTCCGGGAGAGAAAGCTACAAGTCGGGGACTGGGTCATGAAGAAGGTCCAGAAAAAACCGTTGGCCCTAGAGCCAACGTGGGAGGGGCCCTACCAGATCACCGCGGCCGTGGGACCGGCAACATTCCACATTATAGACACCGAGGGCATCTATTCCACCCGGCCGTGGAATATCCAGCACCTACGGTTCTACTCTAAGTAATAGCGGTCACAGAGGGACAACAGTGTATTTAGCATCAGTATTGCAATACGCAGTTATGGCATGAAAGAATAAACTACAGCAGTTACAAGATGTGCATGTACAAGGTAAAAAGCTAGCTAGCGCCCCCGGAGCACCCAACCCCTAGCCCGCCACTTTTTAGAGCTTGCTCTTGCTCCACCATCTCGGTTAGGGCTATGTCAGCCTCCTTCTGCTCGGCATCAAGCCATCCTTTCTCCCTCCACTCCAGATAGGCATCACTAATGCCCTTCGCCCGGGCCTCATCCAACATCTCCTCAAGCTCCACCGACTCCCGGAAGTCGTCGACAGCCTTATCGGCCACTTCAGCAAGCTGGGATTTCGTGAGCTTCTCCCTTCCTTGGGCGACTACTGTAACCTGGCTCTAGAGCTCCAAAACTTTCGCCTCCAGCTCCGCGACCCTCCCTTCCCGGGCAGCAGCCTGCCGATCGGCCTCTTCCTTCTCCTGCGAGAGTTCATGGTGCAACCGACCGGTTAGTTCTTTCTCCCGCGCGAGCTCCTCTCTTTCCTCCGCAAGCTTGGCTTCCGCCACGTCCACCCGCACGCTCAGCTCCTCCACCCGCCTCTCCAAAACCGCAGCAGCCTCCCCTCTGGGCTCCGCGGCATAAAGGCTATGAACCAGCTGCCAAAGGTAAACAAAGGAACATTAGCTCATGTCACTCCAGAGAAAAGGAAGCACAAAAACACTTACCCGAACAACTAGTTCCACGGGCTTCGTCCTGCTCTCGCCCGATTGTCCAGTCCCAGGGTCCTCCCGGTCAAGTCCTAAGGATTCGATGGTAGCGACCACGAACCTACCAATACCACCACCGGAACTGCGACTGGCTTCCGGCACCTGAATCCCTCGACCACCCACCTCCACGGCCGGAGCTACCGCCCGCTCGATCGGCCCAGCCGAACTCGACGCCCCGGCGTCAAGTGCCCTTGCCCTCTTTGCCGGAGCTTCACCATGGCTGCTTCGACGGTGCCCGAACATTTCTGTCGTTTCCCTCTCCCGCGAGGTCCGTACCGCCATCGGTCGCGCCACAGGTTCTGGACCCGATAGTCCCACAGACCGCCCTTCCTGAATAAAGAGTGGGGAGTTATTCTCACCGCCCGGTCGCCTTCCATAGTGAGCGTCCGGAAACACGAGCTCCACTGGCCGGTCATGATCCCTGCGTTTCTGGGTAGCCGTATCAATAACGGTCTTCGCGGCCGCCTCCCCCGTCTCCATCAATCTCGAGGCCACAAGCTCCTCATCCGGTTCGATAGTCTCCTCAATTTTAAGGGCGAGCCGGGGGGCATTAGCTACAAACCGATAAGTCGAGCGGTCAGAATACAAGCAACCATGCAAAAGCGAAATGCAAGACACTTTACCAGGTTTTCTCCCCATCCCGCATATCTCCAGCACGTTCCATCGGATGAAATTATAGGAGCTCCGGCTCAGATGGTCCCAGCCAGCAAACAACCGGTATAACCGTTGCTTCTCCAAGTCCTCCAGCCGGAACGACTGGTCCCCGATCGATTGAAAAGCCCCGGGCACCTGATAGCCCCTCCAAGTACGCTGCCACTTCCCACCGGCCAGCACCACCGACCTCCTTCAGACATCTGAAACCGACGACGGCAGATACGTGATGGCAGGACCATATTCCCGTGCGGCAAAATTCACACAACCGCTGCACTGGGCCTTTCTGCAATAGGAGATCTTGTACAGCGCCCGAAATTCATTAACCATGGACCAGTCCATTTAGCTCAGACTGAACAGGCACCCAAGCCCAAGCAACTGCCTCCACTGGTTGCTCGGAAGCTGGGCTGGGGAAAGCTTTAGTGAGCTCAGCATGTACTGAACAAATCCCGTCAGCGGCAGCGATAGTCCGTGTCGGAACTGATCGTCGAAAACGGCAACCCAGCCCGGTTCCGGGTTACAGGCCAGTTCCCCGGGACGCAGGCCTCGAAGTTTAACAGAAGAATCGATATCCCACTTCTCCCGAAACTCCCTAATCTCTCTTTCATCCATGCTTCTGATTGGCTCATCACAGAAAATCACCCTATCGCCATCCAGCAGCTCATGCCTTCTGGGCCCGCGGCTTACGCCGCCATAATACACAGATCTCCCAGACGCCATAACCCTAACACAAAATAATTCAGATCTGCAGCAAGGTGGAGGAAGAGAGCAGAGGGCAAAGGGTAGGCAAAGTGCGGCAGGAGGAGAGCAGAGGGGACAATAAATAGGGCAACAAGAAAAGTAAGGCAACCCCAACCGTGGATTCCCTCCATCTCAGACCGCTCCCTGCCGACACGTGTCCCAGCATGGATAAGGGATCCCATCCATCATAATTGATGAGGCTGATGGGCTCTCCCCTTCATCGCATGTCCGCCACCTGTCCCACTTACAAGCGGCAGTTAGGGAGATAGGAGAGAACAACGAGGCGTCCACTCCCCTCGCTTCCCCAGAAAGTCAACTCCGAATCAATCCGGCACCATGGCAGTTCGCGGTTATGATCATTCAACGGGGGACTCGTCTCGATATGGCAGAACGCCCGGTCGAGATCCGCCCAGCACTATGGCATTCCACCGGCCGTGTGACATTTAACCCACTCCAAAGCATTCTACCGGCTGTCACCTTCCTTCGCCTACGGGCAGGAACGAGCCAACAACAACTCAAGGCTTCTAAACGCATGGGCTTTATTAGCCCGGGCGAGCTTACATCTAACCCATGTACTCTTGTCCAGCAGGATAAAAACCCTGCATCACACTGAACTGTGATACATTTGGGGATACATGGCGAGACTCGTTATCTCAACGCCACTCCACCGGGCAGATTGTTTCTCTAACACAGAACAAGTCTCCCCGCAGGCTAACAAACCTGCACATTACCTCAACACTTAACCAACAAAAGCTGAGAAGAACTAGCAAGTGTTAACCGATGCCTCGGTACGGCCGTAACACTCTCCGGGGTACCTGTTGGCTTAGTCCACGCACCAACATGCCCTCCCGCAGGCTAGCATCTCCGGGCCTCGTCTCGATATGGCAGGACGCCCGGTCGAGGTCCCGTGAACTCCGCCTCGCACCGATATGGCAGAACGCCCGGTCGAGGTCCAGTCTGCAAGTTCATCCGGGACTCGTCTCGATATGGCAGGACGCCCGGTCGAGGTCCCGTGAACTCCGCCTCGCACCGATATGGCAGAACGCCCGGTCGAGGTCCAGTCTGCAATTTCATCCGGGACTCGTCTCGATATGGCAGGACGCCCGGTCGAGGTCCCGTGAACCCCGCTCCATGCTCATAGCACCACAACACTTAAAGCACAGTACTACTTATATTACAAACGTACTTATAAACTATTAATTACCATCGGTAACAGGTACTCACCTCGGTCACGCCCAATCTTCAACGCGGACTTGGGAGACTGGGCACCGTTAGGTTGGTAACCCTGCGGGTCTGCGGGACAAGAGCAAGACAGATTTAAGTCCCCATTCAAGATTGCACTTGACCGGGAACTTGGGGGACTTGTTGACAGTAGCCGTAGAGAGGCTACAGCAGGCCCACAGACCCGCAGCAAGCGTACCAGGGCCCGGCCCAAGGCCCGGGACCGGATCACCAGCACCCAGCCTCGGGGTCCAGCGCTCTATCCTGTCTCCAGGGACCCTGGGGCCGAAGGCGCCTGCCTGCCAAAGAGGGCACCAGAATGTACAAACAGAAGGGAACCAGTCCCACATCGAAGGGTGAGGCCAGCCCTCACCCCCAACTACCTATATAAGGCCCCCAACTACCCTCTTTAATAGGTAACTTATCTCACTCACCGCTTACATACGTGCCTTGGTTATATATATCCCAACTATACTAACTTAGGCATCGGAGAGGAGAAGACCGGCCAGCCCGGTATTCCCCTTAGTGAGCAGGTTTGCAGGAGATCAAGTTGGATTCATCTGTATCTACCAGGCCCCCGGGTTTAGGCAGAAACAGTAGACTTCAACAACCCACTTATGCTGGTAAATACTAAACTTAACTATAAATGTTTATTTTGTTAAAATTTTAATTATTAGTTTAATTATTTTATAATTATTACACTAATATTTTTTGATGCATTTTTCTAATATTTTATTATTTGTTTGAAGGAACGGTCTCGGATAAACTCTGCGAACCGCCGCTGTAACTCAACCCCCCATCATGGTGGTTCTAAGCCATTTGCACAATATCAGGAGGAGGCGCTTAGAGATCATCCTGATAGCAACCCGTACGTGGAGACGTTCAAGATCGCTTATCCACAAGCGACAGAACAGCTCGTAAGTCGTTGATTACGATTTTAAAATTTTAATTATTAATTTTACTTAATTATATATTTGTTAGAATATTAATTTTTTTTTTTTCCGTTCAATTAGGAGAGGGTGAACCGGGCCGAAGAAGAGGTGTTCCAGCAAGTAGTTCGGGAGACACAACCGAACATTTTAGAGACAGATCTGGAAGAAACCCTGCGCCAGGTGGACGGAAGCCTGAGCTCGCATGCAATAATAAACCCTACAATCGTTAGTAGTATAGACATAAGTAGGGATCGTTCTAAGCCGGGGATTAAGGGTACCTGAAATATGTAATTGTTAGTCAAAATATTCACACATATATACATCAAAAACGTCACTCATGGGGGAAGGATTGTGATCGGCAGCAAGCTGCCCTAATGCTAAATGACACGAAATTGAATGCTGACAAATAAATCCTAAGTCTATTATTTACAAGTTTGGTCGACATTCATCCACAAAGCACTAACACAAAAGCAATCAAAACACGTAACAAGCAAGTAAACAGGACTCACGGCAAGATGTTAAAATGTTCTAGACTCAACTTAACTCCAACCCAATTAGTTCCTAATCGGCTACTAATTGATTAAGACTCCTCATGTATTTTAAGTGACTAATCGCCTAACCTTAAAATTATACTAGTCATCTTTGAATATTCTAATCGACGTAAACAAACATGACAAGTAATTAAGCACAAAGTCTTTTTCTTTAGTTGGAAAAAAGTTAAATAAGCAAGGTTGTCAATCATCTTATTAACAATGCATGTTCATTTAAATTACTCTAGCCCTCGTGAAAACAACACAAATTAAAATAACCCTAAAGATTACTTAACCCATATTATTTTCGGCTAATGAGATTAATACTCTACATATTGCAATTACATAGACTACTAATCTTTAAGCACACGAATTTAAAGAACAAGTCAAGAAAACCCTAAAACCAAGTTAACATGTATTCTTGCCGATTACCCTATTAGCTAATTCATTACATCTTTCCCTTACTTTTTAACATGCAATCCATATTCTTACATCTAAAACCTTACTTGAAGATAAAGAAAATAAATTGACATGCAAATCATAAAACCAAATTTCAATCCAATTCATACATAGACATAAAAATTGAAACCAAGAATTCATGCTAACTTTATAGACAAAGTTTAACATAACTACACAAAAATTTACAAAGCCAAGAGTAGGGAGTGGATCACACATTAGAAACCTTGAAGACTTCGTCGTGTATGGATCCGTGGATGATGGTGCTCGGATGGCTGCTGCTCGGCAGTAAAGGTTTCGGCAGCAAGGGAACAAAATTTCGGCAGGAAACTTTGGTGTGGTGGTGGTGGTTTTTGGCTAGGGTTTTTTTGTAGGATTCTTGGGGAAATTTAGGTAGAGCTTTGGCTAGATTTTTGCTTTGGAATGTGACAAGTTTTTCTTTGTAAAAGTTGGGTATTTATAGGGAGAATACTAAGTCATGCCGGCAGCCCTTCTTGTACAAGGAAAAACAAAACCTAATGGGATATGGTTTGAAACCTTCCTTTTTCTACTTCAATTAGGTTTTGTTTTTCTGAATTTTTCTTCAAGGCTTGGGCTTCACATCTTCATGGACTTCTTGTATGGTCTTGGACTTCAATTGATAGGCCTTGATCCATCGAAAATTACCCCAACTGCCGGCAGCACACAAAGGCATACAATCTGCCTCTATTCGGCAGCACACAAAGGCATACAATCTGCCTCTATTCGGCAGCTTCTCCTAGTGTGACTAGGAGAACGTCTTTCTTCAAGTTTTTCTTCAATGCCATGGCCTAGTGTCTTCCTCTTCCCTTAATAAGGCTTGAACCATCTTCACATATGCATTTGTGCACCATTAGGTCCATCAAAAACAGAAAACACGAAAAGGGGGCAGTAGGTTCCTGGAATCGGCAGATTTGACCTTGTTGCAGTAATTCCGGCATATCTCCACGCTCGGAGCTCCGATTGATGCGATTCTAAGTCTCAGATAAACTAGACACATATGGCCATCTCCCCATAAAACAGTTCGACCAAATTCCTTGTGAGTCGACGGGAATGATTTTTCGAAGTTGGGACACAGTCCCAGGAAAATCCTGGAAGTCCCTGGATTGAAATGCTCGGACTGCCGTTTTGCAGCCATCTTTTGGGTGACTTCCCGAACTCCGATTGATCTGAAATTTGAACACAACATTCCTCAGTATATGAATATTAAGCACACCAAATTTCATAGAATTCGGACAAGGATAGATCATAATTGTACTCGTCACAAAATCGCGAAAAAGACATGTTTTGCACTATTTTCCAGATTTCTTAAACTTAGTCATTTTTCGGATAATTAAACACATTTCATCAAAACTCTACCAAAATGACACTAACTATATTACGACTCTATCTTAAACAAATAAGGGTTAAACAAAGCATAAACGAGGGCATAAACACATTAATATCGTCGCACATTGTGCTCCTATCAACTACCCCACACTTATCCTTTGCTAGTCCCTTAGCAAACTAAATAAAACTAAGACTCAAAACAAACTATTGCCCCTAACAATTTGTCTCAGGCTCGTATATACACATAGCTTTCAAGTTAATGCATGAGAATGCTAAGCACGAAAATTCCAAGTTTCATGAATATGTAACATCAATATGAGCATATAAGAGCAAAAAGGTAAGCATGTAAACATGTAAAAGCTAATTCAAATCACCTCACTAGGCATACTCTCTTCTTTTCTCTCGAAGCATGGTTATTCACTCGTAAGTATATGCAAGCGAAAGATAATGAATTACAAAGAGTGACTTGCATATATCCAAGAAACGAAAGCACTTTGTGAATTTTGATGGAAAAACCTCATATGATAACTCTATGCACCAATGAACCAAAACCATATGCTTACTCTTGAGGTAATCTCCACAAATCAAGTTTAACCATCTTAAGAATCATGAAAAAGATCAATAAAAGGGTTGTAATGGGGCTAGGCTAAGAGGTATTCGATATTTGGATAAGGAGGCTCAAAACGTCACCGTGCGCTTTAGCAAAGCTCGAGTCTCCTTATGTCTTCTCGCCGAAAGGGTCAAATTTCATCTTGTTGGACCCATACTTCATTCTTTTCTTCCCAAACAACATTACAACAATAATCTAGACAATAGCCATGCACAAAATTTTTCTTTTCCATTGCCTATGCCGTACCTTTCTTTTTCTTCTTTTTTCTCTCGGCTTCTTTTATTTTCTTTTTTAATCCGAGCAAATTTTTTTTCTTTTTCTAGGTACGGCATGCATACATTTTACATACAAATTCATGGCTAAGTCTACCCCACACTTATTCTTCTTCATCACACACGCGAAAACGCTCTCAAAAATTCAAGCTTTGCCGGAACACACAGTAAAGGCATCACTATACTAAGTTCATGGAAAGTGTTTAAGGGTGATGAAAGAAAAGGCTCAATATCGGCTCAAAGGGGGTTTACTAAGGTGTCCCACAACGGGCTCCAATAGGGCTCATGCTTTATTTGGGTTTGGTGGTAAACCTAAATGATCTTTATTCAATCACATTCAAAATCAAGGTATTTTATGATATAAACGTTTCGAAAATCAACAAGAGTAAGTTCTAGCATACTAGAGTTCATTAAAAAGCTATGGCACATAGTCATCGAATAATCAAAGAATTATGAGGTTTCATGCTTCCTGCGAATCTATCGTATTTTATCTTTTTATCGCTCAAGAAGAAAGTAGATTGGCTCTAAAGCTCACATAGGTTATTATCGAAATAAATTAGCTAAAACATGCATGCTTCGTTAATCAACAAGTCCTACATGCTCCTACCAATGCACAAAATCCATGAAACTTACAATTTTAATTGTATGCACAACCATCATCTATGTATGCAAAGAGGAGAAAAACATCATTGACATATTAGGAGCATCCTAAGACTCGAAACAAACAATTTAAACACTCTATTTTTGTGGAACATTTTTCTGAATTTTCTTTTCTAAACTAAGCACACGAAAACATAAACGGAATACGTTATCCCACCCCACACTTAGAAAATTACATTGTCCTCAATGTAAGCACAAAACAATATCAATGAATTTCCTAAGCATGCAATAGTCTAACACATTCCAACAAATCATCACAAATCAAAGAACAAGAGAAGGGTTAGGAAATTGCAAACTCTCGGTGATGGCTCCTTCACTTTTCTTTGATCGACTTGGGTTGCCTCCCAAGTAGCGCTTTGTGTTTATAGTCCATAGCCTAGACTTTTCACCGTGTTTTGCATGTGTTCATCGTGCTCCAAAACAGTTCAAATCGGCAAGAAGAAGATCGAGGAGTAACTCATTGCACGTCGTGTCCGATACGGTGCGGTTCTGCGTGTCCGACTGTGTAGCCTCCGTATCCGGTTGTGTAGCAGGCGCATCCTGCGTATCCTGAGTTGCAATTCGGCTGCTCTCTATGTCTTGAAGCATCATATCAAACTTGCCGGCAGTAGCAGGTTCGGCAGGTTCATCGGCAGCAGCAAAAGTAAGGAACGGTTGTTCGGCAAGGAGGTGTGTGGCCGGGAAGAGTGAAGGCTCGGTGGCTGGGGTACGGCAGGGTGATACCGGACCGGAAGTGGTGCACAGTGGCTTGACAAGGACAGTGGCTACGGCAGCCCCTAGGCTTGGAGGATCGTGGACCAATCTTTCATCATTTAGAGGTTCAAATGGCTCGTAGTACGGCTTGAGTCTATGTCCATTCACCTTGAATATGTTTCCCGAAACTTCACTCCGAATCTCTATGGCTCCATGAGGGAATACTTGAAGAACAACGAATGGTCCAAGCCAACGAGATTGCAACTTACCCGGAAAAAGTTTGAGCCGTGAATGATATAAGAGAACTTTTTGACCAACTTCAAACGTCTTCCGCCGAAGCATCTTGTCATGAGCAACCTTAGTCTTTTGCTTGTAAATCCATGCGGCTTCATAAGCTTCATTCCGTATTTCTTCTAGTTCGTTGAGTTGAAGCTTCCTATGAAGGCCGGCCTCATCAATGCTCATGTTAAAGGCCTTAATTGCCCACCATGCTCTATGCTCAAGTTCAACCGGTAAGTGACATGCTTTGCCATATGTTAACCGGAAAGGTGACATACCTATCGGTGTCTTGTATGCCATCCTATAAGCCCACAAAGCATCATCGAGACGATCACTCCAATCCTTCCTTGAAGGTCCAACGGTCTTCTCAAGTATTTGCTTGATCTCTCGATTACTTACCTCGGCCATACCACTTGTTTGGGGATGATATGGTGTAGAAACTTTATGTGTGACTCCATACTTCCTCAATAGGGCTTCAATAGTGCGGTTACAAAAATGGGATCCTCCATCGCTAATCAAGACTCTTGGAACTCCAAAACGTGAAAAGATGTTGGTCTTGAGAAACTCGGCTACCACCTTAGCATCGTTGGTGCGTGTGGCCTTGGCTTCAATCCACTTTGACACATAATCCACCGCAAGCAATATGTAGAGAAAGCCCTTACTCGAAGGAAACGGCCCCATGAAGTCAATCCCCCAAAGATCATGAATCTCAATGGCGTTGATAGAAGTGAGCGGCATTTGATCTCGTGGTCCAATATTCCCCATCCTTTGGCATCGGTCACATGACTTACAAAACATGAATGCATCTTTGAAAATTGTAGGCCAAAAGAAACCACAATTAAGTACCTTCAATGCCGTCTTCTTAGCTCCAAAATGCCCACCACACGCCTCACTATGACAAAAAGAAAGGATGGATCGATGCTCATTCTCCGGCACACATCTTCTAATAACTTGATCACCACATTGCTTCCAAAGGTACGGATCATCCCACAAGAAGTGACGAGCTTGCTTCCTTATTCTTTGTTGTTGGTGGCTCGGCAATTCTTTAGGAAATCGGTTTGTGGCTAGAAAATTGGCAATGTCGGCATACCAAGGCTCATGTACTTCAAGTCGAAAAAGTTGCTCATCCGGAAAGGACTCTAATAGGGGCAGCCGATCCTCCTCTTGCACAAGTCTACTCAAATGATCGGCTACAACATTCTCTACTCCTTTCTTATCCTTAATCTCAATGTCGAACTCTTGAAGCAAAAGAATCCATCGAATAAGCCTCGGCTTAGCATCCTTCTTCGTCATAAGATATCTTAAAGCGGCATGATCACTATAAACAATAACCTTGGAATTCAAAAGATATGATCGAAACTTTTCCAAAGCAAAGATTACCGCTAAGAGTTCCTTCTCCGTTGTTGTGTAGTTGAGTTGTGCATCGTTGAGCGTCCTTGAAGCATAGTAAATGGCACATGGCTTCTTCTCAATTCGTTGTCCAAGTACCGCTCCAAGTGCATAATCACTAGCATCACACATCAACTCAAACGGCTCATCCCATCTTGGTGGCATCAAAACCGGCGCCGTACACAACCTTTCTTTTAATCGGCAAAATGCTTCCTCACAAGCTTCCGACCACTCAAACGTCACCTCCTTTTGTAACAAGTTGCTCAATGGCTTGGCAATTGAAGAGAAGTCTTTGATGAATCGTCGATAAAACCCCGCATGGCCAAGAAAACTTCTCACATCTTTCACACATCTAGGGCTCGGCAATGCTTGTATGAGCTCCACCTTGGCTTTGTCAACTTCTAAGCCTCTTGCCGAAATTATGTGCCCTAGAACAATGCCTTGCGTGACCATGAAGTGACACTTCTCCCAATTGAGCACAAGATTTGTCTCTACACACCTCTTAAGTATCTTCTCCAAGTTCCCCAAACATGCATCGAAGGTGCCTCCACATACACTAAAATCATCCATAAACACTTCGATAATATCTTCAATAAAATCCGAGAAGATAGCATACATACATCTTTGAAAAGTGCCGGGTGCGTTGCAAAGTCCGAATGGCATCCTCCGATAAGCAAACGTGCCAAATGGACAAGTAAAAGTGGTCTTCTCTTGATCGTCCGGGTGTATCATGATTTGATTGTAGCCACTATATCTATCAAGAAAACAATAATAAGAATGGCCGGCTAACCTCTCTAGCATTTGATCCATAAACGGCAAAGGCATGTGATCCTTCCTCGTTGTAGCGTTGAGCTTCCTATAATCGATGCACATCCGATGACCGGTTACAAGTCTTTGTGGCACAAGTTCATTCTTCTCATTCTTGACAACCGTTACACCACTCTTCTTTGGCACTACTTGCACGGGAGATATCCACTTACTATCCGAAATTGGGTAGATCACCCCACAATCGAGCAACTTGATAATTTCTTCTTTCACAACCTTCATCATTGGAGGGTGAAGTCGACGTTGAGCTTCCTTTGTCGGCTTAGCTCCTTCTTCTAACAAGATACAATGAACACAAGTAGTAGGGCTTATTCCCTTGATATCCGCCAAGGTCCAACCTATGGCGGTCTTGTACTTCTTAAGCACACAAATCAAATCCTCCTCTTGCTTCTTACTAAGCATTGAAGACACAATAACCGGTAGTGTATCTCCTTCTCCAAGATAAGCATATTTCAAATGACTAGGGAGCTCTTTAAGTTCTAACTTTGGGGCCTCTTCCACACTTGGTCGAAATTTTGTTGTGGCGCTTGGAATTGACAAGAACGAATCAAATACCTTGGCATAGGGCCGAGCCTCTAGCTCGGCAACAACCTCCTCTAAGCTCGGCACCACCATGTATGGTTCGGCTGTGGTACCTTGCTCGGCAATTCTTGGTTCGGCCGGCCCTTCTTTCTCGTTCTCTTGCACGATTCGTTCTTCCCTCTTGTCAAATCCGACCCCTTGCTCAATCGCTAATTGCTATGCATCGAGCGAGGTCGACATAACTTGCTCGACCTCCTCCAAAACATCAATGGCACAACCCTCCTTCAAATCAACATTGGGAAATCTCATGGCGTCAAACACATTAAACTTTATCACTTCACCATCAAATTCCATAGTTAGGTTGCCCTCGGCCACATCTATCTTTGTGCGCGCGGTCCTCATGAATGGTCGCCCTAAAAGCAATTGAGTGTTGTTGACCGGCGAATCCTCCATCTCAACCACATAAAAATCGGCGGGAAATATTAATTGGTTGACTTGCACCAACACATCCTCTACATAGCCCTCCGGATATTTGCTTGAGCGATCCGCAAGTTGAATGATTACATTGTCCTTCTTGAGAGGCCCTATACTCAACGTTTGATACACATTGAGTGGCATGACATTGATCGATGCTCCCAAGTCCAACATCACATCCTCAAACCGTGTATTGCCTATGACACAAGGTACATTGAAGCTCCCCGGATCTTTCATCTTTGGTGGCAACTTCCTTTGAATAACGGCCGACACCGTCTCGCTCATAGTTACCACACGAGTCTCCCTAGTATGCCTCCTTGCCGTGCAAAGCTCCTTCAAAAACTTAGCATACTTTGGCACTTGCTTAATGCATTCCAACAAAGGAATGTTGACTTGCACTTTCCGGAAAATCTCCAACACCTCTTCATCGGATTTGTCCTTCTTTGTTCTAGCATAACGTGAAGGGAATGGGGCACTAGATGATGTCACTCCTCCCTTACTTGCTTGGCTCGGCAACACCTCATTCTTTGATGTGGCGGGATCGTATTCAAGCTCGTTACGCAGCCCCTTGTCTTGTATACCATGGCCGGCATCACTATCCTTCTCGGCACTCAAATCCTTCTCGGCACCATGGTTGTTGCCGGCTGCAGCCCTGCCGGTTGTGCCCCTCTCGGCTTCATGCATGTGGCTGCCGGCAATGTCAGGTCCGGCAGCCCTCTCTTCATCCCCAATGTCCTTGAAAGTTACTTGCTTCTTCTTTGGACTTGTTGGAGGAAACAACTCTCTTCCGCTTCGAGCTTGAATCACTTTGGCTTGCTCGTTCCTCGGATTGGGAATAGTATTGCTTGGCAACTTCCCTTGCTCATTAAATCTTCCCATGAAATCCACAACTTGCCCCATTTGAGTCTTGAGCTCACCAATGTCCTTTTGATGATTTTGTTGCCCCGCGAGTAATGCTTGAGTAGCACTTGACAAAGATTGAATCAAAGCATCGTAATTAGGGTTACTTGGCGAAGCTTGGCCTTGGCTCGGCATGGCTTGTTGTTGATTCGGCACTGCCCCATAAACTCCTTGGTTCGGCTGATAAGGTTGCCGAGGCACAAATGGTGGCCTCGGTGCAAATGATGCTCCTCCCTCTCTTGGTTGCATAGGTGCCCTAAGCACGTTATCATTGTTCGCCCATCGAAAGTTTGGATGATCATTGAACCTTGGATTGAAATTGCCAAATCGTTGGCCTCCTTGAAAACCAATTGCATTGCACTCCTCTACTCCCTCATTAACTCCAAATTGAGGGCATTGTTCGGTCTCATGGCCCTCGGTGCAAATTCCACATACACTTGCACGCTTCTTCATCAAATTACTCACCAAGTCGGTAAGCTTGTCCACTTTATCCTCCAATTTTGAGCTCGAAGACGTCTCATGCACTTTCTCGTTCCTTTGCACATTGCCTCGTGCTATGCCAAATTGTTGGTTGTTCAAAGCACGAACTTCCAACAAACTTCTTGCCGCACCAGCATTTAACTCCAAAAAGCTACCTCCCGCGGCCGAGTCAAGAAACTCTCTCTCCATGACGCGCAATCCCTCATAGAAATATTGTAGCAAGAGTCCATCGCTAATGCCATGCGATGGACACAAAGAAACTAGGGACTTGAACCTCTTGTAGTAGTCGAAGAAAGTCTCATCTCCGGCTTGCTTCACACTTGTAATTTGCTTCCTTAGATCAGTGATACGTGAAGCAGGAAAGTATTTGAGCAAAAACTCATCCATCATAGTACTCCACGAGACAATACGACCGCTAGGCACCTCAAACAACCACTCCTTTGCTTGATCTTCTAGAGAAAACGGAAAAGCCTTCATTTTGAAGTGTTGCAAATCGGTCCCTCTTGGACACATAGACTCCGTGGTGAAGTTAAACCACTGCAGATGCTTGTTAGGATCCTCACTCGGCATCCCATAAAATGACTTCAGCTTATGGAGGAATCCACTCCTCAATTCAATCTCTCCAGTCTTGTCAGTTTCCAAGGGAGGATAAGTAATATTCGAAGGAGCAACTCCAGCTCCAGCAACATGACCATTCTGTGATCTGATTGATGCCATGATCTCTTCTTCTTCTTCTAATTCGGCAAAGGCCTCAAATTCTGGGTTCTGAAGATCACAAGACGATGACACAAAAGAAGGTGAGCTCGGTTCTGATGATGATACTGACGGCACAGATGGTGAACTTGGCAAGGATGATGATACTGATGAACTGGTTGGTGACGATGGTGGTAATGGCACAAAACGAGCAATAGCGAGTTCTTGGTCTAAACGTTGCAAACGGCCTTGAAGATCTCTTGTCCAAATACTAGATTCGGACATGCACTATTTCTGAAATTTGCAACATTTAAACAAGTTAGAACATCGTAAAGAAATAGAAGACAAGAATATACATCATTACAAGCCACGGCATTGGCGATTACACAACAAATTTCAAACCATAACACATATACACAATCGGCAACAATATAAGGTACACGGCAACAAAAATTTCGGCAAAGCATACATATACAATCGGCACAGGAGAAGAAAATTTGAAAAGTTCATGAGCATGTAATCGCTAAGTCTAATTTCTTTTAAATTTGTTCTAACTCTCGAAGTACGTGGAGCAGAGGAGATAACGGTGCAATGGACTGATACAGCCCCCGGTAGTATCATGCTTAATCCAATATACCTCAAGAGTTTGAACCACACAACATGTTTTTATCTTCGAAGAAAATAGGCCACATATGTCAAGTTATGTTCTAGCGTCTAAAGTGAGGTGATGCTTCGGCACAAGCTGTCGACTAGGTCGTGCGGATTTTACGTTTCAAAGGTCATTATAATCACTGAGGGCGAACCCCCTACAGGAACCAGGCAGGACTCGTTGTTGGACACCACGGAGGGCGAACCCCCTATCGACTCACTCACCGAGAATGAACATCAGTCTATGGGCCTTGAGATCCAGTTAAACAAACCTGAGAACCATATCAATGATAATAACTTCCCCTTACTTTGTAAAACAAACACGGATCCCTAGCGGTCTCAAGTGTTGATTAAAACCGCCCTCAACCTCATAGAAGTAATACTATCACCGAAGAAACGCTTATATGCGTGGGGGGGGAAGTATCCCGCGTTTCCCAATCTACATAGAAACGCCCTCCGACATAGCACCATTCACATGAAGGGTTTTGGTTATGATCAACAAAAGAGGCTTCACCTACATGTTACACTTTAGAAACTACAATAAACTCAAACATACACAACATATCAACTTCCTAGAAATTAAACTAAGTGACTACCAACATACATCAATATATCATGCAACTTTCGAAATTTAAACTCTACATGCCGAAGCATATTTCTACTTTACAAAATCCCAAAATAAACTTAAAATTTACAATTTTACAACTTCACAACAAAAATTTCCAGCAACATTATATACACAACAATAACATAAAACAAGCTTTTATAATCCCCGGCAACGGCGCCAAAAATTGGACGGAAGCCTGAGCTCGCATGCAATAATAAACCCTACAATCGTTAGTAGTATAGACATAAGTAGGGATCGTTCTAAGCCGGGGATTAAGGGTACCTGAAATATGTAATTGTTAGTCAAAATATTCACACATATATACATCAAAAACGTCACTCATGGGGGAAGGATTGTGATCGGCAGCAAGCTGCCCTAATGCTAAATGACACGAAATTGAATGCTGACAAATAAATCCTAAGTCTATTATTTACAAGTTTGGTCGACATTCTTCCACAAAGCACTAACACAAAAGCAATCAAAACACGTAACAAGCAAGTAAACAGGACTCACGGCAAGATGTTAAAATGTTCTAGACTCAACTTAACTCCAACCCAATTAGCTCCTAATCGGCTACTAATTGATTAAGACTCCTCATGTATTTTAAGTGACTAATCGCCTAACCTTAAAATTATACTAGTCATCTTTGAATATTCTAATCGACGTAAACAAACATGACAAGTAATTAAGCACAAAGTCTTTTTCTTTAGTTGGAAACAAGTTAAATAAGCAAGGTTGTCAATCATCTTATTAACAATGCATGTTCATTTAAATTACTCTAGCCCTCGTGAAAACAACACAAATTAAAATAACCCTAAAGATTACTTAACCCATATTATTTTCGGCTAATGAGATTAATACTCTACATATTGCAATTACATAGACTACTAATCTTTAAGCACACGAATTTAAAGAACAAGTCAAGAAAACCCTAAAACCAAGTTAACATGTATTCTTGCCGATTACCCTATTAGCTAATTCATTACATCTTTCCCTTACTTTTTAACATGCAATCCATATTCTTACATCTAAAACCTTACTTGAAGATAAAGAAAATAAATTGACAGGCAAATCATAAAACCAAATTTCAATCCAATTCATACATAGACATAAAATTGAAACCAAGAATTCATGCTAACTTTATAGACAAAGTTTAACATAACTACACAAAAATTTACAAAGCCAAGAGTAGGGAGTGGATCACACATTAGAAACCTTGAAGACTTCGTCGTGTATGGATCCGTGGATGATGGTGCTCGGATGGCTGCTGCTCGGCAGTAAAGGTTTCGGCAGCAAGGGAACAAAATTTCGGCAGGAAACTTTGGTGTGGTGGTGGTGGTTTTTGGCTAGGGTTTTTGTGTAGGATTCTTGGGGAAATTTAGGTAGAGCTTTGGCTAGATTTTTGCTTTGGAATGTGACAAGTTTTTCTGTGTAAAAGTTGGGTATTTATAGGGAGAATACTAAGTCATGCCGGCAGCCCTTCTTGTACAAGGAAAAACAAAACCTAATGGGATATGGTTTGAAACCTTCCTTTTTCTACTTCAATTAGGTTTTGTTTTTCTGAATTTTTCTTCAAGGCTTGGGCTTCACATCTTCATGGACTTCTTGTATGGTCTTGGACTTCAATTGATAGGCCTTGATCCATCGAAAATTACCCCAACTGCCGGCAGCACACAAAGGCATACAATCTGCCTCTATTCGGCAGCTTCTCCTAGTGTGACTAGGAGAACGTCTTTCTTCAAGTTTTTCTTCAATGCCATGGCCTAGTGTCTTCCTCTTCCCTTAATAAGGCTTGAACCATCTTCACATATGCATTTGTGCACCATTAGGTCCATCAAAAACAGAAAACACGAAAAGGGGGCAGTAGGTTCCTGGAATCGGCAGATTTGACCTTGTTACAGTAATTCCGGCATATCTCCACGCTCGGAGCTCCGATTGATGCGATTCCAAGTCTCAGATAAACTAGACACATATGGCCATCTCCCCATAAAACAGTTCGACCAAATTCCTTGTGAGTCGACGGGAATGATTTTTCGAAGTTGGGACACAGTCCCAGGAAAATCCTGGAAGTCCCTGGATTGAAATGCTCGGACTGCCGTTGTGCAGCCATCTTTTGGGTGACTTCCCGAACTCCGATTGATCTGAAATTTTAACACAATATTCCTCAGTATATGAATATTAAGCACACCAAATTTCATAGAATTCGGACAAGGATAGATCATAATTGTACTCGTCACAAAATCGCGAAAAAGACATGTTTTGCACTATTTTCCAGATTTCTTAAACTTAGTCATTTTTCGGATAATTAAACACATTTCATCAAAACTCTACCAAAATGACACTAACTATATTACGACTCTATCTTAAACAAATAAGGGTTAAACAAAGCATAAACGAGGGCATAAACACATTAATATCGTCGCACATTGTGCTCCTATCACCAGGTCGACCGATCGAATGTCCAAACGGCAGCGAGGATGTTCGACGCAGCCTTCCCACACCGGTCAAACCAATACTACTGCCGGGGTTTGGGAAGTTCTGGAATAGGGCTCCTGAAGACCACTAAAGGAGGTCAAAAGAAGGGAGGCGGGGAGAGCCAACAGATGAGGGGGGAAGTGCAGAGATTGGCCGCAAGATTGGCGGTCGAGACCCAGAGATCACAGGAGCAACGCCGCAGAATACAGCAGTATCATTTGGATATGGCCAGTTGGCATGCTGAATGCGAGAGAATTCGGCAACACAACTACGCCGGCCAACAAAACTGGTGGTATGATATGTTCGCGGCACAACAACAAGCCCTTGAACCCCGCCCCCGTTTCAGCCGTTAGTTGAACCTCTAATGCCTCAACCTCCCGAGGATGACGAGCATGATGGAGAGCAGGATGCTGGGGATGACGTGGTGGACTTTAGTGCTTTAGGTGATGATTAGGGTTATATTTTATGTATATTGGAACAAATTAAATAATAAGTCATTTAGACGTGTTTCTTGTTGGTGTAAATGCATGGATTGTCTTTGTGATTTGCAGGTTGCTTGGAATGGTAATTTAGAAATTAATTTAATTTTTTTCTTCCCCAAATGTAAGAATAGTCGACGATATTGGCATTATTTCGTCGGCTATAAGCACTATAGCCGACGATTTTTACCAATTTTCTTCGGCTATAACCATTATAGCCGACGAAAATTACATTATTTCGTCGCCTATAACTAATAAATGCATATTAAAATATTAATATATTCCGACGAAATAACCGACGAAATAGATGAAATCGTCGGCTATATTTCAGAACAAATAGCTGTCAAATTTCGTCGGCTATAGGTTACGATATCATCGGCCATACTCGAAGATATCCGACGAATTTCGTCGGATATTTTGCCAAGGTTTGGTCGACAAAATGAATTTTCGTCGGTAAAATCGTCGGCCATACTCGAATATAGCCGACGATTTCGTTATTTTCGTCGGCCATTGATATTACCGACGCCGTTTTTCCGACGAATTATAGGTATAGCCGACGAAAATTTGGCATAGTAGACGAAATTTTTTTCGTCGGCTATTCTCTCCGATCTGGTAGTGCGTGAGGTAATGTGCAGGTTTTTTAGCCTGCGGGGAGACTTGTTCTGTGTTAGAGAAACAATCTGCCCGGTGGGGTGGCGTTGAGATAACAAGTCTCGCCATGTATCCCCAAATGTATCACAGTTCAGTGTGATGCAGGGTTTTTATCCTGCTGGAAAAGTTTACATGGGTTAGATGTAAACTCTCCCGGGTTTATAAAGCCCATATTTTTCGAAGCCTTGAGTTGTTGCTGGCTTGTCCCTGCCCGCAGGCGAAGGAAAGTGACTAAACCGATGGAATGCCATGGAGCCGGTTGAATGTCAACTGGTGGAATGCCATGGAGCCGGTCGGATACTACATAACCGGTGATATACCATGGAGCCGGTCGGATACTACATAACCGGTGAGATATCATGGAGCCGGTCGGATACTACATAACCGGTGAGATATCATGGAGCCGGTTGGATACTACATAACCGGTGGTGTGCCTTTCCTTGGTTTGAGGTTGACTCTTGGGGAAGTGGGGGGGGGGGGGGGGTTGGGCGCCTCAACTCGTGCTCCTACCTACCCTAACTGCCGCTTGTAGGTGGGACAAGTGGCTGACATGCGATGAAGGAGAGAGCCCATCAGTCCCATCAGTTATGATGGCTGGGGAGCTTTATCGATGTTGGGACACGTGTCAGCAGGGAGCGGTCTGAGATGGAGGAGATCTGCGGCTGGGGTTGCCTCTCCTTTTTGCTTGCCCTAATTATCAACAAGGTGTAGTTTTGCCGCCGATAAGATGCTTCGCACCCCCCTCCTCTCTTCCCATCGTATTTTGCTGAAGCTTGGCTCTTCGTCTGCCGTCTGTTTGTATTGTTATCTTCGTACACAACTAAATTCTGTTCTTAGGTTTTATGGCATCTGGGAGGTCAGCCAATCCTGTCGGTGTCGGCCGTGCGCCGACGGGGGGGTCCGTGAGGTACCGGCTGTTGGATGGCGACAGGGTGATTTTTTGTGACGAGCCGACCAGAAGCATGACTGATAGCGAGATACGGGATTTTCGGGCGAAGGGGGATATTGATTCCTCTGTTAAGCTCCGGGGCCTATATCCTGGGGAACTGGCCTGCAACCCGGAGGAGGGTTGGGTTGCCGTTTTTGATGATCAATTTCGGCACGGGCTATCTCTGCCGCTGCCGAAGTTTGTCCAGTATGTGCTGAGCATGATAAATCTCTCCCCCGCCCAGCTTCCTAGCAACCAGTGGAGGCAGTTGCTTGGTCTCGGGGTGCTTATTCAGTCTGAGCAACATGGACTGGCCCACGATAAATGAGTTTCGGGCGCTGTATAAGATTCTCTACAGCAAAAAGGCCTAGGCATGCGGCTGTGTTAATTTTGCCGCACGGGACTTCGATCCTGCCATCACTCACCTGCCGTCGTCTGTTTTGAATGTATGGAGGAGGTCGGTTGTGATGGCCGGGGGTAGGTGGCAGCGTAGTTCGAGGAGCTTTCAGGTGGCCGGGACTTATCAAGCTATCGGGGATCAGTCGTACCGGTTGGTCGACTTGGAGAGGCAACGGTTAGCCCGGCTTTTTGTTTGCTGGGACAATCTGGGCCGGAGCTTTTACAATTTCATCCGGTGGAATGTGCTCGAGATATGCGAGATGGGGAAGAAACCTGGTAAGGTGTCTTGCACTGGTGTTGTGGAGTCGTATTTTACTCTAACCTCTCGGTTTATTGATTTGCACCTAATGCCCCCCGACTCGCTGTTAGGAGCGAGGAGACCGTCGAGCCGGATGACGACCTTTTGGTTGAGAGGTTGGTGGAGATGGGGGAGATGGCCTCGAAAACCGTTGTAGATCCGGTCACCCTAGAGAGCACGGTGCATAACACCCCTGTGCCGCTCGTGTTTCCGGATTCCCACTACGGTAGGCGGCCGAGCGGTGAGGATAACGCCCCACTTGTTATTCGGGAAGTAAGATCGGTGGGCTCACTGGGTCCGGAACCTCTAGCGCGGCCGGTGGGGGTACGAGCCCCACGGGAGAGAGAGACCGCGGAGATGACTGGGTACCGTAAAAGCGGTCTTGGCGAAGCTCCGGCTAAGAGGGCGAGGGTGTTTGATGCCGGGGCGTCAAGCTCGGCTGGTGGGGGGTCAGCCTTGGTTCTGGCAGAGGGGACATGTGGCCGAAGGAGCCGGGAGCCGGAAGCCGATCGCGGTTTTGGTGCTGGTGGTTTTGGTAGGTTCGTGGCATCTACCATTGAAGCCTTGGGACTTGATCGGGAAGCCCCCGGAACTGGGCGGCCGGGCGAGAGTAGGAAGAAGGCTTTGGAGTTAGGTCTTCGGGTAAGTCTGGTTGCGTACTTGTGGAAGTGAGGTTTTTCTGCGCTTCCTCTCCCTTGTTGTGGTACGAGCTAATGTTCTTTTGCGTATTTGTACCAGCTGGTTCATAGCCTTTACGCCGCTGAGCCTAGTGAGGAGACTCCGGTCCTGGAGAGGCAAGTGGAGGACCTCACCGTGCGGCTGTCATTGGCGGAGGCTAAGCTTGCGCAGGAGAGGGAGGAGGCCGGTCGGCTGGCGACCGCTCGGGAAGAGAGGAACACGGAGTTGGAGGCGAAGATTTTGGAACTGCAGGCCCAAATGATAGCGGTCGTCAAAGTAGGGGAGAAACTCGTAGAATCCCGACTTGCCGAAGCCGTTGATTAAGCTATCGACGATTTCCGGGAGTTGGTGGAGCTTGTAGAGATGCTGGAGGCCGCCCGTGCGAAGGGTATAAATGATGCATATCTGGAGTGGAGGGAGAAAGGGTGGCTTGATGCCAAGCGGATGGAGGCTGATGTAGCCTTGGTCGAGAAGCTGGAGCAAGAGCGGTCTCTCAAGGCTGGTGGGTCAGAGATTGGAGGCTCCGGGGGCGCTGATTAGCGGTTTATATATATATATATATATATATATATATATATATATATATATACTTGGCAGATGTATATACTTTGTAATCAGCTGTAGTTCATTCTAGAGGCAGTGACTATCCGTATTGCAACGTTGGTACTACATATAGTACTGTCAATTTTGAAGACAGTAATCTCACTTAGGGTAGAACCGCAGATGCTGGATATTCCATGGGTGGGTGGAGTAGATCCCTTCGGCGTCTATGATGTGGAATGCTGCCGGACCCGCGGCTGCGGTGATTTGGTAGGGCCCTTCCCACGTTGGCTCCAAGGCCAGCGGTTTTTTCTGAACTTTCTTCATGACCCAGTCCCCCACTTGTAATTTTCGTTCCCGGACCTTTCTGTCGTAGTGTCGAGCGACCCGTTGCTTGTACGTCTGGTTTCGCATATGCGCTTGGTCGCGCCGCTCCTCAATGAGGTCCAGGTTGAGCCGTATGCCCTCGGCGTTTGTTTCGGCGTCGTAATTCTCGACCCTGCCGCTGGGCATGTCGGTCTCTACGGGGAGCACCGCTTCGCTCCCGAATGCCATGAAGAACGGGGTCTCTCCTGTTGCCTGGGTCGCAGTCGTCCGGATGGCCCATAGGACCGCGGGGAGTTCCTCAGCTCAACATCCCTTTTTGTGATCGTGCTTCTTCTTAAGGAGACTCTTGATAATCTTGTACACCCTTCAACTTGGCCGTTGGTTTGCGGGTGCGCCACTGAGGCGAACAACATCCGGGTCCTCATGGAGGCCGTGTACTGGATAAGATCAGCATTGTTGAACTGTGTCCCGTTATCCGTGACAATGGTCTGCGGCACCCTGAACCTGCAGTAGATGTTCTTCCATAGGAATTTTCTTACCCGCTCCTCGGTAATCCTTACTAGGGGCTCCGCCTCGACCCACTTAGTCTGATAGTCAACGGCTACAATGGCGTATTTGTACTGTCCCACAGCTATTGGGAAAAGGCCGATGATGTCTAGCCCCCATTGTGCGAACGGCCACGGCGCTAGCAGAATTGACAACGCGATTGCCGGAGCATGAGGTGTAGTGGCGTACATGTGGCACTTGTGGCAGCCGCCTGATATTTTTCTCGATGCTGCTGCCATGTCCGGCCAAAAGTATCCTGCCCGCAGCGACTTGTGAGACAGGGACCGGGCGCCAGAGTGATTACCGCATACTCCTTCGTGGATTTCTCGCATGATGGCTTCTCCCGCCTCTTTAGTCACACATTTTAGCTGCGGGAAGCTATGCCCTCTTCGGTACAATTTGCCGCTGAGGTGGCTGTACCTGGCACACTGGAGGTGTAGCCTCCTAGCCTCCACCTTATCCTGGGAGCTGGTTTTGTCGACCAGGTATCTAATTATTGGATCCATCCAGCTTGGTGGCGCCTCCTCTACCGCGAATATCTCGGAGATGGTTTTGCTTATGCTTGGTTTCCGGAGGGTTTCAATCTTAGCTCTTCGGTACTCCGGTGGGTAGTTTCCGGATGCCAGCCTTGCCAGAGCGTCGGCATGCCTATTTGCCTCCCGAGGTATATGCTGAATCGTGGCGCCCTGGAATGGCTCGATCAGGGTTTTGGCCAAAGCCTGGTAGGAGGCTAACTGGGGTTCCTTGACTTTGAACAGCCCGTTCATCTGGTTTACCACCAGGCTCGAGTCGCTGTATATCTCTAAGGACGGGATCCCTATTTCCTTGGCTAGCTGCAAACCGGCTATGAGGGCCTCATACTCAGCGGCGTTGTTGGAAGTATTGAAGAGGAACCGTAGGGCATACTCGTATGACTGGCCATCGGGCGAGGTTAGCATGATGCCGGCTCCACTCCGTTTGCTTGTTATGGATCCGTCCACATAGAGCTTCCAACCGCTGGGGAGGCCTGGTTCGACCTTTACGGCTTGAACTGCTTTGGTGCCCTCGGACCGGCCGGAGTGCGCTTCTACCGCCATCGGGGTGAGTTTGCATATGAAATCCGCAGCGGCCTGGCCCTTGATAGCCGTTCGCGGGGCATAAGTGATGTTGAACTCTCCCAACTCGACTGCCCACCGTACGAGCCTGCCGCTAGTATCCGGTTTTTGCATGATCTGCCGTAGAGGGTGATTGGTATACAGGGTGATGGAATGAGCGTGGAAATAGTGCCGGAGCTTCCTGGCGCTGACGATCAGAGCCAGAGCCAGTCTTTCAATGTCAGGGTATCGGCTTTCAGCTCCGGTAAGTCCCTTCCCTACATAGTATACCGGGAGGTCGAGCGTGCCCTCCTTCCTGACGAGAGCCGCGGAGACGGCCGTTCCTGATGCAGTTATGTAGAGGTATAGCATCTCGCCCGGCACTGGTTTGGATAGGAAAGGCACTGCAGACAGGTAGGTGTTGATGGATTGGAATGCCGCTTCGTGCTCCGCCGCCCAGTGAATTTTCTTGAATTGCTGTGCCTTGAGCAGTTTGAAGAATGGGGCGCACTTATCGGTCAGGCGGGAGATAAATCTGGCCAGGGCGGCCAGTCGGCCGGTCATCATCTGGACCTGGTTTCTTTCCCCTGGTGTTTCCATGTCTAGGATCGCTTGGACCTTCAGCGGGTTAGCTTCTGTCCCCCGCTGGCTGATAATGTGGCCTAGGAACAGGCCCTCTGAAATCCCGAAAATGCACTTCTTCGGGTTCAGGCGCATCCCAAAGTTGAGCATCTTGCCGATGACTACTGCCAAGTCCCGGACGTGGGCCCCTGCGGTCAAGTTTTTGCCTAGCATGTCATCTACGTATACTTCCACCGTTTTACCCATCTCCTGCTCCAGCATGCGGTTTACCATCCGTTGGTATGTGGCCCCGGCGTTCTTTAGACCGTACGGTATCCTCTTGTAACAGTAGGTCCCTCGGTCAGTCGTGAACGAGGTGTGCTCTTCATCGTCCGGGATAATCCGTATCTGATTGTATCCGGCGTAGGCATCCATGAAGCTGAGTAGTTTGAAACCGGACGTGGAGTCTATAAGCTGGTCTATTCGGGGGAGCGGGAAGCTGTCTTTTGGGCATGCCCGGTTTAGGTTGGTGAAATCAATGCACATGAGCCACCGGTCGGTTCCCTTCTTTGGGACCATAACCACGTTGGCGAGCCATCGGGGATACTGGACTTCCTGGATGAAACCTATGCCCCTCAGCTTCTGCACTTCCTCTCTGATCGCCTCATACTTCGCCGAGCTGAAAGACCTCCTTTTCTGCCTCACCGGGGGAACATTGGGCAACGAATTTAGCCGGTGGACAGCTATCTCTGGGGATATGCCCGGCATGTCCTCGTAAGACCATGCGAACACCGAACTGTTGTCACGGAGAAAGGTGATGAGCTCTTGCCTGACAGCCGGAGCGAGCTTCGTTCGTATCACCATTGTTCGCTCCTGGTGATCCTCCGAAATGGAGATCGTCTGGGTTTCTTCCACAGCCGACGGTCGTTTTAGCTTCTCGTCGTTGGAGTCGGTGTCATCACGGGGGTCGATACTCGGATCCGGCACTGGCGCTTGTTGAGTAGCCGTGAAGACCTCGGTCCGCTTTCTCCCGTGGGTCAGTGCCTCCGCATAGTATTTGCGAGCGATCTTCTGGTCCCCGCGTATGGTAATGACGCAGGCGGGTGAAGTCATTTTTAACACCAGCATATGGCCGGCTATGAATGTTTTCAGCCTCCACAACCCCGGCCGGCTGATTATGCCATTGTATGAGGACATGCAATCCACGATGATGAACTCCAGGTGCTCCTTCCTCGTCCTGTCTCCCTCGCTGAAGATTAGCGGCAGGTAATCCGATCCCAAAGGCTGGACCACCTCGCCGGAGAAGCTTATCAACGGCTCGTTGTCCTCGGATAACTTGCTCCTTCCTCGGTGCAGCCCCTTGTATGCGTCTCGGCATCACATTGACAGAGACTCCGGTGTCGATTAACATGCGGCTGGTTATACAGTGGTCTATTTGGACCGTAATGAGGAAGGGATCATTGTGCGGTTGGATCAGGTCCTCCGGTTCTTCTTCCTCATAGAACGTGACCGAGTTTCATCCGGTTTTAGCGGCCTGGCCGCTTCCTCCGCCAAAGGCATATACTTCCTTTCCCCGGATCGACCTTAAGCACCGCTCCTTCGAACTCCGGGTGAGTCGATCTATGTGGTCCCCATCATGTATCATATTAATGCTTCCGTGCACCTCGATCCCTCCGGGGACTCGGGTGCTTATGGTTCCTACTTCTCGGGCACCCTGCCTGTCCCTTTGCGGGTCATCTCTTCGGACTCGGCCGTCCACAACCGTTCTCTGTGGCCGTTGGTCGTTAGTACGAAGGGCTGGGTCTTCGGGTTTTGTTGCTGGCATAATGACCAGGGCCCGCGGTGGTCGCCCCGTTGGCTCTGCTGCCAGGGGCCGTGCCGGTCGCAAAGGCGGTGGTCTTCTGCCTGCCCGTGAACTGTTGTTGCCGCTCCGACAGGGTCGCCAATCCTCCCATACTTCGGCTTTCTTGCTGGTCGTAGGGGTACGGTTGAGATCCTGCCGCCCCGCTTTGTTTTCCCGGGAGGACGGTGGTAGTAGGTCATCCCACCTTCGCTTGGGCATCTTCTCCCCATATGTCTCATGCTCTGCCTGGGCGTGCCTGACGGCTACGGTCATCAACTCGTCGTACCCCAGCGGCTCCTTTACTCGCAGGGCGTACGAGAGTTCCCCGGGTCTTAACCCCTGCTTGAATGCCATCTCAGCGATCCTTTTATCCAAGTTCATGACCCCGGCCGTGGCAATATGCCATCGGTTAACGAAGGCGCGCAGCGGTTCGTGGTCAGTCTGCATGCAATCGAAAAGGATGGTTGACATTTGGGCCGTCGTGGCTCTAAGGACGAACCGGCCGACAAACTTATCAGCCAGCTGTTCGAAACTTTCCACCGAGTTTATTGGCAGCTCGTAGAACCAGCCCAATGCCTCCCCTAAGAGCGTCTCTTGGAACATATTGCAGCACGTGGCGTCTGAGTAGCCCTTTGTGCCCGTTTGTGACTTAAAGCTGTCCAGGTGTTGGTATGGGCAGCTCGTTCCTGAATACGTCAGTTTCAGGGACTTTTGGTTACCAGGCCTTTCGGATTCTCTAACCCGGTGTGGAAAAGGTCCAGTGCGCTCGTTGAATCGCGAACTGTCCTACGGTCGCACCGTCCTTTTTTCGCTGGCCTTCACCTGGTCCTTTAAGTTCGACACCGAGGCGGAGAGCGTCTGAAGCGCACTTGCGGTAGAGCTGTCCTGCTCGCTCGATGCCAAGCTCATTCGGTATGGGGGCTCAACTAGGCCGGAGTTCCTCAGAGCTTCCGGAAAGAGTGGCGTGGGCAAATGCGCAATCTTTCTCCTTCCCATAGACTGCCCCACTTCAAGGTACGGGAACTCGTTACCTTTGTTTGCGGGCCGTGATGCCGCCCGAGAGATGTCCTGCTAGTGCCCTTTCTCCAGGGCCTCCAATAAGGCGGTGTTCACTGCTTCCAACTCTTGGCACTAGGCATCCCCCCTTAGTCGATCTCGATCGCCCTCCTCTCGCAATCTCACGACTTCTGCCTTCATCTTGCTTATCTCCTCCCCCGCGTCGTATTGGTCAGGATTGTCTGAGCCCCGGTGATCGTGAGTTCCGTCCTGGTCGGGAGAAGGGACAACCCTCGCGCTGACCTCAGATTTAACGTTTTGGGCCCAGTCGGGGAACCGGACTCACTCTTTCAGCCCTCCTTCGCCAGTTTTATCTTTCTTCCCTCCATGGCCTCAGATTGTGGACTTGCTTTCAAAACTCTTTCAAAAGATCGATCAGGTTCTGCCCTCCGGTAGAGCAACGCTACTTTTTTTCATGGATCAAATGGTTCCCACAGACGGCGCCAATTGTTTCTGCACAAACCCGTAAGCCTGGTAGAATCTAGATGTGATCTCCTCCTTAACCTGCTCACTAAGGGGAATACCGGGCGGGCCGGTCTTCTCCTCTCCGATGCCTAAGTTAGTATAGTTGGGATGAATAGATAACTTAAAGCACGTATGATAAGCAGTTGGAGAGATCAGTTACCTATTAAAGAGGGTAGTTGAGGCCCTTATATAGGTGGCCGGGCGTGAGGTCTGGTCTCACTCTTCGATGTGGGACTGGCTTCCTTCTGTTCGCACACAAAAGGGCAGCTCTGGTGACCTCTTTGGCAGGCTGGCGGCCCCGGTCCCCGGGCCCCTGGTCACAAGGTAGACTGCTGGACCTCGGGTCCGGGTTGTTGTGATCCTGCTCCGGGCCTCAGGCCGGCCCCGGATGGGCTGGCTGCGGGTCTGTGAGCTTATGTAGCCCTTCTGTGGCTACTGTCAACAGGCATGAAGTAACATTCCTAAGGGAATGGAAATTAGCACCTCCTATTAATGACAGTAGTTGAGGCCCTTATATAGGTGGTCGGGCGTGAGGTCTGGTCACACTCTTCGATGTGGGACTGGCTTCCTTCTATTTGCACACCAAAGGGCAGCTCTGGTGACCTCTTTAGCATGCTGGCGTCCCCGGTCCCCCGGCCCCTGGTCACAAGGTAGACTGCTGGACCTCGGGTCCGGGTCCGGGTGCTGGTGATCCTGTTCTGGGCCTTAGTCCGGCCCCGGATGCAGTGGCTGCGGGTCTGCGGGCATATGTAGCCCCTCTGTGGCTACTGTCAACACATAGTGTCAGTAATTACCTCATACACACCCCTGTCAGAAGAAATCACTCTAAAACTTCGACTCTTCTCCGTCTCATTCTTTAGATGAAGCCCCATGTTTAGAGCAAGCTCAATACTCCACGCTTCTGCCGATTCCCTCCTATCAGCCTCTGCTTCATCTCTCCTAAACGAGTCTGACCCAACATTGCGTAAGGAGGCATACATTGCTCAACAACAATCCAATTGTTGAATGTTTCAGCTATACCATTGGTCATTATTCCATACCGGTCACCAATGCTCCAAAGGAATGTCCTTAATAAAATTATTGATAATTTTTGCACCACCCTCTTCTCTAAATTCTACAAATTGTGGTAATATTTCCTCTCAATTGAAGAATAAGCTACCTTAAAAAAAGCGTTTAGAACCTTATCAAGCGAAACTTCATATTACTGGTCAAATGTTGGTAACAATAAAGATCAGGATTTCCAGAAAACACAATATCAAAAGCTTTCAAGAGTACAACACATCGGTCAGTAATGAAAGTAATAACCCTTTCTTGAGCATATAATAAATTCTTAAGGTGCTGAAAAAAAAAAAAGCTCAGTTTTATTCTGTCTCTGAATCAGAAATACATAGGGCCAACGGATAGAAACCTGCGTCGAAACAAATAAAAATCTATATTATTGAGGGGCAGTAACAAATATAGTAGTGTGCTGCTGCACCGCTAATGGGAGTGTGTCGCTCAAAGTAATCAATAAATAAAAAATTAGTAACACAAAAACATGAAATGTATCAAAATATGTTATCAATAAATGGAGAAAAGAACAGCATGATAGGAGCATAAAATGCGACGTTCTTAATATGTTTATGTCTATATTTATACTTTGTTTAACCCTTATTTATGTAGAATCGAGTCATATTATAGAGTAATGAGGTTTTGGTAGAATTTTATAAAAATTTGCTAAGTATAAGGGAAAATAAAGAAAATTGACAAAGTTCTTAATAGAGATAAGAAACCTAGTCAAATAGGAATCTTAAAATATTTCATTGATTCTGTAAAGCTTCGATCTTGTCTTTTGTAAATTTAACTTCTCTGATTTTTAGTAGACACATTGAAGATTCGGCAATGAAAGAAGTTATAACAATTGGACTAAGGAAAGTAACCAATAATTGCAAAAGAGTCTAGATGCGGAATCAGCAAAGTTCCTGAGTACATCATCCAACTTCCACGAACTCTCCAGAACGTCTCACTACGATCCAGAGTGCAAGCCATATATGCAAAGAAAGCTATATGAGTCTAGTTTTCAGAACAATTGGAATTACCTCAAAATCTATTTTCTAGAGAGATTTATACCCGAATCAAGACAAAAAGGTCAAATATACCGAGAATGTCAGGACCCATCTCGAAATTTTACCCTAAAACCGAAGTAAATCCTGCGGGGTCCACTTAAAGGTTAATTATACCGAAAAAAAATTTGGCATAATCTCCCTTAAAAATGGACAACCCTACCTGTAAGAACCAAACTACACACTCCTTAACAAAAACATATATTCGCCACCTTACTCCTGGAGCCATCTGCTTCTCCAACTCAATTTCAACCATCATAAATTCCAACAACTCCCATAACATAATTAAACAGTTTAAATCTTTTTAAATCTTTACATAAACCACATCCTAGTCTTTCAAGTGAAAATAAAATTAACTACAACCCATGGTTATCAGAGCGTCTAAAACTAGAAATATAAATATACAATAAAGAGGTTAACTATTAACCTCCGAAGGAGAAGACAGGGGAAAACTAAAAATATGCCTCACTCCCTAGTCGCCGCTCGAATACTGCAGACTGGACATTTTAAAACGAAGGGCCCAGGGGAGAAACATTTAAAACATTAGCGTGAGTGGACAATAACCAAAATGAAAGAGTTTAAGTATTATAAATAGCCAATAAACTTTAACAATGCTCTCCCAATTCTTATCATCAATTAACTCATCATGCATGCAATAAATAATTTCAATATAACACAAAAGCACCAGTCAAGTCAATAAATCATAAAAACAAAAATTCAAACTCATTTGATTCGATAAATATATAACAATGGGGAAGTGGTTACACTATATCGGAGCCTCCCAGGCTCGGGTCGGAACCTCCCAGGGCTACTAAAACAGCGTGGGTACTAGCTAGCCAATATGACGACCCAGCCTCCTAGGCTAAGGGTCGGAACCTCCCAGGGCTACTAAGTACCGTCCCACGCTATTGCTAGCTAGTAAATAAGACGACCCAGCCTCTCAAGCTAAGGGTCAGAACCTCCCAGGACTACTAAACAACATCTCACACTAATGCTAGCTAGCAATCATGACGACCCAATAAGTAGTGTAAAAATAAATAAAAATCAAATCCGAAAAACACGCTTCCCCAATAAATCAGAAATCTGTACTGTTCCCCGACCGCACATGTGAGGCTTATAAATATAATTATTTAAAATAGCAGCCTCGAAAAACAAACATATACTTCCGACATGTCTTACATGCCGAGCAAATAATACCGAAGATGATATATATAAATCCAACATGTCATGAATTTCATAAATTAAGAAATCGTGAAATCTCTAGAATCCATAAAACAAAAACCTCCAAGGACTTAATAAATTTTATCTTCAGTTTCAGAAATATCCATTCAAAACCATGGAAAAATCCAATAATAAAACAAAAGGCCATTAAACAAATTTCAATTATAAATATCTATTGTAGGAAAAAGGGAATTGGTCTACTCATTTCATTGATAATCCATTTTATATAGGGTGAGTATTACAACGGTAATAGTAAATACATTAATGACAATAATGACTACCTAATTACCTCTCGTCAGTTACATTGACGAAGACACATAATGTGTTTTTCCTTTAACACTCCCCCTTGTGCCGAGTAAGAGGTAAAATGGTGCATGTGGTGTTGGCTCATTAAAAACCTTGCCAAGTAATAAAAACCCAATGGGAGAAAATAAAACTTTGATCGAAGGAGAAAAAGAGCACAACGCACCTATTACATTTGGAAACAACATGTATGTGCTAGTGATAGGAGCATAAAATGCTACGTTCTTAATGTAATTTTACCCTTATTTATCTAATGCTTAACCCTTATTGTTGTAATATAGAGTCATGTTATAGAGTCAAGAGTTTTGGTGGAATTAAAGTGAAAACATGTGGAAAATAGAATAAAAATGCAGAAATTGTCAAAAGCCTATTCACAAAGTCTCTGAGATGTTTTATTGAATCTGTAAAACATAAACTTTGCTTTTGATAGATTTTTCTCTTCTCATTTGCAGTTGACATACTAAGGATTGAACAAAGGAAAGAATCATTGAAATCGGAGTGGAACAAAATGCCAAGAACTTCATGTTCTTATCGGATGCAAATCCAAGAATTCCAGAAGATTTCAGTATTCGACATCCAAATTCCTGAATTTATTCCCGACGATTGACAAGGAATTTGAAGGTGAAATTTATATAGATGAAAGCCCTATGTGTCTAGTTTCATATGCAACTGGAATCGCAGAAAAATATCTCCTGAGCAGAGAGTTATGCCGGTTTGAATGCAAGAAGGTCAGAGCTGCCGAGAGGAAGAACCTGCTGCCCGTTTTGAAGGATTTCTATTTTTCTACAACAATTTCATGTCCAAGGTTGTAAGTGATGAGCTAATGAACATATTGGAGCATTAGAGAGTCATCCTTTCAAGGAAGAAGTCGAAGAACAAAAGAAAAGAAGTTTCCCTGATGCAAGCAGGAAAAGAAGACACAAAGGATGCTTTCCTGGCTCAACTAGGGAAAGCTACGGCTAGCTCTTGGATAAATTGTCGAAATGAATTATGAGCCTAGTCCATTATTCAGTCCATCAAGCATTGATCCATGAAAAATTCGGCTGAATTAAAGAAGAAAAGAAAAGATTCATTTCGGAATGGAAAAGAAGAAGCAAGCCGAGTTCAACATGGATTTGGTTTATGAATGTGGACTGAATTCCTTCCTTTGTGCAAGATTTTTGGCTGAATTAATTCATGGAAAACCAAAAGAGATATTTCTCAATTATTCAGTCATTATCTTGGGAATTTTCGGCAGAAAATAGAGGAAGAAAATCACAACAAATCCTGATTAATTTCGGGAAAATTCCTGTGCATGTCATCCAACTTCCACGGACTCTCCCGGACAGCTCACAATGAATCAGATTTCGAGCCTTATATGGATAGAAAGCTACGGGAGTCTAGTTTCCAAATCATTTAGAATCACCTCAATAGCTATTTTCTAGGGATAGTTATGATTTAATCAATGCACGGAGGTCATTCTGCCGAATTCAGAAAATCAAGGAAAACCTAAACCAATTCGGTTTTGGTTTCTCGTTATTGCCGAACTCCTTATTCTTGGTCCTCTATATATAGCTCTCTCTTGGACAGAAATAATATCTCTTCTCTCTCACTTTTACCTAGCCAAAACTCTGTCCAAATAATACCACAACTTCCATAGGAGAATACTTGCCGATCCCACCTTCACCTTCATCAAGAACGCATCTTGTCACCTTCCACCGAATCCACACCATTGTTGAAGCTTCTCAAGGTTCTTCAAAGTGTGATTCACTCTTAACTCATGGCTAGTATTTTTCTGTGTAATTACAAAACTTTGTCTATGAAGGTTGTAAGAATTTGTGGATGTTTATTTGGTTTATGTAATTCTATTTTGGATTTTCGGATATCTTGTTTAATTGTCTAATTGCTGAATTGTGTATCAATGCATGTGATGATTTTTAGTTAGGATTTAGGGCAGTAGGTTTCGGTTTTAATACTTGGTTTTATTTGGTTTATTTTCTGAATTGGTATGCATATAAATTGATGCATGAGGGCTGCCAATGATCATGGTTGTACCTTGTGTTTTAGTTTCACTTGCCGAATTGAATATGAATTGAATCATACGCAGAGTTGGTTTGATTTGTGTTTGTTCTTAGAGTTAGAGTAATTTTGAAAATTTACATGTCGATGTGAGATGAGGTGACGCCATACTTGCTAATATGTCTCCAATATTTGACTCTTGTGCTTATGTGTTCTTCGTGTTTAACTTCTACGCAGAGTGTCTTTAAACCGATTAGCATAATTTAGGATTATACGCAGAGTTAATTCTAAATACTTGAGAAGTCTATTAACGATTAGAATAACCACAGAGGCTCTAATTAGATTGGAACTAAATAAATCTTGTTGAGTGTTGAAATCTGTTGCCATGTTTCCTTGCCAATTGTTGTTACATGTTTTGTGAGAATTGTGTTATGTGATTTGTGTGGAAGATGATGCTCACTTGTATATAGTAGTTTAGGTTTATTTTCGTGTCTTAGATATAGAGGCAGCCCTTGCTGCCGAACCTCATATCAAATCCCCCATGTTGAACTCGTGTGAATATGTATATATGTATGTGAATAAATTGTGCTAACATTAATCTCATATTTCAGGTACCCTTAATCCCCGGCTAGAACGATCCCTACTTGCTCATACTACTAACGATATTTTGTAGGGTTATTATTGTGTGCGAGCTTAGGCTCACATCAGCTAGACTCCCCCTGATGTCTGCACCTCTCCCTGATTTTTACATTAATCATGGGATTCTCCCTGATTCTTTCATTTGATCAAGGAAGCTTTAGTAACATTAGCATAGTTATGCATTTTCACATGTTTTTCCAAATATGACTTTGAGCAATGATTTAGTAACTAAATCTTGTCAAATCGTCCTCAGATCCAACTTGATTTACTTTGATCTTGAGGATAAGGTTGTTCATGTACCAAACGCATAGGTTCATATTGAACATCAAGTTCACTCGTGGTATGACCTTCATATAACAAAATAGTCATAATTTCGTCTAGAGTATGGGTGAACCATTAAGAGATTTGAAATTGATCTGTAATAACAGATTTTCTTATCTCACCTTTAATGCGTTTTTCTGTACGCATAGTTAGTTATTACGTGGATAATTTCTTTATCATGTCACATTCTATGTAGAGATTGAATAAGCCCAAATCTTTCATATCTTTAAGTATTTGAAAGAACCATTTGCGTTGCGTGGGCGCAGAGCTACACATAGCTTTACAAATTTTCATCGAATGAGAGGTCGAGTCTTACATATTATGTTTAAGTACAATCATGCGTCATTGCACTTGTATAGGAATTTCATTTCCCAACACTTCTTCGTCATCTTCCTTTAGATGAAAAACGGATCTATTGTTAGAGTAAAGACTTCGACTGATCATGGGAGTATATGTAGGCCTCACTTCATTCTTTAGAGTGCCTAAGCCAATTGATGTATGGTCACCATCATTACAGTCCTTGAGTTTCATTTCAAGATTGTGTATTCCCAAGATCTTTTCATTCTTAACTTAGGATTTACAATACATAGAGTACCTCTTAATTCATTGAGAGTCTGTGTATATCTATAATGAGCACGCAAGGGCATAATTCTCCAATCTCTTCCCAATCAAGTAGTCACTTTAGTGAACGTTTCAATTTCTTTTGTAAACGCACTTATGTGATCTAATGCAACTTGATTTGGGTGGATGAAGTCCATTTAGGATCCTCATGTATATCTCTTAATTTAGATCCCCATAGAGATATATGTATTGACCACTTTCATAAGCTGCATGTTCAGTTTTTCGGAAACTACCAAACTGATAAGGTAGTGGAGTGCAATGAAATTGTCTCCTCATAGTCCATTACGAGATAATATCTCCTCGTAGTCGATTCCAGTGCGTTTTTGAGAAACGTTGCGCCATAAGGTGAGTCTGCATACTCTTATTCTCATTACGCATTCTAACAAAGATATATTTGATAGGGTTTATATTTGCGGTGTCGGCGTCACCTGCCCAAATACCTATCTCTTTGTTTATACTGGATTGCTTCTTTCCATTAGGCCAATTTACTAAGTTGACATTTTTCAACGAAGTATGGTTCGATAGTAGACTCATTATTCCACGTCCTCATGTACAGTAGTGTAATGTGTTTGTAGAGATCTCTATACTTTAAGGATTGGTTCTAACATTTGAGGCATCCCCCAATGATAACCACAATCCATAAATATTCTCATGAGACAGATTTGAGTATCACTGATCAATAGATCAGGTTGTGCCAAACTTGTTTTCTTCCTTTACACAAGTATGTATCGAACCTAAGGTGGCCTCCCCCTCTTCCTTAGAGAGTCACGGCCTGTGACACCATTTATGCCACTTATGGCGTCACCATGCCACCATCCATGGTGGCAGTGCAATACCCAATTCCTCTTGGGTGGTACCATGTCCTTTTGATAAAACACAATCCTTACAGGTATATTGTGCAGCAGGTTTATGTGATCTCGTTACTTTAATGTATAAGATATCTACACACCTTACTTTGTGTGATTTTTGGGGATCGAGATGAGACACAGTGGGGACAAACCACGACAATTCATGTCGTTCCACTTGAACATACTTGTTCTTATCTCCCCCTAACGACGGGAAGACTGTCTCATCCAAGTGACACACCGCAAATCTAGCGGTGAGGAGATCGCCTGTCAAGGTTTCCACATAGCGGACTATAGCTGGAAGTTCATATCCAGCATAAATATTGATTCATCTCAAGTAACCCATCATTGTGCGCTGTGGCGGCGCAATTTTGGCACATAAAACATTTAATGGAGCTCAAGGATTGTAGATCCGTGTCAATCCAAAAGAGCTCAAGGATTACAAGTTCGTTTGAAATCCTTTAAAATCCTCACACATAGTCACTAGCTATGGTGTAAATTGGTTCAATGATGATGGTCATAGATGAAAAAGTAACGCTGCATGCAAAAAATTGCATAACCCAAAAAGGAATTAAATAGAGGAAGAAATTCGTAACAAATCCTGATTAAATTCGGTAGAATTCATGTGCACGTCATCCAACTTCTACGGACTATGTAGGACAGCTCACTTTGAATCAGATGACGAGTAATATATGAATAGAAAGCTAAGGGAGTCTATTTTTCAACTCAATTGGAATAACCTCAATATCTATTTTCTAGAGAAAGACATTCTGTAATCTTCACTCAAAGGTCAAATCTGCCAGCAGGATAAGTTTGAGAAAAACTAGGTTTTGTGAACCCTAGTTGCTGCCGAACCTCTCAACCCTTTGCTCCTATATATAGCACGATTTTTACATAGAAAATATCATCTTCTCTCTTAGAAACTATCATATTCTCTCTCTCACTTTCATAAAGCCAAAACTTTGTCAAAATAGCTCCACAATATCCAAAGCAAAATACTAGCCGATCCCCTTTTACCATCAAAACCGATATTGCATCTTCCATACTCCACCGAATTCATCCTTTGCTGAGCTTCTCCAAGAATCATCAAAGTGTGATTCACTCATCTCTCATGGCTTTTATTTTTCTGTATAAATATAATACTTTGTCTATGGAGATTGTAAGGATTTGTGGATGCTTATTTGGTTTTATTAATTTAACTTTGGATTTCCGAAATTCTGTTATGTGTTTTGGTTTTCTATTTGTTTGATTATTGAACATAATATGTGACGATTTTGTAATGGGATTTAAGGCAGTATGATTCGATTATGATATATGATTCTATTTTATTTATTTTCATGAATTCGTGTATCACAAATCGTGTGCATGAGGGCTGATTTTGTGGCAGTTCTTCTTGTGCCGATTTCATATACCAAAGTAATCTTGTTTGCATCATACGCGAAGTTGTTGTGATTGTGGTTATTTAATAGGGCGGTTATAATTCTGAAAATATGCATGTTGAAGCAAGATGAGGTGACGACATACTTGTTGCATGTCTATGATTCGCCTTATTGTGCTTATGTGCTCTTTGTATTTAATTTCTACGCGAAGTTAATTCTAAATACTTGTGAAGTCTTCACGATTAGATGAACCACGAAGGGCTCTAATTAGAATTGGAATTGAATGAATCCTTGTACGAAAATTGCTGCCATGTTTCCTTGTACGAAATTGTTATGTGTTATGTGAGTTTTGTGTGATGTCACTACCAGAAAAGGGATCATAGCCGACGACGCCATCTCGTCGGCCGTTTTCATTAAATCGTCGGCTATAGTCATAGCCGACGAAGTATCGTCGGCTATTCTCTCGTCGGGAATGCTCCGTCGGCTATAGTATAGCCGACGACACTGAGGGTAAGTCGTCGACTTATAAACCACAAAGTATAGCCGACGAATAAAGCGTCGTCGGCTATACTTCGAACATTGCCGACGATAGAATCGTCGGCTTCAACTCTCCCCAAATTGCCCCTAACCTCGAATAGCCGACGAATTAATCGTCGGCCATAACATTCGCCGGCTCCGGAAACGGCTTTTTTTTGCCGGAAGCCGGGAGGGTATAGCCGACGAAATATGGTCCATTTCGTCGGCTATAACCCCTAAATATTTAAAAAAATTTAAAAATTTTGTTCGGGCCCAATTTCACTTCGTCTTCGGTTTGGCTGCAGAAAATCCACAAACAAACATCCAAATATCCAACAAATATCCACATCAATCCATCCATAATATCCTACGTACTGTACAAATTAACCCCCTAACTAGTCATCTACTCATCACCCCCTAAACGCGTAGCGTCGTCGACGGGATCGTTCGAGTTCCGGTGGCTGTGGCTATCCTGATCGCCTGCCGTACTCCGATGCGGGGGGGGGGGGGGGGGGGGGGGGGGGGAGTGGGGACGACGAACTCGGGCATCTATGGCGGAGGCGGGGGCTCCTGTCCAGCTCGCTGGGCCTCCCAAGATTGCTGCATCCATCGGTACATCTCCGCCACAGACGCGTCTCTGGCCTGCTGCACCGAAGCCTGCTGCTGGAGCGCCTCCACCGCCCTCGCCAACTCCGCCTGCGTCCTCTGCAGCTGTGTCTGCAAGTCTCTGCTCGTCGAAGCCGCACGCTGCGTGCTGGGATTGGCCGGCGTGTACTTCAGAACCCCATCTCCCGCCGCGCCTAGGCCTCTCTGGTAGAAGTAGTTGTTGCCAGTCCCTACCGCCGCGTGCATGATCTGAGAGGCCAAGCGCGGCTCAAGGGTGTCGATCGTGGAGGCAAACTCCGCGATCGCCTCGTCGGATGCCCCTTCCCCCAGCGTCTCTCGCGCGATCCCCAAGGTGATCGCGTCGGTCTCCGCATCTATTCCCGCCTAATTGACAAGAAAATATAATAAAAAAATTTATAAAAAAATATATATAAATTAATTTAATGAAACACTTTTATTGAAAATGGGCGAATACTTACCACTTGGTCGGGACGCCCCGGATACATCTGCGCATGAATCCACGACAACGGCCTCAGCGGTCGGTCCCTCCTTGCAATCTCTGCCCACTGCCTCCAGGAGCGGGCGCCGCCGTGGTGGGGGTGCTCGTTCCTCTTGCGGTTGTCGCTGTTCGTCTTCGAGATTTTCTTTATTATAAGAACGAACATATAAACGCAAATATAAATTAGTAACTAAATTAAAATATTAGGAACTAACCAAAACAAAATTATTAACTAATTTAGTTACTAACTAATTTAATTTAATTAGTAACTACCTAACTAACTAATTTAATTTAGTAACTAACTAACTTACTAACTACCTAATTTAATTTAATTTAATTTAGTAACGAACTAACTAACTATGTAACTAACTAACTAACTTAATTTAATAACTAATAACTAACTAACTACTTAATTTAATTAAGTAACTACATAATTTAATTATTAAATAACATTAAAAAGTTATATACTAGCAGGCTAAATTTTCTTACCGAGACCCTGTCGCTCCCGAAGTAGGCTACCAGCCATAGCCACTCATACTCCCTGTACCGGAACTCGTGGGGGGTTGCACCTCGCCCCAAGCCCTGCTCCACATGGTACGTCCTGTAGTGCGTCGACAGCTCGTTCTTCCACTCGGAGTACCTATATTAATAAAACACAACTGTTAGATATATTCGTACATCTTTAATCGTCTTCAATCTAACTCGAATGATAGTAAAATAACGCGAAACACATAACCTGTTCTTCAGCTGCTCGTCTCTCCACCAGTCCAAAGTAGGATGGACTCTAAACCATTGCTGCAATATTATAAATTAATTAGAAAATATTTTTATATAGTTATAAGGACTCAATTCATAAATGTTTATTTTCTATAATAAAAATACGATTTAACTCACCGACAGTGCATTGTACACTCGTGCCTTGATGTCATCGGGGACAGAGCCCCAGTCGGGCCACAACAGTGGGACCCTGTCCCGCACGATCATGCCTGTCGCGTTGATATAGTTGGTCGTGGTGTCTCTCCTCTCGATCGGGCGTCCATCCTCACCGGGACCGGGCAGGATCTCTCTGATCCCACCGGCGAGCTCCCTCTCCAGGGTCGACATGTTCGCTGGCCCTTTGGTCCGTCTCGTCCCCGCGGGTTTATTTACGAGGACGCCTGTTTCATAATTAAAATGAATACATAGTTAAATAGTTTCAAATCAACTAACTAATTAAATAATTAATTAAACAATCTAAATAATTAATTAAACTAACTAATTACCTGCGTCGTTGTACTGCTTGTCCTTCTCACGAACACACCACAGGCCGCGGCAGTCCTCTGAGTCGAATGGCCTGTGGACGTAGGCCTCCTCCCAGGGAATCTCGTGCGGCCGGTCGTGCCTCCAAATCTGCCTCCCCCTAGCGTCGTACTCAGGGATGGCAGGGAGGAACTGGACCATGTACATCCCCGATGGCGGAGACATACGGGGCGTGGACCCTGAGGGGCCTGATCCCCCTGACGGTGGGCCCTGTAGCTGTGGACGCTGTCGCTGTGGGGGGACAGGGAGCATCTCTGGAGGGTCCAGATCGGCGCGCGGTGGGGTCGGCTGCCGATCCTGGAACAGTGCTGAAGTGCACTGGGGTCTGGAGGGTGCGGCTGTGCGTCCTCCTCTGACGCTCGAGCTTGGGCCCGCTCCCGTCGACTCATACGATGAGCCCCCACGTGGATCACTCGGGGACAATCCCATCAACGTCTCCTCGCGCCTGTTCAGTGGCCGGCGTAGGCCCCGACGACCGCTGGATCCGCCCCCCCCACGGCTGTGTCCTGCCTGAGCTTCGGGGTCGCTCTCGGTCGGTATGGCAAGCCATCGGTCTACAGCGCGGCGGTTTCCTGCACAATTAGTATATAAATTCCATAAATTTCACAAAAATTCAACAAAAAAATTAAAAACTTCATTAAATGTATATATACCTAATTATATATATACCTAAATATATTTATACCTAATTATATATATATATATATATTTCGAAATATATATATATATATATATATATATATATATCCTCCTAAAAATTCTTGTTAATTCCACAAAATAAAAAAAAATCCACAAAATTCCATAAATTTCACAAAAAAATGAAAAACTTCATTAAATATATATATACCTAAATATATATATATACATAAATATATTTATACCTAATTATATATATATATTCCGAAATATATATATATATATATAGATATATATATATATATATATATATATCCTCCTAAAAATTCTTGTTAATTCCACAAAATAAAAAAAAAATCCACAAAATTCCATAAATTTCACAAAAAAATGAAAAAATTCATTAAATATATATATACCTAAATATATATATACATAAATATATTTATACCTAATTATATATATATTCCGAAATATATATATATATATATATATATATATATATATCCTCCTAAAAATTCCACAAAATTCCACAAAATTAACAAAAATTCCACAACATTCCATAAATTGCACAACAACCCTAAATTCCACAAAATTTCACAAAAACCATAAATCTCACAAAAATTCCACAAAAAAATTAAAAACTTCATTAAATGTATATATACCTAATTATATATATACCTAAATATATTTATAACTAATTATATATATATATATATATATTCCGAAATATATATATATAGATATATATATATATATATATATATATATATATATCCTCCTAAAAATTCTTGTTAATTCCACAAAATAAAAAAAAATTCCACAAAATTCCTTAAATTTCACAAAAAACTAAAAAACTGCATTAAATATATATACCTAATTATATATATACATAAATATATTTATACCTAATTATATATATATATTCCGAAATATATATATATATAAATATATATATATATATATATATATATATATATTCTCCTAAAAATTCCACAAAATTCCACAAAAACTATAAATTTCACAAAACCCCTAAATTCCACAAAACCACAAAATTCCACAAAATTAACAAAAACCCTAAATGAGGGAGAGCGGGACTACCTGACATGGTGGTGCGGCTAGGGGACGAGGACCGGTGGTGCGTTGCGGCGGCGACGGCGGCTAGGGGCGGCGGCTAAATGACGGCTGCGTTCGGGTCGGGAAGGACGGGGAGGGGGCGGGGAGTGGTCGGGTAGGGCCGGGGAGGGTCGGTTGGCGTCGGGGAGGCTCGGTGGTGGTCGGTCGGCGTCGGGGAGGGGTGGGCGGCGATTAGGGATTTAGGGTTTATGCAGAAAATGAGGGAGAGGCGCCTCTGTTTCGGTTTAAATCGAAGGACTATAGCCGACGAAATTCGTCGGCTATACTCTGACCCTAAATCCGGGCCGGGCCGAAGTTGGGCTTTGCGGGCCTGTTATAGCCGACGAAGAATGAATTTCGTCGCCTATAGTGTGAAAATCGAAGGACTATAGCCGACGATTTAATTTTAATTCGTCGGCTATACTCTGACCCTAAATCCGGGCCGAGCCGAAGTTGGGCTTTGCGGGCCTGTTATAGCCGACGAAGTATGAATTTCGTCGCCTATAGTATGAATATCGTCGGCTATACTTCACGCGCTCAGCAGCCGTCAGATCTCCCCCATCCAACGGCGGACAATGAAACGCCGCGGATCGCAAGAGTTTAGCCGACGAATTTAAGTATTTCGTCGGCTATTCCTTGGTCAAACTGCAAAGTCAAACCTCTAAACGCTTTAAAACGGCAATTGGCCCGTCTAAATGACGTTTTTTGGCCTGACCTTCAACAGAGAATAGTTTCAAATCGATGCGACGCAACTAATCGTAAAAAAATGTTCCTCAAAATATTTACCGACCGTCAGGCTACCCATAGGAAAACGGAAGTAAAAAACAGCTAACCGCAACATTCGGCACACAGATTTTGTCGGAATCTTCTCATTTTTCAACTGTAGACGTATTTCAATATTTCGGTCATATCTTATTTCACGCACATTTGCATTTGAAGGATGAAGATTGGGTTTCGGTCATTATACTTTAGCCGACGACCTTCAACGTTTTGTCGTTAGCCGACGACTTGCATATTAAATTACCCAGAATGGGCATTATAGCCGACGAAGTATGGTCCATTTCGTCGGCTATAATGCTTATCTTTCTGAAAATTTGCCATTTAGGGCCTAAAAATTGCCTATTTCACCTGATAAATTCCTGAACATCACACAAACAATTCAATACAATTTCCCATAAACTCCGAAAACGGTAATTAAGGACAAAAATGTATTCATACATGCATGCACCATCGTACACAAATACATACATAAATAGTATACTAAGGATGATAATCAGAATCTTCCTCATCACTTGAGTCAGACGTAGTATAGTAGTTAATATCTGGCAACCGGTGCTCGTACTCGTCGTCTGAGTCATCGTCTGCTTGAGATAGACGATTCGGATTAACATCATACATGGGCACCTGACCCCTAGGAAGTCGAACCACTCTGCCCGGCGTCACATTATTATCGCGGATGGTGGAGGATTCCGGAATGTCGACGGCGTCCGGCTCTTGGTATGCGGTCGCTTCTTGACACTCTGTGCTCACACCAAGTGTGGTAGCACTGTATATGTCTCGCTGAGACACATGGTTAACTACCTTCCACGTGCCTTTGTTCAATGGATCATCAAGATAAAAGACCTTTTTGGCCGCTGTGGCGAAAACAAAGGGGTCATCTTCATACACACTAGTGGCGGTATTCACCGAAAGTATGCCGTACTGATCGATCCTTATGCGGTGCGGCCTAGTATCAAACCATCGACACTTGAACAAGTGGACTTTCATGCGGTTCCCATAAATGAGTTCAACAACTGACTGTAGGACACCATAATAATCCACGCCCCCCTCTGCACCATCGACCATCACCCCACAATTCTGTGTTTTGCGTTCCCCGTCTCTAGCTTCACATATATACTTAACGCCGTTGACATCACACATTGGGCGGACTGTGGAAGATATCGGCTTCATCGACAACAGCCTCAATTCCTCTGAGTAATTTCTATGACCACCCTTCGCAGCCACTTGCATCAGCTGAAAAATATAACTCAAATCACTTGGTATGCACTTGTTAAAGAATAGGGAACTGTAAAAGAAAGCCATCTAATATATATATTTATACACTTACCCATTGTGGAAAATAGTCTGCAAACGTCGTGTTGTGGTACTCGAGATCACCGCGAACTTCCTTGCAGGTAAGATGGGTTCGTTTCCAATATTGTACCTCCGGACAGTTTATTAGAACCCACTAGTGGGCAATCCCTACCTCATGGTCAGGCAACTTGTCCACACCCTTCTTCTTGAAGCTTCCGTATGGTACAACATCGTTGGCGACGATAGATAGGTTGAACTCGGGGTCATCTCGACTTGGATGTTGTGGGGGGTCCTCCATCGCTCCCAAGTACAACTTGGCGTACGTTACACACTCATGCGCAATGTAAGCTTCAGCAATACACCCCTCAGGCGCAGATTTATTGTGCACATATTTCTTGTAGTCTCCAAGTTGTCTGCAAGGTTAACAAGTGCATGTTAAGAGCATGCAACTTTTATTTAAAAACATGTATAAATCAAATTTATGAATAACATGTACCTTTCGATGGGATACATCCAAGTGTAGTGTACGGGACCGGTAAACAACAATTGTTGGGGAAGATGGATCATCAGGTGAGGCATGATGTCAAAGAAGTTTGGGGGAAATATCCTCTCGAACTTGCACAAGATAAAAACGATTTCCTCATGCATTCTCATGAGGTCTGATTTTCTAACTTCTCTAGCGCATAACTTCTGGAAGAATCTTGACAACGCCACCAATGGCTCAACCACTTCATCCTCCAAGTACGCTCGAATGAAAATAGGGAAGAGGCGTTGAAGCAGTACATGGCAGTCGTGACTCTTCAACCCGTACATCTTGTTGTCTCGGTAGTTAACACACTTGCTTATGTTACCCGCATAGCCATAAGGATACCTGCATAGCCATTAACAACAATTAGATTTCATGCATATATAGCCGTCCAACAACAGATGGATTCTTTAGGGAATACATGCCTAATAAAAAGTTACCTGACATTACTCAGCCATCCAAAGATTTCATGTTTCTGGTCCCTGGTGACGGTGTAAGAAGCTTGGGGCATTTTGCTCCTGCCCTCTCTCAACCACAAATGGTCCCGCAGTCCCATATTTCTCAGATCAACGCGTGCCTTAGGGGTGTCTTTTGTTTTATTCTCCCAATTCAAAACTGTGCCAACCACGGCTTCACCCACGTTCTTCTCTATATGCATGACATCCAGGTAGTATCTGATAGCCAACCTGACCCAATAAGGAAGTTCCCATAAGATGCTCTTGTGTGACCAGAACCTATACCGATCGGGCCTCTCTGGAATCGTGCGCAACACATCGGGATGATTGCTAAGCGGACCAAAGTCATACTCATTCAACACTGCCAATATTTCCTCCCCTGTCCATCGCTCCGGTGCCCAGCCCCTTTCTTCAGTCCCATCAAAAGCCTGTGCATCGTCCCTAAATGGATGGTCATGCGGAAGCCAACAACGGTGATGCATCTGGACAATCTTGCTGCAATGAGGACTGGAGCAATCAACAGTCATGCACTCTGAACAAGTCCTGTAATCCCTGGTGACGCTGCCGGACAACATACCCCTCCCAGGAAAGTCACTGATCGTGCCAACAAGCATGGCACGCATCCGGAACATCTCATTTTTGAACCGGTCGTAGACCAGGTGGCCTTTCAGACTCAAGTACCGAAGCTCCTCAATTACGGGTCTCAAATACACATCGAGACACTTTCCCGGATAACCTGGGCCTGGAATCAACAATGTGAGCATGTTATATTCCTTCTTCATGCACATCCACGGTGGAAGGTTGTACGAAATCAAAATAACTGGCCACACACTGTACTGAAGCTCTTTCTTGCCAAAAGGGTTGAAACCGTCGGATGATAGCCCTAACCAAACATTTCGAACCTCTGATGCAAATTCAGGAAACTCCAACACATTCTTCTTCCAAGCCTCTCCGTCGGTGGGATGTCTAAGGGTGTCATCGTCAGGCACATTCCTCTCAGCCCACCATCTCATAGCTTCGGCCGTGAAAGCACACATGAACAACCGCTCAAGCCTATCAATCAGCGGGAAGTACCAAAGTATCTTCACAGCTTTCTTGTTCCCTTTAGAAGTGAACTTATACCGCTCTGTATTGCATACTGGGCAGTATTCAAGATCTGCAAGTCCTTCCCCGTAAAACAGAACGCAATCGTATCTGCATGCATGAATCTTGATGTAGGAAAGACCGAGATCTTTAAGGATATGTCGCACCTTATGATGACTGGTAGGAAGCCGATGTCCGGGGGGCATCGCCCCACCCCATATCTTCAGCCAATCATCAACCGATTTGACAGTGCCTTTGTTCTCCGTTTTGATCTTCATCACTCCCATGACAGATTCAAGGACAGTCTTACTGCATCCGGGGTACAACGGAGTCTGTTGCAATGCGATCAAGTTGTTGTACTTTTCCATACCACTTGTGTTGACCGGTGATCGGGGTAATGGCTCGAGTGGCTCAATATCAGGGAAACACTCCATCTCCGGAGGAGGGAGTTGCACATCGGGTGCTTCATCAAAGACACCGCTCTCACGAGGAAACATATCGTTGATCCAGTTCGTTGTTGGATCATTGGACGAACTCCCTCTCTCGGCAAATTGTCCATGATCATGAGGACCCGCAAACTCTGGTTCACCGTGATAAATCCAATTAGTGTATAGGACCCAAAATCCATATCTAGCCAGGTGTTGCTCCACGGTCTCTATGGAAAAACGTTGTCGTGGGCTGGCACACTTGCACTTTTTACACGGGCAATAATGAAGTGTAGTGTCTCCACAGTTAGCCATCACAAATTCCAGGAAACTCCTAACTCCATCATGATACGCCTGATCCCATCTTCTCCGGGTAATCCAACTCCTGTCCATCCTGTAAATTCAATAAATAAATGTAACTATATATAGATATGTATATATGCACGTACTACGTACGTACGTACTAATTAATTAAAAATTTCATCATTACACATATATATATATATATATATATATATGTATATATATATATATATACACATCCCTAAATTAATTAAAACATCGTCAATCTTCCTAATTAATTAAACACAATATATTTTTCATATATACCAACAATATATTTTTAATTACAATTAAATTAATTAATATATATATACATTTTTTCATCAAATTCATCTAAAATCACCTCTAAATCAACAATCAATCACTGATCTTCAACAAAACTTCAATTCTATCTAACCAACATATCAACCCATTAAAAATCTCATCTCAACACACACACACATATATATATATATATATATATATATATATCAAATTAATCACACATTTATTGTAATTAAACTCTAAATTAACACACCTCTGCATATAACCAACTAAATCAACACACACAGCAATATACGTACCTTTCAAGCTTATAGCGGAGGTTTTGGACGATTTCAGAGCGTTTTCGAAATGTTTTCGACGAATGAGCTCGCTGCTGCAGAATAGATCTGATATAAGAGTTATAGCCGACGAATACCCTCCTCGTCGGCTATAACCAAAAACTTTTCGTCGGCTATAGTTATAGCCGACGACTGCCGACGACTCGTCGACTATAATATTATAGCCGACGATGTGGCCGACGAAATAGTAATTCGTCGGCTATAACCAATTATAGCCGACGAAGTGCTGTTTCGTCGGCCGTTTTTTTTCATATCGTCGGCTATAACCCCTTTTCTGGTAGTGTGTATTATGTGTGAAAGATATTGATCATATGTATATATTTAGTTTAGGTTTTTATTTCCTAAATTTTCAGTAGGATATAATATAACTTTCAATACCCCCAATATGATTTTGTAATGCTTTATGTGATTGAAACCTCTTGATTTTTCCGGATTGAACGATCCCCTACTTGTCCTATACTAACGATGATACAAGAAGGGTAATATATGTATGAAATTGTTTTACAGGTACAAAGTGTTTGGAAATAATTCCATCAATTTTTGGCGCCGTTGCCGGGGAAATTAAAATGTTTTGACTCATGAAGTGTTACTTTGTAACTTTGTATAAATTTCGGATGTGTATAATTTTTCTTAGTTTTAGGATATGTAAAATAGGTTTTTCGGACATGTAATAGTAAATAGGATTTCCGATTTTTAGTTTTGGTTTTGGTTTTTGAAGTTGCCGAAGTATGTGATGGAAAATATGTGATGTATGTTTGCAACACTTAGATAAATTGCTAGGAAGTTAAAGGTTTATTTATATTTAGTTTATTGTAGGTTTAAGTGAACGGATTAGGGTGAAGTCCCTTTTGTTAATATTGGCTTTAACCCTCCATTTATATCCTTTTAAGGTCACTTAGGGTTGAGGGCAGCCTTTATGAACATTTGGAGAACTATCTAACACTTGAGTTATTCTCAACTGAGTAAGGGGAATAAAGGTTCACCTATTAGTTCGCTTGTCTCTAAATTTTAGCATCAAGGTTTGTTTAACTAGATCTCAAGACCCACAAACTGACTATTCTTCTCGGTGAAGGGGTCGATATGGAGTTCGCTCTCCGTGGTTACCAACAACGAGTCTTGCCTTGATCTAATTTTGGAACTTTCGTTCTAGCCTTCTGAAAACGCGGAATGATTTATGTCTAGATAGCAATACTTGGGCCGCACGTCCACCTTGCTTTAAATCTTAGAAAATAACTTTGCATAAATAGATTTACATAGCTTCACAAAGAAAATGTTGTCTTTAACTTTTGAGGTATATCGGACTAAGCATGATACTACCGGGGGCTGTATCAGTCCATTGCACCGTTAGCTCCTCTGCTCCACATACCTCAAATTTTAAAGTTGTGTGAATAAAAGCAAATAAAATCTAGAGTTCGGCAAACTTCATATATCACTTGTTTCAAAAATTTTGAAAACTAGGACCGATTCCATGTTTGTGTGATATTTGTAAAAATTTCGTTAAACACATACTTGTATAATTCGTCATAACATATATACTCATAGAAAATTCGTGTGATACATTTGGATAGTTTGGAAATTTTACAATACTACTAACATATACAACCGGTTCTAATTATACTTTGAAATTCTTGTTTTTGTTTTCCTTTTGAATTCATTGCCTAATCACTTGATCTTCAAAAATTTCAGGTACATGAATGTCCAGAATTGACGGTTGGTCAAAAGAAATTGAAGATCGTTTGATTAGAATTTGTGGAGAAAGAAACGTTGAGCAAGCATTACCAAGCACACCATCTTTTGAGCATCAATTCATATCCTCACTTCTTCATTTTTCGAAAGAGACCTTGTTGCACCACCATCACCGTTTCCATCAGAGGCTTCGTGTGAATTCAACCATTTGTTCCACGAAGATCCAGAGTTTGAGTTGCTTCATAGTCCCTTTCCAGTTGCTTATCTGAACTTTGAATTACCTGATCCTCCACCAACAATGACATCAATTAGAGCTCAGAACGGACATGTTCAAAGAGGAGCCGCCACCGCACCACCAAACAAAATTTATTGACCATTGGCGGAAGGCAAAACTGGAGAATTTGAGATTAAGAGTGGATTTATTCACCAACTGAAGCAGTTTCATGGACTATGATAAGAGCATAAAATGCGACGTTCTTAATATATTTTACCCTTGTTTATACTTCGCTTTAACCCTTACTTTTGTAGAAGCGAGTCATATAATCGAGTCATGAGTATTTGGTAGAGTTACATCAAAATCGTGCTAAGTATAGATAAAAATGTTGAAAAATGTTAAAAGCCAATTTATGGAGCCTAGAGATGTTTCGTTGAATCTGTAAAGCTTCGACTTTGATTTTGATGGATTTTTCTTCTCTTATATGCAGTAGATATGTTGAGGAATGAACAACGAAAAGAGGTAGAGAAATCGGAGCAAAAGAAGATGCCAAGAAGTGCAAGACAAATCGGATCCAGCAAGTTCCAGAATTTCCTATGCACAACACTAAACTTCCAGAATTTGTGTGGGACGATTCACAAGGAACCAGAAGACAAACCTTATATGCACGGAAAACTCTATGTGTCTAGTTTCTAGAGAATTTGGAATTGTATCAAAAGCTTGCTTGAGGAGAGAGTTATGCCCATTGTAAGGCAGAAAGGTCACTGCCCTGCCGAGAAAGGAACCTACTGCTCATTTTTGCCACTTTCTGCATTTGTGCATCAAAGGGGCATCCGAATGTGTCAAATGGGAGTTTCCAAGCTTAATGAAGGATAGAGGATTCAGCCAAGCAAAAGAGAAGTGCAAAATATGCAAAGAAAAAGTTCCCTAGTCCGGATAGGAAAAGGAAGAGAAGGCTGCAATGTCTAGGAAGCTTCCTACCATATCCAAGACAAATAAGAAAATGTGTGAAACACATGGACAAGGCATGTGACAAGTCCTAGGTGATAGAAGCTAGCAGCTGCAGTTGTGGACTAAGGGAAGCTAGCAGCTGCAATTGTGGACTAAGGGAAGCATGCAGCTGCATTTGTGGACTAAGGGAAGCTTGCAATAAATTTCAGTCATTTACTGGGCACATCATCCAACTTCCACGGACTCCCCCGGACAGCTCAAATTGAACCAGAATTCGAGCCATATATGGATAGAAAGATATGGATGTGTAGTTTCCAAATCCACCGGAATCATCTCAATATATATTTTCTAGAGAAAGTTATCCCCAAATCAAGACACAAAGGTCAAAGCTGCCGAAAATAAACACATGTTTCCTCCACCAATAAACCACCACCAACAAACTTCCACCATAAACCTCCACCTATATTGCCAAACTCTCACATTTGCTTCCTCTATATATAGCTTGGCACAAATTCAGAATAGATGATCTCATCTCTCTCACTTTCATTAGTCAAATCTCTAGCCAAAAATTCTCTCAAGTTCTAGTATAGAAATTTACATAGCCAAAACACCATCCATTCCACCACCACAAATCGTATCCGATCCTACCTTCAACCGTTCACTTCGCCACACCATCCGAGCTTCATTCTTCAAGGTGTCCTTCAAGTGTGATTCTACCATCTCTTGGCTTGTATTTTCTTATGTATAATGTTTATGTTATATGTAGCTAGAAACTTTGATTCCTTGTTTTGTAACTTTGTATTGGATTTCCGAATTCTATTTTGGTTTTTATGAAACAATTTTACAACTTGTAACATGTTTTAATTCGTGTGTTAGACATAGGGTAGTAGCATGTTCATGTATTTTTGGGTTGTTATTCGATTAGTTTCATGAATTCGTGCATAAAAATCAATGTTTACATGAAGCCACGGCCATGGTTTTTGTGTAGGTTGCGATTTCATTCACCATAAGCAAATCTAGGATCAAGTTAGGCGTTGAGTAAACTTGATTGTAGGATGCTTAGTCAGTGGTTAACATAATTCATAGAAACTTGCATGTTAATAAGATGTTGACGCCATACTTAAAAGCATGTTTCCGATTTAAGACTTTCGTGCACAATTACTTTTCATGTTTGATTTCGACGTTGCTTGTTTTCAAATATGATTAGTATAAGTTTAGGATTCGACGTTGCGTGTTTTCTAAATACTTGTGAAGTCTAGTAACGATTAGATAACCGTTGAGGCCCTAATTGAAATCAGAATTGAATAGAGTCTAAGAAACTTGAAACAAGTTGCTACCAAGTCTTGCATGATATTCTTGTGTGTTCTTGTGTGTTTTTGTGCTATGTGTTGTGTGAAAGATGATGATGATCACTTGTAAATATTAGATTAGGATTTATTTTCTTGTTTTGTCTTTATTTTCGTAGGCAATAGAATTGATTTTCAAACCCCCCCTAAACGTGTATATATGTATATATGTATATATTTGTGACATGAAGCATTTATGTATATATGCGTGTGACATTGTTTGTATATATATTTGAATATTTGTCTAACATTCTTTTATTGAAGGTACCCTTAATCCCCGGAAAGAACGATCCCTATATACCAATGCTACTAATGTCTTTTGTAGTGTTTTAAATTAACGCGTGCTATTGGCATTCGTTCAATTTTTGGCGCCGTTGCCGGGGATTATAAAAACTTGTTTTATATGAATGTTGATTATATATATATTGCTGTAAATTTTTGTTGGGTTGTAATTTTTCTTTTAATTTTCGGATTATTTGGGATTTGTAAAGTAGAAATATGCTTTGGCATGTAGAGTTTATTTTCATGCAATTTTCGTTCCATATATGATTGTAATAACTTAGTTAAAATTGCTAGGAAGGTTAGAGGTTTATTTGTGTTTGATTTGTTTTGAGTTTCGAGGGGAAGAGGAATAGGTAAGGTCATTCGTGTCAATATTAGCCTTAACCCTTCATGTTACTTCTCGAGGTCTCATGAGGTTGAGGGCGGCTTTTAGCGACACTTATGGTACTGTCAACATGTTGTTCTCAACAGAGTAAGGGGCATAAAGGCTCGCCTATTAGTGTGTGTTGTCCCGACTTAGTCTCAAGGTTTGTCGAACTAGATCTCAGAGGCCCATTGACTGCTATCTCTTCTCGGTGAAGGGGGCGATAGGGGACTTGTCCTCTATGGTGTCCAACAAATGAGTCTTGCCTTGAGCTATTTTCGGATGATACACGCTAGCCTTCTGAAACCACGGAACAATGTGTCTAGACGATTGCACCTAGGCCGCACGTCCACCTAGCTTCGAAACTTGAAATAGGTTTGACATGAGTAAGTCTTGAAGGCTTCAAAAGTAAAACATTATGTGGTTTCGAACTCTTGAGGTATATCGGATAAAGCATGATACTACCGGGGGCTGTATCAGTCCATTGCACCGTTATCTCCTCTGCTCCACGTACTTTGAGAGTTCGAACAAATTTAAAAGCAATTAGACTTAGCCATTATATGATCACCTTTAAATTGCCGTAATTTTCTCTATTTTGTGCCATGCATTTTCTTCTTCTTACCGATTGTATATTGCTTGTGTATAGCTTGAACCTTTGTATATCACTCTTGTATTATTGCCGGCCATGTATTAATATCCTTGCTTTTTATTTCGTTATGAAGGAGCTAACTTGCTTCGTGTTGAATCCTCAGAATATGTATGTCCGCTAATCTTTGGACAAGAGATAACCGCGGACGTCTTCAACGAATCAACGAGGATCTCAACATTGCAAGCAACACACCGCTACCACCATCCGAAACAAGCAGTTCGGCATCATCAACACCATCATCATCGAGCTCTCCATCACTCGTTACTTCACCAAGCTTTCGAGAGTCTTCGTGTGAGCTTATCTTCGAGGAATCGGAATTTGAGTTACTTACCGAGCCATTTCCTCAAGAGTTCTTTGATTTTCATCTAGCCGATCCGCAACCGAAAATGACTTCTATCCGAGCACGAAACGGTCATGTGGCTGGAGGAGGAGGGGCTGCACCGTCCAATATAACTTATCCACCTTTGGAAACTGACAAGACCGGGGAAATCGAGTTGAAAAGCGGATTTCTCCACAAGCTCAAGTCATTTTATGGCATGCCAAGTGAAGATCCAAATAAACACTTGCAATGGTTTAACTTCACCACCGAGTCAATGTGTCCACGAGAGACCGATATGCAAGACTTCAAGATGAAGGCGTTTCCGTTTTCATTAGAAGATCAAGCCAAGGAGTGGTTGTTTGAGATACCTAATGGCCGAATCACTTCATGGAACACAATGGTAGACGAATTTTTGCTCAAGTACTTTCCCGCTTCTCGTATCACCGACCTAAGGAAGCAAATTACTAGCGTAAGGCAAGCCGGAGATGAGACTTTCTTCAACTACTATAAGAGGTTCAAATCCCTTATCGGTTTGTGTCCTTCGCATGGCATTAGCGAGGGACTCTTGTTGCAATATTTCTATGAAGGGTTGCGTGTCATGAAGAGAGAGTTCTTGGATTCGGCGGCCAATGGGAGCTTCTTGAAGTTAGATCCGGTACCGGCACGCAATTTGCTAGAACTTCGAGCCTTGGACAATCAACAATTCGGCATGTCGCGAGACAATGTCATGAAGAGTGAGAGGGTGCATGAAACGACTTCACGCTCGAAGTTGGAGGACAAAGTGGACAAACTTGCCGACATTGTGGCCGGCCTTGTCAAGGGGAAACGTGCAATGCTTTGTGGAGTTTGTGCCGACAATGATGAGACCGATCAATGCCCTCAAGTTGGATCGAATGAGGGGCAAGAGGAATGCAATGCCATCGGTTTTCAAGGACAAAGATTCGGCAACTTCAATCCGAGGTTCAACGATCATCCGAACTTTAGGTGGTCAAACAATGAGAACGTGCTTAGGGCACCTATGCAGCCGAATTACCAACCAAGGGCACAAGGAGGGTATGTGCCGAGGGCACCATTTGTGCCGAACCAAGGAGGGCAGCCGAGCCAAGCCCAACCTATGCTGAGTAATCCAAACTACGATGCCTTGATCACTTCTCTTTCAAGTGCTACTCAAGCGTTGCTTGCGGGGCAACAAAATCACATGAAAGACATTGCCGAGTTGAAGACACAAATGGGGCAAATCGTGGACTTCATGGGCAAATTTACCGAACAAGGGAAGTTGCCAAGCAATACTATTCCCAATCCGAGAAATGAGCAAGCTAAGGTTATTAAAACTCGAAGTGGTAGGGAGTTGTTGCCACCAAAAAGTCCAAAGAAGAAGGGAGGTAACTCTCTCGGAACCATCATTGAAGAAGAAGAAGCTGCCGAGCAGCCTATTACCAAGCAACCTACTGCCGGACCTGCCAGTGACGGCAGCAGTGAGACCGAGGAGGAGAGAAAGAAGAGGGCTGCCAAGCAAGCAAGGAAGAACGACATGGAGAAGGATTCGGCCACTTCGAAGAAGGAGACAATAGTGAAGCCGAACCAAGGACTAAATGTGCCGTTCCCTTCAAGGTTTGCAAAGACGAAGAAGGATAAGTCTGACGAGGAGGTGTTGGAGATATTCTGAAAAGTGCAAGTCAATATTCCTTTGTTGGAGTGTATAAAGCAAGTGCCGAGGTACGCTAAATTCCTCAAAGAGCTTTGCACGGCAAGAAGACACACAAGGGAGACTCGTGTGGTGACTATGAGCGAAACGGTATCAGCTGTTATTCAAAGAAAGTTGCCACCGAAGATGAAAGATCCGGGAAGCTTCAACGTGCCATGTGTGATCGGCAATACTCAGTTTGAGGACGTCATGCTAGAATTGGGAGCATCAATCAATGTCATGCCTCTCAATGTGTATCAAACATTGAGCATAGGGCCTCTCAAGAAGGACAATGTCATCATACAACTCGCGGATCGATCAAGCAAGTATCCGGAAGGCTATGTTGAAGACGTGCTTGTGCAAGTCAATCACTTAATCTTTCCGGCCGACTTCTATGTTGTAGAGATGGAGGATTCGCCGGTCAATAGCACACAACTATTGCTTGGCCGGCCATTCATGAGGACGGCACGCACCAAGATCGATGTGGCCGAGGGCAATTTGACAATGGAATTTGATGGTGATATGATCAAGTTCAACATTTTTGATGCCATGAAGTATCCCATGGTCGATTTGAAGGAGTGTCAAGCTATAGAAGTTATGGAAGAGGTCGAGCAAGCTATGTTGACCTCTCTTGATGCATAGCAACGAGCCATAGAGCTCGGGGTCGGATTTGACAAGGAGGGAGCACGAATTAGTGAAGAAGAAAGAGAGAAGCTTGAGCCGAGCCTAAGGGATGTGGTTGCCGAGTTAGAGGCTGCCCCACGGTTTGAGAAGCATAGTCCGTTCTTGTCAATTCTAAATGCCACAAACAAAATTCGTCCAAGTGTGGAAGAGGCCCCAAAGTTAGAATTAAAAGAGCTCCCTAGCCATTTGAAGTATGTGTATCTTAGAGAAGAAGACACTTTACCGGTTATTGTGTCTTCATCGCTTAATGAGAAGCAAGAAGAGGAATTGGTTCGTGTACTTAAGAAGCACAAGACCTCCATAGGTTGGACCTTGGCAGACATCAAAGGAATAAGCCCTACAACATGTGGTCATCGGATCTTACTTGAACAAGGTGCAAAACCAACAAGAGAAGGACAAAGGAGACTCCACCCGCCAATGATGAAAGTTGTAAAAGAAGAAATCATCAAGTTACTTGATTGTGGCATAATCTACCCCATTTCGGATGGTAAGTGGATCTCTCCCGTGCAAGTAGTTCCCAAGAAAAGTGGTGTGACGGTGGTTAAGAATGAGAATAATGAGCTTGTTCCACAAAGACTTGTAACCGGCCATCGCATGTGCATCGACTATAGGAAGCTCAATGCAACAACGAGGAAGGATCACATGCTTTTGCCGTTTATGGATCAAATGCTCGAAAGGTTAGCCGGTCATGAGTTTTATTGCTTTCTTGATGGATATAGCGGCTACAACCAAATCATGATACACCCGGACGATCAAGAGAAGACTACTTTCACATGTCCATTCGACACCTTTGCCTATAGGAGGATGCCATTCGGCCTATGCAATGCACCCGGCACGTTTCAGCGATGTATGTATGCCATCTTCTCGGATTTTATTGAAGATATAATCGAGGTCTTCATGGACGACTTTAGTGTTTATGGAAGTGACTTCGCCACTTGTTTGAAAAACTTAGAGAAGATATTGGAGCGTTGTGTAGAAACCAACCTTGTGCTCAATTGGGAGAAGTGTCACTTCATGGTGACGCAAGACATTGTTCTTGGACATATTATTTCGGCAAAAAGCATGGAAGTTGACAAAGCCAAAGTGGAGCTCATTCAACACTTGCCTTCGCCTAAAACCGTGAGAGAGGTACGATCATTCCTTGGACATGCCAGATTTTATCGAAGATTTATCAAGGACTTCTCCAAAGATGCAAAGGCGATGTGTGAGCTACTACAAAAAGATATGCCGTTTGTGTGGACAAAGGAGTGCGAGCAGGCCTTTGCTCGGCTCAAGGAAAAGCTATGCATGGCACCAATCCTCGCATCACCGAATTGGGAACTGCCCTTCGAGCTTATGTGTGACGCAAGTGACTATGCATTAGGGGCTGTGCTCGGCCAAAGGAAGGAGAAGAAGCCATGTGCAATCTACTACGCTTCGAGAACTCTCAACGATGCTCAACTCAACTACACCACAACCGAGAAAGAACTCTTGGTGGTAATTTTTGCTTTGGAAAAGTTTCGATCATATCTTTTGAATTCCAAAGTAGTGGTGTATAGTGATCATGCCGCTTTAAGATATCTTATGACAAAGAAGGATGCTAAGCCGAGACTCATTCGATGGATTCTCTTGCTTCAATAATTCGACATAGAGATCAAAGACAAGAAAGGAAGTGAGAATGTTGTAGCCGATCACTTGAGCCGTATTGTGAAAGATGAGGATCGGCTGCCCCTACTTGAGAATTTCCCAGATGAGCAACTCTTTCGGATCAATGCAACAAACGAGCCTTGGTATGACGACATTGCCAATTACTTAGCAACTCGGAAATTTCCAAGGGACCTGCCGATCCACCACAAGAATAGGATCAAGAAGCAAGCTCGACACTATCTATGGGATGAGCCATACTTGTGGAAGCAATGTAGCGACCAAGTAATAAGAAGGTGTGTTCCGGAAGAAGAGCATCGGTCCATTCTTGCTTTTTGTCATAACGAAGCTTGTGGAGGACACTTTGGACCAATGAAGACCGCATTGAAAGTTCTAAATTGTGGATTCTATTGGCCAACACTCTTCAAGGATGCACACACAACATGCATGACATGTGATCAGTGCCAAAGGACCGGCAACATAGGGCCAAGAGATCAAATGCCACTCACGCCAATTATTGAGGTCGAAATCTTCGATCTTTGGGGAATTGACTTCATGGGACCGTTTCCATCAAGCAAAGGCTTCCTCTACATCTTGCTAGCGGTTGATTATGTGTCCAAATGGATAGAAGCAAGGGCTACACGCACCAATGATTCAAAGATGGTTGCCGAATTCCTCAAGACCAACATCTTCTCACGTTTCGGAGTTCCAAGATTCTTGATAAGTGATGGAGGTTCCCACTTTTGCAACCGCACCATTGAAACTTTATTGAAAAAGTATGGGGTCACACACAAGGCATCTACACCTTATCATCCTCAAACAAGTGGCATGGCTGAAGTGAGCAATCGAGAGATCAAGCAAATTCTTGAGAAAACCGTTGGGCCAACAAGAAAGGATTGGAGTGATCGACTTGAAGATGCTTTGTGGGCCTATCGAACCGCGTATAAGACGCCAATAGGTATGTCTCCTTTTCGGTTAACTTATGGAAAAAAATGTCACTTACCCGTGGAGCTCGAGCACAAAGCATGGTGGGCCGTGAAAGCATTCAATATGGAGATAGATTCGGCCGGCCTTCATAGGAAGCTTCAACTCAACGAACTTGAAGAAATACGTAATGAAGCTTATGATGCCGCATGTATATACAAGGAAAAGATGCGAGCCTACCATGACAAGATGATTCGAGGGAAAAAGTTTGAAGTTGGACAACATGTTCTCTTATTTCATTCTCGACTTAAACTATTTCCCAGTAAGTTACGCTCTCGTTGGGTTGGACCCTTCATTGTTACGCAAGTATTTCCTCATGGAGCCGTGGCAATTCAAGATTTAATTACTTGCAAGACCTTCAAAGTCAATGGTCATCGACTCAAGCCTTACTACACACCTTTCCAAGCAATGGAAGAAGGAACATTCCTCGATGAGGCTCCAAGAGCGCATACTGCCGGCAACACCTCTTTGACGTCCTAGCTGCCGAACTAAGCTATTTTGGACAATGATCAACACATGGAGAAGAGTCTAGGCTAAAGGACTATAAACACTTAAGCGCTACTTGTGAGGCAACCCAATTCACCTAAGAAAAACGAAGGAGCCATCGACGAGAGTTTGAAATTTCTAGCCCTTCTCTTTTTACTTAGGTTGTGATGCTATGTTGAAATGTGTAAGACTATTGCATGCTTGGGAAGTTACTTGCTTTATTTCTATGCTTACATTGAGGACAATGTCATTTTCTAAAGTGTGGGGTGGGATTACATGTTTCGTTTATGTTTTCTAGATAGATAAACATGCAACCCACGAGTTAGCGTAGTTTTATTTGCTTTGAGTCATATATTGAAAAAGGAAATACAAAAATAGAAAATTCATAAAATTGTTCCACAAAAATAGAGTGTTTAAATTGTTGTTTCGAGTCTTAGGATGCCCCTAAATTGTTAATGATGTTTTTCTCCTCTTTGAACACATAGAAGATAGTTGTGCATACTTTAAAACTTGTGAGTTTCATGAATAATGTGCATTGGTAGGAGCATGTAAGACTTGTTGATTAATAAAGCATGCATGTTTTAGCTAGTTTGTTTCCATAATAACCTTGGGAGCTTTAGAGCCAAATTGCTTTCTTCATGAGTGTTAAATTCCTGAAAATTTCGAGCATGTTAGTATATAAACCTCATTATTCCTTGCATATTCAACGATTATGTGTCATAGCTTTTTAAATGAACTCTAGAATGCTAGAACTTACTCTTGTTGATTTTCAAAGCGTTTTTTTTTATCATAAATAAAACCTTGATTTTGAAAAGGATTGAAAAGATCTTCTAGGTTTACCACCATAGCCAAATAAGCATGTGCCCTATTTGAGCCCGTCGTGGGACACCTTAGTTAAACCCTTTGAGCCGACGTCTAGCCTTTTCTTTCATCACCCTTAAACACTTTCCTTGAGCTTAGTATAGTCATACCTTTACCTTGTCTCATAGATACAGCAAAGCTTGATTTTTGAAGGAGTTTTCGCGTGAAGTGATGAAGAAGAACAAGTGTGGGGTAGACTTTGCCATGAAAACATATATGCAACCGTGTGCCTTACAAAAGAAAAGAGAATTTTGGATCAAAAGAAAAAGAAAAGAAAGAATCCGAGAGTATGAAAAGAAAAACAAGGGCACGGTTTTGAAAAAAAAAGCATGGTTTAAGTCTAGAAAAATGTTGTGAATTTGGAGTATGTATACATGTGAAGGTCTGGTATTGTTTAAACTTTGACCTTTGTTTGTTTTCACAATGTTTTTGGGGAGAAAAGAATGAAAAATGAGTCCAACATGACGATATCCGGCCCTTGGCGAGAAGACATACGGAGAATCGAGCTTTGCTAAAGGCCACGGTGATGCTTTGATACCTCCTTATCCAAATTTCGAATACCTTTTAGCCTAGCCCCATTACAACCTTTTTAAAGATCTATTCATGATTCTTAAGATAGGTTAAAATTGATTTGTGGAGTCCTTCTCAAGAGTAAGCATATAGTTTTGGTTTATTGGTGCACATAGTCGTTACATGAGGTTTTCTATAAGAATTTCACAAAGAGCTTTCGATTTCTTTGACATATGCAAGTTGTTTTCCTGTCTTATCTTTCCCTTGCATATACTTATGTGTGAATACCATGTCTCGAGTGAAAAGAAGAGAGTATGCCTAGTGAGGAGGATCTAACTAGCCATACATGTTTTCATGCTTATGTCGATGTTACATGTTCATGAAACTTGGAATTTTCGTGCTTAGCATTCTCATGCATCAACTTGACAGCTATGCGTTTAAAAGAACCTGAGATAAATTGTTAGGGGCAATAGTATGTTTAGAGTCTTAGTTTTATTTAGTTTTGCTAAGGGACTAGCAAAAGATAAGTGTGGGGTAGTTGATAGGAGCATAAAATGCGACGTTCTTAATATATTTTACCGTCGTTTATACTTCGCTTTAACCCTTACTTTTGTAGAAGCGAGTCATATAATCGAGTCATGAGTATTTGGTAGAGTTACATCAAAATCGTGCTAAGAATAGATAAAAGTGTTGAAAAATGTTAAAAGCCGATTTATGGAGCCTAGAGATGTTTCGTTGAATCTGTAAAGCTTTGACTTTGATTTTGATGGATTTTTCTTCTCTTATATGCAGTAGATATGTTGAGGAATGAACAACGAAAAGAGGTAGAGAAATCGGAGCAAAAGAAGATGCCAAGAAGTGCAAGACAAAATCGGATCCAGCAAGTTCCAGAATTTCCTATGCACAACACTAAACTTCCAGAATTTGTGTGGGACGATTCACAAGGAACCAGAAGACAAACCTTATATGCACGGAAAACTCTATGTGTCTAGTTTCTATAGAATTTGGAATTGTATCAAAAGCTTGCTTGAGGAGCGAGTTATGCCCATTGCAAGGCAGAAAGGTCACTGCCCTGCCGAGAAAGGAACATACTGCTCATTTTTGCACTTTCTGCATTTGTGCATCAAAGGGGCATCCGAATGTGTCAAATGGGAGTTTCCAAGCTTAATGAAGGATAGAGAATTCAGCCAAGCAAAAGAGAAGTGCAAAATATGGAAAGAAAAAGTTCCCTAGTCCGGATAGGAAAAGGAAGAGAAGGCTGCAATGTCTAGGAAGCTTCCTACCATGTCCAAGACAAATAAGAAAATGTGTGAAGCACATGGACAAGGCATGTGACAAGTCCTAGGTGATAGAAGCTAGCAGCTGCAGTTGTGGACTAAGGGAAGCTAGCAGCTGCAATTGTGGACTAAGGGAAGCATGCAGCTGCATTTGTGGACTAAGGGAAGCTTGCAATAAATTTCAGTCATTTACTGGGCACATCATCCAACTTCCACGGACTCCCCTGGACAGCTCAAATTGAACCAGAATTCGAGCCATATATGGATAGAAAGATATGGATGTGTAGTTTCCAAATCCACCGGAATCACCTCAATATCTATTTTCTAGAGAAAGTTATGCCCAAATCAAGACACAAAGGTCAAAGCTGCCGAAAATAAACACATGTTTCCTCCACCAATAAACCACCACCAACAAACTTCCACCATAAACCTCCACCTATATTGCCATACTCTCACATTTGCTTCCTCTATATATAGCTTGGCACAAATTCAGAATAGATGATCTCATCTCTCTCACTTTCATTAGTCAAAACTCTAGCCAAAAATTCTCTCAAGTTCTAGTATAGAAATTTACATAGCCAAAACACCATCCATTCCACCACCACAAATCGTATCCGATCCTACCTTCAACCGTTCACTTCGCCACACCATCCGAGCTTCATTCTTCAAGGTGTCCTTCAAGTGTGATTCTACCATCTCATGGCTTGTATTTTCTTATGTATAATGTCTATGCTATATGTAGCTAGAAACTTTGATTCTTGGTTTTGTAACTTTGTATTGGATTTCCGAATTCTATTTTGGTTTTTATGAAACAATTTTACAACTTGTAACATGTTTTAATTCGTGTGTTAGACATAGGGTAGTAGCATGTTCATGTATTTTTAGGTTGTTATTCGATTAGTTTCATGAATTCGTGCATAAAAATCAATGTTTACATGAAGCCACGGCCATGGTTTTTGTGTAGGTTGCGATTTCATTCACCATAAGCAAATCTAGGATCAAGTTAGGCATTGAGTAAACTTGATTGTAGGATGCTTAGTCAGTGGTTAACATAATTCATAGAAACTTGCATGTTAATAAGATGTTGACGCCATACTTAAAAGCATGTTTCCGATTTAAGACTTTCATGCACAATTACTTTTCATGTTTGATTTCGACATTGCTTGTTTTCAAATATGATTAGTATAATTTTAGGATTCGATGTTGCGTGTTTTCTAAATACTTGTGAAGTTTAGTAACGATTAGATAACCGTTGAGGCCCTAATTGAAATCGGAATTGAATAGAGTCTAGGAAACTTGAAACAAGTTGCTACCAAGTCTTGCATGATATTCTTGTGTGTTCTTGTGTGTTTTTGTGCTATGTGTTGTGTGAAAGATGATGATGATCACTTGTAAATATTAGATTAGGATTTATTTTCTTGTTTTGTCTTTATTTTCGTAGGAAATAGAATTGATTTTCAAACCCCCCTAAACGTGTATATATGTATATATATGTATATATTTGTGACATGAAGCATTTATGTATATATGCGTGTGACATTGTTTGTATATATATGTGAATATTTGTCTAACATTCTTTTATTGAAGGTACCCTTAATCCCCGGAAAGAACGATCCCTATTTACCAATGCTACTAACGTCTTTTGTAGGGTTTTAAATTAACGCGTGCTATTGTCATTCGTTCAGACTAGCGGGTGAGGATCCTAACAAACACTTACAATGGTTCAACTTTACCACTGAAAGTATGTGTCCAAGAGGGACAGATCTTCAACACTTCAAAATGAAGGATTTCCCATTCTCACTTGAAGATCAAGCTAAGAATTGGCTCTTTGAGATTCCTCAAGGTACGATCAACTCATGAGATACTATGGTGAACGACTTTCTTCTGAAGTACTTCCCAGCATCACGCATCACTGATTTGAGGAAACAGATCACGAGTGTCAAGAAAGAGGGGGACGAAACGTTTTTCAACTTTTACAAGAGGTTTAAAACCCTCGTCACTTCATGTCCATCTCATGGAATCCGTGAAGGTCTACGCCTTATGGAGAGGAAGTTTTTGGATTCAGCAGTAGGAGGTTCTTTCTTAGAAATGGATCCAGAACCAGCCAAGGCATTGTTGGAGAAGGGAGCTTTGAACAACCAACAGTTGGGGAAGACAAGGCAAGTGCATGCCAAGGTGAATGAGACCTCCACCAACTCGGCCATTGAGGAAGTTAATTCCCAAGTTGACAAGCTTTCCAATTTGCTTGCCAATTTTATGAAGGGAAAGAAGGCGCAAGTTTGTGGGGTGTGTACAGATGATCACTCAACCGATTTATGTCCACATGTGGTGCCAAGTGGAGAGTTTGAGGAAGCCAATGCTGTAGGTTTCCAAGGAGGGCAGCAACGTCTGAATGTTTACTCAAACACCTTCAATCCAAGGTATAGAGATCATCCAAACTTTAGGTGGTCTAACAATGATAACGTTATACGCCCCGAACTTTGTCCAGTTTCTGGGTAATTTTATTTAACTTTTACGCTCGTGAGAATTGTTTTCTTTCTTGTGGTTAAGCGGAAATCTTTTGTTACGTGAGGAAGAACGCGTTAAAAATGAAATTTGGTTACGTGTTCTGTTTTGTCGGAGTAAAATTAAAAAAAAGGTTGGTGTTTTAAAATACGTATTTCCGATTTTGGATTGGGGTATAAATAGGTGAAGAATTTTCCATTTCCGGAAATCCTTTTTCTTTCTTTCTGTTTCTGCCTAAACCCGGGCGTCTAGTAGATACTCGGTGTATCCAACTCGATCTCCTGCAATCCTGCTCACTAAGGGGAATACCGGGCGAGCCGGTCTTCTCCTCTCTGATGCCTAAGTTAGTATAGTTGAAATATATATTACAAGGCACGTATGTAAGCAGGGAGAGAGATAAGTTACCCAATAAAGAGAGTAGTTGGGGCCCTTATATAGGTGGTTGGGGGTGAGGGCTGGCCTTACCCTTCGATGTGGGACTGGTTCCCTTCTATTTGTTCCTTCTGGTGCCCTCTTAGGTAGGCTGGCGCCCCCGGCCCCAGGGTCCCTGGAGGCAGGATAGAGTGCTGGGCCTCGAGGCCGGGTGCTGGTGATCCGGTCCCGAGCCTTGGGCCGGGCCCCGGTGCACTTGCTGCAGGTCTGTGGGCCTGCTGTAGCCTCTCTGCGGCTACTGTCAACACTTTCTTTCTTTCCTCTTTTCTTTTTCTCTCCTTCTGCCCGACGCCTCCTCCTCCACTGCCACCACCTCCACCTAAGTCAGCCGTCCGGCCGCCGATTCTCGCACCATCGGTGCCGGACGACTCGCCTCCTCTCCCTCTCCTTGTTAGTGGCAGCGGTGTGGCACGAAACGCCGCCGTCTGGCCACTTTTCTTCTGAGAAGTTCAATCTCAGTGAGATTGAAACTCTCTCATTCGGCCACTTCTTGGCCCGATTTGAGGGGGGAAAGGACGAGCTTAGCTCGGGCAGCAACTCCACCAAATGAATAGGATCGATTCGACCCAGGTAAGGAAGATTTCAAGATTGAAATTTTTAGGGTTTCGGGTTCTTTGTTGATTTTTTTGGAATTGATGTTGTTGGTGGATTAGGAGGTTGAATTGGAGTTAAGAACCCCATTAGGAGTCGATTGAGTATAGTTTCTTGTGTAATTGGTGAGAAATTGGAGGAATTATACGTTTTGGGTATTCCGCCGCCGTTTGGGGTGGCTGAGGTTGAATTTGGTGGCGGCGGCAGGGGGAAACGGAGCCTTGATGTGGTGGTGGTCTTGTTGGGTTGGTTTGGAGTGAAATGGTGGTGGTTTCAGCCACTGTGGTGGCGCTGCCGGCGGCGGGAAAAAGGTAAAAAGATAAAAAGAGTAAAAAGTAAAAATTGAATAGTAAACAGTAAATAGTAAACAGTAGATGGTAAAAGTAAATCAGTAAAGGTGAAAATGTAAATTATAATTTACCAATTACTGACAGACTTAAAGACTTTACTTTTTGACGATTTTTATTCACTTTTGGACTTTCGGTAAAGAGGATTAAATGCGAGTAAAGGGGATTCTTGACGAAAAAGGCCAATAAAAGAGTCAAGGGTCTCAATTGGAATATAACAACTAAGTTCAGCTATAATCTATTCGGAATTTACGCGATTTCGTTATTTGAAAAATTCGGACGAGTGAGGACGTCGGTAAATTATGTTTTTATAATTTAATCTCGAGTTGGGTTATCTAAATAAATTTATTTTCAGGCCGAGGAGAGCCTCAGCATGAGGAGGACTCAAGTCAGAGACCGGCCTAGTTACTGTGAGTGGACCTTTATTTAAATCGATGCATGCAAACACATTTTTAATATTGTGGGGGTTTATATATATATATATATATATATATATATATATATATATATATACACATTTTTTATGTTGAGAATAATACGGATTATCGATGGTTGATAATCCATTTTAATTAATGATTTCATTTATCGACTTTTAAATGATTTCCCCATTAAGTCTATTAATTTGATAATATTGAAATTATATGCATATTGATATTTCATCGGAAATGAGATTTCCGATGGGTATATAATTTCGTATGGATTGAGTATTATGATCTATTGGAAATGTTAATTTCATTATTTTTCGATAAGGCTATGATTATGTTTAAATATATTTACAAGCTTTAGAAGTGCGGTAGGGGACCGTACTGATTTATAAAGTATTAAGGGAAATGTACTTTGGTTTTGTTTTCCGATTTTCACCATATCAGGGTCCATATATTTATTGAATGCTAGCTAGCTTAGTCTCCTGATCTCATGCGAGGTGACGACTTGATCACATAGGTCAAATTCACGCTCGGTGGTCGACGTGTACAGGCATAGCGTGGGACGCTATAGAGTCTTACAAACTGACCCTTAGCCTTGGAGGCTAATTATTATATGGTGGTTGACATTCTCCTATTTTTATTCGGTTTACTAAATGGTCAATGAGATTGGCCCAGTTATTTAATTATTTATATTTTATACTTGGCATTCGGGAATCTTTGAGATTTTCTATCATTTTATAAATTCCCGAACCAGTGGAGCTGGGGTATTCTTCATGTTAAGAATATTCGAATTAAATGTTTTATTAAGGCATGCATCATGAATTTATTTTATGAAAAGTGAGGAAAGTAATATAAATGATATTATTATTTTTAGTAAAATAATATGTGTGTGTAATTATATTTATTTTCGTCCACTCACGCTAATGTTTTAAATTACTTTCACTTGGTTCTTCGCTTTAAACTGCCCAACTTTGCAGAGTTGTTCGGTGCCGGAGGCAAAGTATATAGTTCCTTTTTCCGTTGTCATAAATAGTAGGTTACTAGTTTAACCTACTTGTAGTATTTTGTTCTCTTTCTTTGTATAGTCGCTCTGATGCCTTTGAGTGTTATTGTAAATAAGAAACGTTTATTACTTTTGGGTTGTAGCCGAAGTTGCTAACTGTTATGTTGTTAATGTTATGGCTACGGTACTTTATCAAATTTGAGTTTCTTGTTGGAATTGGAGATTGTTTGTTATGGGGGAGCAGGTGGCTCCTAGAGTCAGGTTGGGTATATTTAGAAGTGTTATGTGATGTTTATTTACAGGTTTGGGTCGTCCGTTTTAAGAGAGGTCATGCCGAATTTTCGGTAGAACCTCCCATGAAATGGTCCCCGCAGGATTCACTCTGGATATTAGTTTGGTATCCGGGGGCGGGTCCTGTCAAAACGTGCTTCGCCCGGATCCTATTCAAGCTCAAAGAAATGCATATCGACCTCAAGGGCAGTTTGTAGAAAGTCCTCAAGCATCATATCAAGCACCAATGCAGCCACAAGCTCCATTCATGCCAATACAAGCGGCTGCCCCCACCAACTATGATGATATGTTGAAGTCTTTAGCCTTGGGACAAAACCAACTCAACACTTCTACTCAAGCTTTGCTAGCTGCCCAACAAACGAATACCAAAGACATTGCCGAGCTCAAAAATCAAATGGGGCAGGTTGTGGATTTCATGGGGCAATTTGGAGAGCAAGGGAAGCTACCCTCCAATGTGATCAAGAATCCTAGTAATGAACAAGATAAGGCTATCACATCAAGGAGCGGCAAAGTTTTGGAGGGACCAATGCCAAGAATTCAGAAGAAGAAGGGAGACGTGCACGTTGATGATGAGGAGGCCGAGAGAGAGGCTGCATACGGCAATGAGATGGCCGAACCAAAGTTAAGCATTGAGGATCTCGAAATAATGAAGAAAAGAGACTTAGAAAGAGATCCCGCCACTTCTCAAAAAGAAATTGTGTCCAAGCAAGAGGCACCAAAGGTAAACAATTCTAATTCTAATGGTTTAGTTAATATTAACCGATCTTCGTGTCTACCTTTTCCCTCTAGATTTGCTAAATCAAAGAAGGAGAAATCGGATGAGGAAGTGCTTGACATATTTAGGAAAGTGGAGGTGAATATTCCATTGCTCTAATGTATTAAGCAAATCTCAAAGTATGCCAAGTTTTTGAAGGAGTTGTGCACTACAAGGAGGCATATGATGGAGACATAATTCAAGCACAAAGTACCTGCAAAACAACTTCATACACATAATACCCTTCTTTTGTCAATTGTAGTTAGGACAAGTAGGGATCGTTCTATCCAGGGAAATCAAGGGCTTTTAATCACTCAAAATGTTGCAAATAAAGGGGGGTGTCGATTTTTATATCTAATTTACCTACTCATTTTTACTAAATTTAAATCCTAAATTATTATATACAATTGATCAACATCTTCCACACAATCACAAGACACAAAACTCATTACACATGCAACGACATTAAAACAAGTAATAGGGGCAGCTGATGGAGGTGTTATCCAAGCAAAATAGATTCACATATGCTCAAGTTATTTTCCAACGTCTAAAGTGAGGTGATGCTTCGGCACAAGCGGTTGTCTAGGTCGAGGATACTTTACTTTTCTAAGGCGGTGTCGTTAAAATTCACGGAGAGTAAACTCTCTTTAGGAACAAGGCAGGTCTCAAAGTTTTTAACCACGGAGGACAAGTCCCCTATCAACTCACTCACAGAGAATGAACATCAGTCTGTGGGTCTTGAAAACCAGTTTTACAAACCTCGAACCCATCAATGAAAATAACTTGCCCTATACTTGGTAAAATAAACTCGGGTCCTAGCGGTCTACAAGTGTTGATTAAAACCGCCCTCAACCTCATAGAAGTAATACTATTGCTGAAATGTCGCTTGTATGCGTGGGGGGGAAGTATCCCGCGTTTCTCAATCTACATAAAACGGATTCAACAAAGCACCATTCGTATGAAGGGTTTTGGTTATGATCAACAAAAGAGGCTTCACCTACATGTTACACTTTAGAAACTACAATAAACTCAAAGCATACACAAAAACTATCAACTTCCTAGAAATTATCTAAGTGTCACAAACATTCACATATATATACATCACATGATTCGGCAAAAAAATAAAAATAAAAAAAAAATACTGTTCACCGTCACTATTCACGATCATTGTTCACAGAAGAAAAAAATTTTCAAGAGATCATACAATGACACAAGAAATTTACAAAGTTACAAAGTAACACTTCATGAATCAAAACATTATAATTTCCCCGGCAACGGCGCCAAAAACTGATGGAGGTGTTATCCAAGCACAAAGTACCTGCAAAACAACTTCATACACATAATACCCTTCTTGTGTCGAGTGTAGTATTGACAAGTAGGGATCGTTCTATCCGGGGAAATCAAGGGCTTTCAATCACATAAAGTATTGCACAAAAGGGGTATCGATTTTTATGTCTAAAATACCTACTGATTTTTACAAATTCTAAAACCTAAATTATTATCTACAATTGATCATCACCTTTCACACAATCACAAGACACAAATCTCATTATACATGCAATGAAATTAAAACAAGCAATAGGGGCAGCAGCAAATATCGAATTCAAGATCAATTAAGTTCCAATTTAATTAGAGCCAATGCGGTTATTCTAATTATTCAAAACATCACAAGTATTTAGAATCCAACATGCGTGTAATCCTAAACATGGTACTAATCGGTTTAATAACACAATGCGTAGAAATTAAAGACAAATAGCACATAAGCACAATATGTCGAATTGGAACATGTTAGCAAGTATGGCGTCACTCATCTCACATCGACATGTAAATTTCCAGAATTACTCTAGCCCTTAGATAAATACATATTAAAACATAACATGCGTATGATCCAACATGTATTAAATCGGCAAGTGAATTCAATACCTAGATAACACTCATGGCCTTTCGAATGCATCTAGACGTCTCCTTCGGTTGCACACGAATTAAGGAAATAAACCTAATTAAATCAAGAAAGCATTCAAAATCCTACTGCCCATCATACATATTTAATCAAATCACATGCATAAATCGGTAATCAAACATGAAATAACCAAACAATTATTACAAAGATTCGGAAATCCCATATAAAATTAACAATACCGAAAATAAAACCAAGAATCCAAACATATTTCATAGACAAAATAATGTTTAAATACAGAGATCAAAGCCATTGAAATATTACAATCTTAATGACAACCTTGTTGAAGGAATCGGCAATAGGATTGGTGATGATGATTGGAAAGGTTTTGTGGAAAGGTGGTGGAGATGATTCGGCCTTGTTCTTGGTAAGATTTATGGAGATATTTTGGCAGAGGTTCGGCAAGTTTATGTGAGGAAGAGAAGATGATTTTCTGAATTTAAGATGTGGTATTTATAGAGGCAAGGGAGGCAGCTAGGGTTTACAAAACCTAGTTTTTCTCAAACTTATCTTGCTGGCAGATTTGACCTTCGAGTGAAGATTATGGAATATCTTTCTCTAGAAAATAGATATTAAGGTGATTCCAGTTGGGTTGGAAACTAGACTCCCGTAGCTTTCTATCCATATAAGGCTCGAATTCAGATTCATTGTGAGCTGTCCGGGAGAGTCCGTGGAACTTGGATGACGTGCACAGGAATTCTGCCGAATTTGATCAGGATTTGTTGCGATTTTCTTCCTCTATTTTCTGCCGAAAATTCCCAAGATAATGGCTGAATAATTGAGCAATATCTCTTTAGGTTTTTCATGAATTAATTCAGCCAAAAATCTTGCACAAAGGATGGAATTCAGTCCACATTCGTAAGCCAAATCCATGTAGAACTCGGTTTAGGTTTTCTTCTTTCGGCAGACTTGACCTTCGTGCATTCAAACCGGCATAACTTTTTCCTCAGAGCTTCAATTGATGCGATTCCAAGTCTCAGAGAAACTAGACTCGTAGAGCTTTCCAACGGTATATGGCACGTTCTTTGGTTCTAAGCGATGTGTCCCACAGAAATTCTGGAAGTCAGGACACAGTCCCAGGAAAATCCTGGTAGTCCCTGGATTGGTTTGCTCAAACGGCCAAGTTACAGCCTTCATTTGGGTGACTTCCCGAACTCCGATTGATCTGAAATTTTGACACAATACACTTTAGCTTCCCAATTATATGCATACCAAATTTCATGAAATTTGGAAAAGGATAGATCAGTTTAGCACAGGCCTCAATATCACGAAAACAACATATTTTACACTTTTTGCTTAGATTTCTTTACTTAGTCATTTTTCTGACAATTAAGCACATTTTCTCCAAAACTCTACCAAAGGGACACTAAACTAAAATATGACTCTATCTTACAAAAATAAGGGTTAAACATTGGATAAATGGGGGTAAAAACATATTAAGAACGACGCACATTGTGCTCCTATCAGCAGCAAGCATATAACGAATTCAAGATCAATTAAGTTCCAATTTAATTAGAGCCAACGCGGTATATCTAATTATTCAAAACATCACAAGTATTTAGAATCAACTACGCGTGTAATCCTAAACATGGTACTAATCGGTTTAATAACACAACGCGTAGAAATTAAACACAAATAGCACATAAGCACAATATGTCGAATTGGAACATGTTTGCAAGTATGGCGTCACTCATCTCAAATCGACATGTAAATTTCCAGAATTACTCTAGCCCTTAGATAAATACACATTAAAATCAACTACGCGTATGATCCAACATGTATTAAATCGGCAAGTGAATTCAATACCTAGATAACACTCATGGCCTTCGAATGCATCTAGACATCTCCTTCGGTTGCACACGAATTAAGGAAATAAACCTAATTAAATCAAGAAAACATGCAAAAGCCTACTGCCCATCATACCATATTCAATTTCATAACATGCATAATTCGGCAATTAAACATAAGAAAACCAAACAATTATAACAAGAATTCGGAAATCCCATGAATAAATAACAAAACCAAAATCGGATCCAAGAATCAATACATAATTCATAGACAAATTAATGTATAAATACAAAGAAACAAAAACCATTGAAATTACAATCCAAGTGACAACCTTGTTGAAGAATTCGGCAAGTGGATTGGTGTTGATGATTGGAATGATTTTATGAAAGGTGGTGGAGTATGGTTCGGCTATGTTCTTGGTGAGAATTCTTAGAAGCAATTCGGCAGAGTTTTGGCTAGTTTAAGTTAGGAAGAGAAGATGATTATTCTGAAATTATGTTGTGGTATTTATAGAGGCAAGGGAGGCAGCTAGGGTTTACAAAACCTAGTTTTTCTCAAACTTATCATGCTGGCAGATTTGACCTTCAAGTGAAGATTATGGAATATCTTTCTCTAGAAAATAGATATTAAGGTGATTCTAGTTGGGTTGGAAACTAGACTCCAGTAGCGTTCTATCCATATAAGGCTCGAACTCTGATTCATTGTGAGCTGTCCGGGAGAGTCCGTGGAAGTTGGATGACGTGCATAGGAATTCTGCCGAATTTGATCAGGATTTGTTGCGATTTTCTTCCTCTATTTTCTGCCGAAAATTCCCAAGATAATGGCTGAATAATTGAGCAATATCTCTTTAGGTTTTCCATGAATTAATTCAGCCAAAAATCTTGCACAAAGGATGGAATTCAGTCCACATTCGTAAGCCAAATCCATGTAGAACTCGGTTTAAGTTTTCTTCTTTTGGCAGACTTGACCTTCGTGCATTCAAACCGGTATAACTTTTTTCTCAGGAAAGATTTTGCTGCGATTTGAAGTCCTAGAGAAACTAGACTCGTAGAGCTTTCCAACGGTATATGGCTCGTTCTTTGGTTCCAAGCGATGTGTCCCACAGAAATTCTGGAAATCAGGACACAGTCCCAGGAAAATCCTGGTAGTCCCTGGATTGGTTTGCTCAAACTGCCAAGTTGCAGCCTTCATTTGGGTGACTTCCCGAACTCCGATTGATCTGAATTTTGACACAATATACTTTAGCTTGCCAGTTATATGCATACCAAATTTCATGAAATTTGGAAAAGGATAGATCAGTTTAGCACAGGCCTCAATATCACGAAAACAACATATTTTTCACTTTTTGCTCAGATTTCTTTACTTAGTCATTTTTCTGACAATTAAGCACATTTTCTCCAAAACTCTACCAAAGGGACACTAAACTAAAATATGACTCTATCTTACAAAAATAAGGGTTAAGGATTGGATAAATGGGGGTAAAAACATATTAAGAACGACGCACATTGTGCTCCTATCAACTACCCCACACTTAGCTTTTGCTAGTCCCTTAGCAAAACAAAAACAAAAAGACTCAACTACTGCCACTAAATGATTGTCTCAGGATCTTTAAAACACATAGCTTTCAAGTTAAGCATTTCAATGTAAGCACATAAATCCCGAGCGTCATAGACATGTATCAAAGCATGAACAAGTAAGAAACGAAAATCACAAGCAATGAAATGTTATGTTGATTTCATCCTCCTCACTAGGCATACTCTCTTCTTTTCACTCATAGTATATGCAAGAGAACATATTGTAAGGCAACAAATAGCTCGCATATTTCATCAAATAAAAGCACTTTGTGAATCAATTTTCTGGAAAAACTTCATGTAACAACTATGTGCACCAATGAACCAAAACCATAAGCTCAACTCTTGACAAAAATCTCCACAAATCAAAGTTCACCCATTTTAAGAATCATGAAAAGATCAACATAAAGGTGATAATGGAGATTGGCATAAGGCATTCATATTTAGGATAGTGGTGATAAAATGTCACCAAGACTTAGGAAAATTCAATAAATCCTTATGTCATCACTCCAAAGGGCCAAATTTTATCTTGTTGGGCCCAAACTTCATTCTTTTCTTCCCCATAACATAGTGAATATGAACAAAGGTCAAGTATAGTAATAATAGACCTTCAAATAATAATACAACTCCAAATTCACCACAAGAACTCATCCAATTTTCCTCTTTTCTTTTCATTGCCGAAACTATTCTTTGTTTTTTCATTTTATTTCGGCTCAATTTTTCTTTTCATTTTTCTGTCCGAATTTTCTTCTTTTCCTTATAATTTCGGCAGCACATCTCTGAATTTCATGCAATTGGACAAGTTTTACCCCACACTTACTTCACAACATCACTTCAAATAACAAATTCCAATTAAACTTTACCAAGTCTTGACAACAATGGAAAGGATAAACTGTTCTAAGCTCAAGGAATGTGTATCATGGTGATGAAATAAAATGGCTTAATGTCAGCTCAAAGGGGTTAAAACTAAGGAGTCCCACGATGGGCACAAATTAGGAATAAGCTTTATTTGGCATTGGTGGTAATCCGAAAATGATATTTTCAATCCTTTTCAAAATCAAGGCATTTCATGAATAATAGTCTCAAAAATTGTCAAGAGCAAGTTCTACCATTCTAGAGTTCATTAAAAGCTATGGCACAAAGTCATTGAATAATCAAAGAATAATGAAGTTTTGAAAAATTCTGCCCATTTTTATCACTCAAGAAGAAAAGTATATGGCATCAAAGCTCACATAGGTTATTATGGAACAAAATCAACACAACATACATACTTATTACACAAATAAGTTCAAGTCTCAAATGTTCATACCAATCACAAAGTCCATGAAACTCACAATTAATTCTCATGATTATGCAAAACCATCATCTATGTACTCAAAGATATAATCATCATAGACTATTTAGGGGCATCCTAAGACTCAAAATAAAATCAAACAAAAAGCAACAAAATTTTTTTATTTTTTCTGGATTTTTCTGATTTTGTATTTTCTTTTTCTTTTTCTTTTTATGACTCAAAACAAAGACAAAATAAAACAAAATATGTGAAACATATATTCCCTACCTCACACTTAGAAAATTACATTGTCCTCAATGTAAAACAGAAATTATGTTGTAATTTCTAAGCATATGATAAATTCCACAAATTCCACATTCATACAATTCAACCAAAAAGAGTTTAGGGATTTAGAAAATTCAAACTCTCTTAGACGGCTCCCTGACAATTTTGGTTGAAATGGGTTGCCTCCCATACATCGCTTAATGTTTATAGTCTATTCAGCCTAGACTCTTCACTTCTTAATCAAGTTGTGGGCGACGCCTTTTGGAGTGCGCACTCCAAATTCGTGCCTCCTTACAATGGTTATCATAACTCGATGCATGATTACTCCACTCTTCAACTGCATCGCATCAAGATAAAGAAATTAGAAGAGTTGAGATGAGAGTTCAAAGAATAAGTTAGTAGTGAGTTAGTGAATTAGCTAAAGTTAGAAGTTAGTGTATAAATATACAACAATTAGCTAAGTAGAATTTAATTGTAAATCATGAACAAAAGTTGAGAGTGGAGTCTCATTTCTTGCAACACTTGTCGTCCTTCCCAAGTCAATGAGAGCTTCAATCAACTGTTTACACTGTAATTCTTCACCTCTTCCTTATGATCTGCAACTAACAATTAAACTTTACAAGAATCATGAGAATCAACATGTATATATTAGAAAGAATGAGTTAGAATGAGTTAGAGTATAGGTTAGAAATAAGTTAGAAGTAATGTAAAATTTTCAAACTATAAATGTATCATACGAATTCTCTATAAGTATATATTCCACACGATTTATGCAAGTATAAGTTTCATAAAAATTTACAAGTATCACACAATGGATCGGTCCTAGTCTTTTCAAAGTATTCGAATCATGTGATATGTGAGTATGTCGAACCCTAGAGTTTAATTTCTTTTATTCACACAACTTTAAAATTCGAGGTACGTGGAGCAGAGGAGATAACAGTGCAATGGACTGATGCAGCCCAAGGTAGTATCATGCTTATTCCGATATACCTCAAAAATTAAAGACGAATTTTGTTTTGAAGAAAATAGATTCACATATGTTCAAGTTATCACTACCAGATCTGAGTGAATAGCCGACGAAAAAATTGTCGTCGGCTATGCCATTTTTTCGTGGGCTATTCGTTCTACCGACGAAGTTTTCGTCTGCTATCATTCGTCGGAAAAACCCCGTCGGCTATACCAATGGCCAACGAAAAAAACAAATTCGTCGGCTATAGTAGAGTATGGCCGACGAACTTACCGACGAAAATATTTTTTGTCGGCCAAACCTGGGAGAAATTGCCGACGAAATTCGTCGGCTATTCGGTTTTAACAATAGCCGACGATTTTATAAATTTTCGTTGGCTATTTCCTCGAAATATATTAATATTTAATATAGTTATAGCCGACGAAATAATGTAATTTTCGTCTGCTATACAGCTTATAGCCGACGAAAATTGGTGAAATTCGTCGGCTATAGTTGTTATAGCCGACGAAATAATGCCAACATTGTCGGCTTTTCTTACATTTGGGGAAAAAAAAAATTAAATTATTTTCTAAATTACCATTCCAAGCAACCTGCAAATCACAAAAACAGTCTATGCATTTGCACCAACAAGAAACATGTCTAAATACCCTTTTTATTAAATTCGTTCTAATATACATAAAATATAACCCTAATCATCACCTAAACCACTAAAGTCCACCAGGTCATCCCCAGCATCCTGCTCTCCATCAGGCTCGTCATCCTGCTGACCGAACTCGGGAGTTTGAGGCATTGGAGGTTCCGCTAACGGCTGAAACTGGGGCGGGGGTGGAAGGTTTTGTTGTTGTGCCGCAAACATCTCATACCACCACTTTTGTTGGCCGTCGTAGTTGTGTCGCCGAATTCTGTCGCATTCAGCATGCCAACTGGCCATATCCAAATGATAGTGCCGTGTTCTGCGGCGCAGCTCCTGTACTGTCTGGGTCGAGGTCTCCAATTCTGCGGCCAATCGCTGCACTTCCCCCCTCATCTGTTGGCTCTCCCCGCCTCCCTTCTTTTGACCTCCCTTAGTGGTCTTCAGAAGCCCTAGTCCAGAACTTCCCAAACCCCGGCAGTAGTAGTTGTTTGACCGGTTTGGGAAGACTGCGTCGAACATCCTCGCTGCCGTTTGGACATTGGACCGGTCGACCCGGCGCAGGCTTCTTCCAGATCTGCCTCTGAAATGTTCGGTTGTGTCTCCCGAACTACTTGCTGGAACACCTCTTCTTCGGCCCGGTTTACCCTCTCCTAATTGGACGGGAAAAAAAAATTAATATTATAACAAATATATAATTAAGTAAAATTAATAATTAAAATTTTAAAATTGTAATGAACGACTTACGAGCTTTTCTGTCACTTGTGGATAAGCGATCTTGAACGTCTCCACGTACGGGTTGCTATTAGGATAATTTCTAAGCGCCTCCTCCTGATATTGGGTGTTAACAATAGCCGACGATTTTATAAATTTTCGTCGGCTATTTTCTCGAAATATATTAATATTTAATAGGTATTAATTAGTTATAGGAAAAAATTCACACACAGTACCTGAACTTAGGTGGTCAGGTCAGTTTGATACCTCAACTTTTTTTCGTACGATAAACATACTCCAACTTATTTATCCGTACCAAATGTGTACCCACGTCACTGTTTTGATGACGTGGCACCTCTGTTTTTGTATCAAACTGACCTGACCACCTAAGTTTAGGTATCAAACTGACCTGACCACCTAAGTTCAGGTATCAAACTGACCTGACCACCTAAGGCCACGTCATCAAAACAGTGACGTGGGTACACATTCGGTACGGATAAATAAGTTGGAGTATGTTTATCGTACGAAAAAAAGTTGAGGTATCAAACTGACCTGACCACCTAAGTTCAGGTACTGTGTGTGAAATTTTTCCTTAGTTATAGCCGACGAAATAATGTAATTTTCGTCGGCTATACAACTTATAGCCGACAAAAATTGGTAAAATTCGTCGGCTATAGTTATTATAGCCGACGAAATAATGCCAAAATCGTCAGCTTTTCTTACATTTGGGAAAAAAAAAATTAAATTATTTTCTAAATTACCATTCCAAGCAACCTACAAATCACAAAAACAGTCCATGCATTTGCACCAACAAGAAACACGTCTAAATACCCTTTTTATTAAATTCGTTCTAATATACATAAACCCTAAACCCTAATCATCACCTAAACCACTAAAGTCCACCAGGTCATCCCCAGCATCCTGCTCTCCATCAGGCTCGTCATCCTGCTGACCGAACTCGGGAGGTTGAGGCATTGGAGGTTCCGCTAACCGCTGAAACGGGGGCGGGGGTGGAAGGCCTTGTTGTTGTGCCGCGAACATCTCATACCACCAGGTTTGTTGGCCGTCGTAGTTGTGTTGCCGAATTCTGTCGCATTCGGCATGCCAACCGACCATATCCAAATGATACTGCTGTGTTCTGCGGCGCAGCTCCAAATGATACTGCTGTGTGCTGCGGCGCAGCTCCTGTACTGTCTGGGACGAGGTCGCCAATTCTGCGGCCAATCGCTGCACTTCCCCCCTCATATGTTGACTCTCCCCGCCTCCCTTCTTTTGACCTCCCTTAGTGGTCTTCAGAAGCCCTAGTCCAGAACTTCCCAAACCCCGGCAGTAGTAGTTGTTTGACCGGTTTGGGAAGGCTGCGTCGAACATCCTCGCTGCCGTTTGGACACTGGACCGGTCGACATGGCGCATGGCTTCTTCCAGATCTGCCTCTGAAATGTTCGGTTGTGTCTCCCGAACTACTTGCTGGAACACCTCTTCTTCGGCCCGGTTGACTCTCTCCTAAGTGGACGGGAAAAAAAAAATTAATATTATAACAAATATATAATTAAGTAAAATTAATAATTAAAATTTTAAAATTGTAATGAACGACTTACGAGCTGTTCTGTCGCTTGTGGATAAGCGATCTTGAACGTCTCCACGTACGGGTTGCTATCAGGATGATCTGTAAGCGCCTCCTCCTGATATTGTGCAAACGGCCGTGAACCAGCATGATGGGGGGTTGTGTTCCGGCGGCGGTTCTCAGAGTTTATCCGAGAGCGTTGATTCAAACAAATAATAAAATGTTAGAAAAATGCATCAAAAAATATTAGTGTAATAATTATAAAATAATTAAACTAATAATTAAAATTTTAACAAAATAAACATTTGTACTGAAGTTTAGTATTTACCTGCATAACTGGGTTGTTGAAGTCTACTGTCTTCAACCAACGCCACTCGTACTCCCTGAATATGAACTCCCTGGGAGTACCCATACGACCAAGGTTGTCGTATTCGTTATAGTGGGAACGCAGCTAGTTCTTCCACTCTTTGAACCTACGAAAAAAAAAAAAGTGTATTAGAAATATTATTAATATCATAAAATATTAATAATTATAATATCATAAAAACAAACGTACCTCGAGTTCTGCACGGTGTCCGCCCAATCCCGCTTGTGTTCGGCAATCTCGAAGAATGTCTGAAAATTAATATTTTATTAGTTTTACAATTGTAATAATACCGAAAATTATTAAATATTACGATAAATAAATTAAATTTTTTAAATTACTCACCGACGCGGCGTTGTTCAGCTCCGTCTTTATCTCTTTGGGCACATCAGCCCACCGGGTCCACAACATAGGGACTCTGTCCCTAATCAGTGCCCCCACGCAACCCGAGTAGTCGCGTTTTTTCTTCCCCTGAACCTCCTGATTAGGAGGTTCGTTGATCTGAATCCTCCCGCTGCGCTCAACAGTTCTCCTGAGCGTGTCAAAACATATGACACCTCTCGTATTCCTCCGTGAACTGCTAGCGGCTGTCCCTATCACAAAAACGACGATTGGTTAATAAAATTAAATATTATTGCGTTAATTTTAATAAAACATTTAATTAATAAAATCAAATGTTACCTGAACTGGATGACTCGTCTGTCGACTTTCCTTTTCTTCTCGCCGAAATAAGGTGGTCAGGGTTCTCAAATGGCTGCTGCTGGTATGCCTCCGCAGCACTCACGTACTGAGGCATATCAGGCCATATGGGCACACCCTGATAGTCGACCTCCGGTATCGCCGGAATGTTGTACGGGAGGTAGAGCTGGTTTGGGAGAGTAGGAGCCTCAGTCGAGTCGGCAGCAGTCGTCGTCGGACTCCTCATCGGCTCCCGATGAACGTCAGGTATACAAACCTGAGGAACGTCTGCAGCTATCTCGTCCTGAAATAGCTACCGACTGAACCTCGGAGCATCTGGCCCGACAGGCGGAAGTGAACTGCTCGACGGCCGCCCCGCCTGGAGAAGGGTGGAGGAGGAGGACAGTGGCCGGAGGAGGAGGAGGACAGTTGCCGGATCGGATGGAGGAGGAGGAGGAGGAGAGTGGCCGGCCGAATCGGATGGAGGAGGAGGAGGAGCAGAGCGGCGGTGCGACGCAATCTGAATTGCTGTGGAGGTGTACGGAGGAGGAGAACGGAAGAAAAATGCAGAAAATGGAGGCTAGGGTTCCGCAGTTTCAGACTTATACCCGATAGAATAGCCGACGATTAAAAAAGAATTCGTCGGCTATTCTATACTATAGCCGACGAAATCTTTAATGTCGTCGGCTATTCTTTGAATATCGTCGGCTATACTTTAGGCACTCAGCAGCCATCCGATCTCCCCGATCCAACGGCGGACAATGAAAAGGCGCGGATCGCTAGAGTTTAGCCGACGAAATTAAATATTTCGTCGGCTATTCTTTGGACAATCAGCGAAGTCAAATCTCTAAACGCTTTAAAACGAAAATTGGCCTGTCTAAATGACGTTTTTTAGCCTGATCTTCAACAGAGAATAGTTTCAAATCGATGAGACGCGACTAGTCGTATAAAAATTTTCCTCAAAATATTTACCGAATGTCAAGCTACCCATAGGAAAACGGAAGTAAAAAACAGTTAACCGCAACATTCGGCACACAGATTTTGTTGGAAACTTCTCATTTTTCAACCGTAGACGTATGTCAATATTTCGGTCATATCTTATTTCACGACACATTTGCAATTGAAGAGTCTACGTATACCAACTATTTGAAACTATACATTCACTTAAACACTTAGTAAACAAGTTAAGGAACATTAGTGCATATGTTCTGATTTTGAATTTAAAAGTTTGGAAAATCTATTCCAACCGTCAGATATCACCGTTAAGATTAAATACATGTATGAAAAAAAATCCAACTACATCTAACAACGTTAAAGGCTCGATCGGGACGGTCAACCGGGTGAGTCAACCCTTTAAACGCTTAGAAATGGTAATTGGCCTGTCTAAATTACGTTTTTTGGCCTGATCTTCAACAGAGAATAGTTTCAAATCGATGAGACGCGACTAATCGTATAAAAATTTTCCTCAAAATATTTACCGACCGTCAGGCTACCCATAGGAAAACGGAAGTAAAAAACAGTTAACCGCAACATTCGACACACAGATTTTGTCGGAATCTTCTCATTTTTCAACCGTAGACGTATTTCAATATTTCGGTCATATCTTATTTCACGACACATTTGCAATTGAAGGATGAAGCAATGGTTTGTCGATAGTGATAGAAAATGGAAGCTGTTGTTTTTTTGTTTTTTTTTTTAATCATAGCCGACGAAATCAAACCTAGTACTCGTCGGCTATTGTCATAATGGCCGACGAAATAATGAATGTTTCGTCGGCTATTCATCAGTATAGCCGACGAAATAATGCATTTTTCGTCAGCTATTCTGTGAAAAAAAATAAAATAAAATCTGTGGTGTTACACCTCCCGTATGCCTATGTCCTGTTCATATATAACCAAAATTGAACATAAAAAAACAGAAACCCAACAGTCAACATATTTCAAAATTTTTTTTAAGGGGTTTGGAACCCAGCCTAGCTGGGAGGCTCATCCCCACGCCCGTTCATTAGAAATGATCGAGTGGATTACAAATGAAAGGATTACATCATCTAAATTACTTAATGCGTCGGATTGTAATCGGAATCATCGGATGAGTCTTCTTCGGTTTCTGAATTGCTCGATAGGGGTAATCTATGTCGTTCCTCACCACTAGAGTCCTCGTTAGTTTCTTCATTTGGATCAACATCAACAATCAGTGGCTCTTCACGTCGAATTCGCACCGGCGTGTCTAGGCGAATAAAAGAAGAGTCATGAATACCGTTTGAGTTGGGCTCTTGATACGCGGTGCCCCCTTCCTCGTTCTCTTCAGCCACTCCAAGTGTAGACGCCCGGTAAATGTTGCGATGGTGGATAGTGTTGACTACTTTCCACGGGTCACCCTTGTGGCTAAAACGAACGGGTCGTCCTCATACCATGATGTACTAGTGTTCACAGAAGTTATGCCGTATTGATCGGTTTTCATGCTCTGCGGCCGTGTGTCAAACCATCTACACTTGAAAAGGTGCACTTTCATGCCTTCCCCATAATGCAGTTCCACAACTGAATGGAGAACACCGTATAGTCAACTCCACCATGCCCACCATGTGCCATAACCCCTGAATTTTGTGTTTTCAGTCTGAGGTCTCTCTCTTCGCATCGAAATAACACACCATTCACCTTGCACGTCGCATAAACTTTTGAATAGACCGGCGTCATCGCTAAAAGTCTGAGTTCGTGCGACCAATTTGGGTGATTATCATTTTTAATAAGGTCCATCTGCAACCATCAGAATCAACTATAAATATGAATAAATAGACACAATAATATATAAACACGTATAGAATAGTGTTAAAGTTACGTACCCAGCGGCCGAAATACTCTGCGAATGTCCGGTTGTGGTAATCGACATCACCTCCTACTTGTTCACAGTGTAGATGTATGTTCTTCCAAAACTGAACTTCTGGACAGTTGATTAATACCCACCAATGTGCAATGGCTACCTCATAATCTTTCAACTTGTAGGAAACTAGCATGTTTCCACCGAGTACAACATCGTCGGAGAGTATGGAAAGATTGAACTGTGAAGGTACATCTTCCGGTATGCTTTCCTGTAACGCTCTTAAATACAACTTCATGTAGGTGACGCACTCGTGCGCAATATATGCTTCAGCTATACATCCTTCAGGTGCGGATCTGTTTTGGACAAAACCACCGTATTGTCCAAGTTGCCTATAAATCAAGTTTTTAAAGTGTTATGATAATACATTAACACTATATCACATATATTGATGAGGAAATTAACATAAGGTGTAAAATACGTACCTTTCCATCGGATACATCCAAGTGAAGTGCACAGGACCGGTAAGCAACAACTGCCGAGGAAGATGGATCATGAGGTGAGGCATGATGTCGAAAAAATTTGGAGGAAATATCATCTCAAATTTACACATGATATGAACGATGTCTTGTTGCATTTCCCGGAGGTCAGATTTTCTCACTTCCCGTGTGCATACCTTCTGGAAAAATCTTGCCAACGCTAATAACGGCTCCACAACGTGACGGGGAAGGAACGGCCGAATGAAAACAGGGAAGAGACGTTGTAGCAGGATATGATTGTCATGACTTTTCAACCCGTACAGATTGTTGAATTGTCTATTCACACACTTGGCTATATTTCCAGCAAAGCCTGAGGGATACTTGGCCCGACTTATCCAATGGAAAATTTCTGGTTTATGCTCAGGCTTGACGGTGTAAGGAGCTTGAGGCATTTTTCTCTTCCCTTGTTTCAACCATAGTTGTTTTCTGATATTCATGTTTTGCAGATCAGTGCGAGCCTTAGGACCGTCTTTCGTCTTCCCCTCCAAGTTCAGCGTTGTGCCCACCACACTTTCAGAAACATTTTTTTTCTATGTGCATAACGTCTAGGAAGTGACGAATCAGCAACTCACACCAGTACGGGAGTTCCCACAATATGCTCTTATGTGTCCAGAATTTGTACTCCTCAGGTCTTTCAGGTATTTCCGCTACAATATCGGGATGATTGCTGAGGGGCCCAAAATCGTACTCATTAAGCACTGCTAAAATTTCTCTTCCCGTCCATCTTCTGGGAGGACCACCGTGTTCTTCGGTTCCATCAAATGCGGCGGACTCGTAACGCCAGTCGTGATCCGCGGGAAGGAACACACGATGACCCATTCGGCATATCTTGTTGCAATGAGGGGTGCTCCCATAATCGCTGAGGCACTCTGGACAAGCCTTGTATCCCCTAACAACGCTGCCCGACAACATCCCATAAGCAGGAAAATCACTAATGGTACCAATAACCATGGCATGCATCTGGATCGTCTCCTGCTTGTACTTGTCAAAAGTGGGATGACCAACGTCCCACAATACCTTAAGCTCTTCAATCAATGGTCTCATATACACATCGAGACATTTCCCTGGGTAACTAGGCCCCAGAATAAACAACGTCAACATATTATATTCCTTCTTCATGCACATCCACGGAGGAAGGTTGTAAGGTACCAAAACCACCGGCCATATACTGTATGAAAGACTCATGGTGCCGAAAGGGTTGAACCCGTCGGTTGACAGCCCGAGCCTGACGTTTCTGACATCTGACGCAAAATGAGGAAACTCATTGTTTATGTGCTTCCAAGCCGCTCCGTCAGAGATGTGTGTCATGATATCTGCGTCTCCCCCGTCCCGCTCACCGTGCCACCTCATAGCTTTTGCGGTGGTTTCTGACATGTACAACCGCTCAAGCCTATCTCTCAACGGAAAATACCGAAGCACTTTCACAGGTTTCCTATTGCCTGCTCCCGTCAACTTATATCGGTCAATCTGACATATCGGACATGCGTCAAGGCTAGCAAGGTCATTCCCTTCTGCATCTTTACCCCAGAAGAGAACGCAGTCAAATGCGCATGCATGGATCTTAATGTAGGAAAGCCCTAGATCTTTGAGAATACTTCGGACCTTACGGTGATTGGTAGGATTACGATGACCCTCCTCCAACAACGAAGAAGTGTACTGTAGATATTCATCCACTTGCCTGATGCTCCCTTTTGTCTCGACTTTAATCCTCATTACCTCCATCACACTTTCAAGAACTGTCTTCTCAGAACTTGAAGACACAGGGGTCTGTTGCAATGCAATCAGTTTGTTGTACTTATCAAAGGCAGCAGTGTTGACAACTTGTGGGAACGGCTGCACCGGGTCCTGCATATATTGTTCCCCACGTACACCGCTTTCAAAAGGAAACACGTCGTTGACAAATGCCATTGTTGGATCGTTGGATGTACTACTACTGCCCGCCTCAAAATACTGCCCATGATCATGCGATCCATCTAATGATGGCTCACCGTGATATATCCAACATGTGTACTTCGGCCAAAACCCATTACTCTTTAGGTGCTCCCATACTATCCTAATCGGAAATCGACACATATCACTGCGACACTTACATTTCTTGCACGGGCAATAATGGTATTCCTTCCCGTTTGTATTTTCCTCGACGAACTTGATAGGAGCATAAAATGCGACATTCTTAATATGTTTTTACCCCTATTTATCCAATGCTTAACCCTTATTATTGTAAGATAGAGTCATATTTTAGTTTAGTGTCCCTTTGGTAGAGTTTTAGAGAAAATGTGCTTAATTGTCAGAAAAATGACTAAGTAAAGAAATCTGGAAATAAAGTAAAATATGACTTTTTGTGATTTTGAGGCTCGTGCTAAACTGATTTATCCTTTTCCAAATTTGATGAAATTTGGTGTGCATTTAATTGGCAAGCTAAAGTGTATTGTGTCAAAATTTCAGATCAATCGGAGTTCGGAAAGTCACCCAAATGAAGGCTGCAACTTGGCAGTTTGAGCAAACCAATCCAGGGACTACCAGGATTTTCCTGGGACTGTGTCCTGACTTCCGAAATTTCTGTGGGACACATCGCTTGGAACCAGAGAACGAGCTATAGGCCGTTGGAAAGCTCTACGAGTCTATTTTCTCTGGGACTTGGAATCGCAGCAAAATCTTTCCTGAGAATTCCTGTGCACGTCATCCAACTTCCATGGACTCTCCCGGACAGCTCACAATGAATCTGAATTCGAGCCTTATATGGATAGTAAGCTACGGGAGTCTAGTTTCCAACTCAACTGGAATCACCTCAATATCTATTTTCTAGAGAAAGATTTTCCATAATCTTCACTCGAAGGTCAAATCTGCCAGCAGGATAAGTTTGAGAAAAACTAGGTTTTGTAAACCCTAGCTGCCTCCCTTGCCTCTATAAATACCACAACATAATTTCAGAATAATCATCTCATCTCTCCCACTTTTTACTAGCCGAAACTCTGTCCAACTAGCACCACAAATCTCATATACTTTTACAAGCCGAATTCCACCATTCATCACCACCACCGATCGCATATCATCACCACCGAATCCTCTTTGCCGATTCCTCTCCAAGGTTTCTTTTAAAGTGTGATTCACTCATCTCTCATGGCTTGTAATTTTCTGTATAATTACTTAACTTTGTCTATGAAGTTTGTAAGGATTTGTGGTTTGTTATTTGGTTTTATTAATTTTACATTGGATTTCCGAAATTCTGTTATGTGTTTTGGTTTTCTTTTTGTCTAATTGATGAACATGTGTATGACGAATTGATTGTATGGTAATAGGGCAATAACTTTATTTGATGATTTGATGATTTTATTTGGTTTATTTTCTGAATTCGTATGCACAACAAGTTTTAGGGTTAAGTGAAGCTTTAGCTAGGCTGATCTTGGGTGTAATTCTTTATGTTACCGAACCACAAATATGAGGTAAGTTATACACGAAGTTGATTTATCTTGTATTGGTTCTAAGGGATAGAGTAATTCAGAAAATATGCATGTTGAAGCAAGGTGAGGTGACGCCATACTTGTTGCATGTTTCCAATTCAACTCATTGTGCTTATGTGTTTCTTGGTTTAATTTCTACACGAAGTGTCTTTAAAATGATTAGCACTATGTTTAGGGTTATGCACGAAGCTAATTCTAAATAATTGAGGAGTTTTGAATGATTAGATGAACCACGAAGGGCTCTAGTTATAATTGGAACTAAATTGCATGAAATCAGATTCAATAAAGTTGCTGCCGTATTGTTGTTTGATTGGTTTGTTATGTGCGTGTGAGTCTTTGTGTGATGTGTATTGTGTGAAAGATGTCGATCATATGTATATATATAATTTATGATTTAATTTCGTGTAGAATATAGAATCAAATTCTCAAACTCCCCCATATGATTTTGTAATGCTTTATGTGATTGAACGCCCTGATTTCCCCGGACTGAACGATCCCTACTTGTCCTATACTAACGATGACACAAGAGGGTAATATGTGTATGAAGTTGTTTTGCAGGTACAGATTGTGCTCGTATTATAGCTCCATCAATTTTTGGCGCCGTTGCCGGGGAAATTATAAAGTTTTGATTCATGAAGTGTTACTTTGTAACTTTGTATCAATGTGTGATGTAACGTTTGTTAACAATCTGTGTCTCTAACTCTAACGTATATTTATATATCCTAACTCTCTAACATGACGTTTTAACTCTTGTATTTTCTTCTAACCTTGAAAAATTTGTTGAAACCGTCACTTGTATGAATCTGTATATCCTTGCATTTTAGTTTATTGTTTTTGTTCGTTTTGATGTGTTTTGTGTGTGTGCAGGTCGAACTTGAAAGGAAATGGCAGGAAATACGGAAGTTCTGCGCAAACAGAAATCGGGCAGTGCAGTCCGTCGAATTTGGATGGCTGCCGTTTTCAGCTCACAAAATCTGGGAAAGTAAGCCATACACCGTTGGAAAGGTCTCTGAGTCTACTTTCTGTAGGATTTTACAGAAGTGGATTTGGAGCTTCGAGCCATTCCCAGTTTTAATTTGAGTGAAGGAAGGTCAATCTGGCGGAGCAGAAAACTGGGCAGAACAATAGGTCCGATAAAAAGCCAAACAAAGAGTACTTCTATTGGTCCGATTGAGACGAATTTTATACCGTTGGAAAGCTCTGTGTGTCCACTACAACATTGATTTACAACACCTTTGAATTAAGATAGTGGAACACACCCAAAATCAAGCCTCAAGAGAAGCAGACACGTCTGCCGAAGACCCTGCCCCTGCCGAGAGCCATCCCGCTGAGAGGCTTGCAGCCTGCGCCATACCCTGCGATGCCACTGCCCATGCGTGCCAAGCAACCCACTCCCGAGACCAAGGAGCTGCCGGACCTGCAATTGCCGGCAGCCGTACATGAGTTGCTGCCGAGAAAAATTATGCCAAGAGGAGGGCTGCTGCCCTCAAAATGTTGAGCAAGTGAAGATGAACACACACAAGACTACACACGGTGAGAAGTCTAGGCTATGGACTATAAACACAAAACGCTACTTGGGAGGCAACCCAATTCGATCAAAGAAAAGTGAAGGAGCCATCACCGAGAGTTTGAAATTTCTTAACCCTTCTCCTTTTCTTTGGTTTGTGATGATATGTTGGAATGTGTTAGACAATTGCATGCTTAGGAAATTCCTTGCTATAATTCTATGCTTACATTGAGGACAATGTAATTTTCTAAGTGTGGGGTGGGATAACGTATTTCGTTTATGTTTTCATGTGCTTAGTTTAGAAAAGAAAAATCCAGAAAAATATAATGCAAAAATAGAGTGTTTAAATTGTTTATTTTGAGTCTTAGGATGCCCCTAATATGTCAATGATGTTTTTCTCCTCTTTGCATACATAGATGATGGTTGTGCATACAATTAAAATTGTGAGTTTCATGGATTATGTGCATTGGTAGGAGCATGTAGGACTTGTTGATTAACGAAGCATGCATGTTTTAGCTAGTTTGTTTTCATAATAACCTATGTGAGCTTTAGAGCCAAATTGCTTTCTTCATGAGTGATAAATTGAAAATTTCGAGCATGCTAATATGTAAACCTCATTATTCTTTGCATATTCAATGACTTTGTGCCATAGCTTTTTAATGAACTCTAGAATGCTAGAACTTACTCTTGTTGATTTTCGAAACGTTTATATCATAAGATACCTTGATTTTGAATATGATTGAATAAAGATCTCTTAGGTTTACCACCATTGCCAAATAAAGCATAAGCCCTATTGGAGCCCGTCGTGGGACACCTTAGTAAACCCCTTTTGAGCCAACATTTAGCCTTTTCTTTCATCACCCATAAACACTTTCCATGAGCTTAGTATAGTGATGTCTTGACCATTGTGTGTCAGCAAAGCTTGATTTTTGAAAGCGTTTTTGCGTGAAGTGATGAAGAAGAACAAGTGTGGGGTAGACTTAGCCATGAGTAATTATGAAAAATGTATGTGCATGCCGTGCCTTAATAAAGAAAAGAAAGAAAAATTCTGCTCAAAAAAAAAAAAAAAAAAAAACGAAACTGTGAGCAAGAAAAGAAAAGACAAGGCATAGGCACGGCATAGAAAAGAAAAAGAAATTATGCAGGGCTATTGTCTTGAATTTTGTTGTAATGTTATGGGAAGAAAAGAATGAAGTAAGGGTCCAACAAGATGAAATTTGACCCTTGGCGAGAAGACATAAGGAGATTAAGCTTTGCCAAAGGCCACGGTGACGTTTTGAGCCTCCTTATCCAAATATCGAATACCTCTTAGCCTAGCCCCATTACAACCCTTTTATTGATCTTTTTCATGATTCTTAAGATGGTTAAACTTGATTTGTGGAGATTATCTCAAGAGTAAACATATGGTTTTGGTTCATTGGTGCATATAGTTATCATATGAGGTTTTTCCATAAAAATTCACAAAATGCTTTCATTTCTTTGATATATGCAAGTCACTCTTTGTAATTCGTTATCTTTCACTTGCATATATTTATGTGTGAATAACCATGCTTCGAGAGAAAAGAAGTGAGTATGCCTAGTGAGGAGGATTGGATTAGCTTTAACATGTTTACATGCTTACCTTTTGCTCTTATATGTTCATATTGACGTCACATGTTCATGAAACTTGGAATTTTCGTGCTTAGCATTCTCATGCATTAACTTAAAAGCTATGTGTACATACGAGCCTGAGACAAATTGTTAGGGGCAATAGTTTGTTTAGAGTCTAGTTTAATTTAGTTTGCTAAGGGACTAGCAAAAGCTAAGTGTGGGGTAGTTGATAGGAGCATAAAATGCGACGTTCTTAATATGTTTTTACCCCCATTTATCCAATGCTTAACACTTATTATTGTAAGATAGAGTCATATTTTAGTTTAGTGTCCCTTTGGTACAGTTTTGGAGAAAATGTGCTTAATTGTCAGAAAAATGACTAAGTAAAGAAATCTGGAAATAAAATAAAATATGTCTTTTTCGTGATTTTGAGGCTCGTGCTAAACTGATTTATCATTTTCTAAATTTGATGAACTATGGTGTACATTTAATTGGCAAGCTAAAGTGTATTGTGTCAAAATTTCAGATCAATCGGAGTTCGGGAAGTCACCCAAATGAAGGCTGCAACTTGGCAGTTTGAGCAAACCAATCCAGGGACTACCAGGATTTCCTGGGACTGTGTCCTGACTTCCGAAATTTCTGTGGGATACATCACTTGGAACCAGAGAACGAACCATATGCCGTTGGAAAGCTCTACGAGTCTAGTTTCGCTGGGACTTGGAATCGCAGCAAAATCTTTCTTGAGCAAAAAGTTATGCCGGTTTGAATGCACGAAGGTCAAGTCTGCCGAAAGATGAAAACCTAAACCGAGTTCTACATGGATTTGGCTTACGAATGTGGACTGAATTCCATCCTTTGTGCAAGATTTTTGGCTGAATTAATTCATGAAAAACCTAAAGAGATATTGCTCAATTATTCAGCCATTATCTTGGGAATTTTCGGCAGAAAATAGAGGAAGAAAATCGCAACAAATCCTAATCAAATTCGGCAGAATTCCTGTGAACATCATCCAACTTCCATGGACTCTCCCGGACAGCTCACAATGAATCTGAATTCGAGCCTTATATGGATAGAAAGCTACGGGAGTCTAGTTTCCAACTCAACTGGAATCACCTCAATATCTATTTTCTAGAGAAAGATATTCCATAATCTTCACTCGAAGGTCAAATCTGCCAGCAGGATAAGTTTGAGAAAAACTAGGTTTTGTAAACCCTAGCTGCCTCCCTTGCCTCTATAAATACCACAACATAATTTCAGAATAATCATCTCATCTCTCCCACTTTTTACTAGCCGAAACTCTGTCCAACTAGCACCACAAATCTCATATACTTTTACAAGCCGAATTCCACCATTCATCACCACCACCGATCGCATATCATCACCACCGAATCCTCTTTGCCGATTCCTCTCCAAGGTTTCTTTTAAAGTGTGATTCACTCATCTCTCATGGCTTGTAATTTTCTGTATAATTACTTAACTTTGTCTATGAAGTTTGTAAGGATTTGTGGTTTGTTATTTGGTTTTATTAATTTTACATTGGATTTCCGAAATTCTGTTATGTGTTTTGGTTTTCTTTTTGTCTAATTGATGAACATTTGTATGACGAATTGATTGTATGGTAATAGGGCAGTAACTTTATTTGATGATTTGATGATTTTATTTGGTTTATTTTCTGAATTCGTATGCACAACAAGTTTTAGGGTTAAGTGAAGCTTTAGCTAGGCTGATCTTGGGTTTAATTCTTTATGTTACCGAACCACAAATATGAGGTAAGTTATACACGAAGTTGATTATTCTTGTATTGGTTCTAAGGGAAAGAGTAATTCAGAAAATATGCATGTTGAAGCAAGGTGAGGTGACGCCATACTTGTTGCATGTTTCCAATTCGACTCATTGTGCTTATGTGTTTCTTGGTTTAATTTCTACACGAAGTGTCTTTAAACTGATTAGCACTATGTTTAGAGTTATGCACGAAGTTAATTCTAAATAATTGAGGAGTTTTGAATGATTAGATGAACCACGAAGGGCTCTAGTTATAATTGGAACTAAATTGCATGAAATCGGATTCAATAAAGTTGCTGCCGTATTGTTGTTTGATTGGTTTGTTATGTGCATATGAGTCTTTGTGTGATGTGTATTGTGTGAAAGATGTCGATCATATGTATATATATAATTTAGGATTTAATTTCGTGTAGAATATAGAATCAAATTCTCAAACTCCCCCATATGATTTTGTAATGCTTTATGTGATTGAACGCCCTGATTTCCCCGGACTGAACGATCCCTACTTGTCCTATACTAACGATGACACAAGAGGGTAATATGTGTATGAAGTTGTTTTGCAGGTATAGATTGTGCTCGTATTATAGCTCCATCAGAACTGCAAAAAATCCACAACTCCTGTAGTGTATCGTCGGTCATGCCTTGGAAGCGAAATCCAACTCTTATCTCGATCCATATATAGCCTGATAATAATATATATGTATAACTTTAATTAATAAGAAATCAATTAACACATATATATATTACAATATATATTATTATCAACATCAACTCATATATATATATATACCATTAATTAACAACCATTATTTAAGTTCATTACACTATCAACAACCATTAATTAACATATTTATATATATTTTAACACTAATTAAAATAACATCAAATTAAAACACATAATTTAAACTCTAACTGAAAATCAACTCAACTACAACTCAAAATCAACATATATACATACATTCTAACACTAAAACAACAAAAAAACAAAAAATCACTTACTATATCAAAATCACTAAAACTCAAAATCAACTCAACTAAAACTCAAAATCAACATATATACACATATACGTACCTATATATAGCTCCACAATGTAAGAGAGGACGGATTTCAACAATACCCACAGATTTTTCACTCTTTCTCCCGTTTTTTTTCGTTTTTTTTTAAATGAGCAGCTTCTGTCCAGATCTGAAAATATAAAGACTTATAGCCGACGAAAATTCAAATTTCGTCGGCCAAACTTTCTAAAGTTTTCGTCGGCTATACTTTAAGAGAAAGGCCGACGAAAATTCAAATCGTCAGCCATTCTAGGGGTATAGCCGACGAAAAATATTTTTTAGTGACGAAAGAAAAAATCGTCGGCCATTCTTGGGGAATAGCCGACGATTTATTATTTTTAGCGACGACAGACAATATCGTCGGCCATTCTTGGGAATAGCCGACGAAAAAACTATGTCGTCGGCTGTTTTTTTTTTTTTCGTCGGTAATACTGTTTTTTCTGGTAGTGTATCTTCTAGCATCTAAAGTGAGGTGATGCTTCGGCACAAGCTGTTGTCTAGGGTCGAGCGTATTTTACTTTTCAAAGGCGGTGTCGTTAAGATTCACGGAGAGCGAACTCCCTTTAGGAACCAGGCAGGTCTCGTTGTTGGACACCACGGAGGACAAGTCCCCTATTGACTCACTCACCGAGAATGAACATCAGTCTGTGGGCCTTGAGAACCAGTTTTACAAACCTGAGAACCAATCAATGAAAATAACTTGCCCCATACTTTGTAAAATAAACTCGGGTCCCTAGCGGTCTACAAGTGTTGATTAAAACCGCCCTCAACCTCATAAAAACAATAACTTTGCCAGAATGTCGCTTGTATGCGTGGGGGGGAAGTATCCCACGTTTCCCAGTCTACATAAAATGGATCCAACAAAGCATCATTCGTATGAAGGGTTTTGGTTATGATCAACAAAAGAGGCTTCACCTATATGTTACACTTTAGAAACTACAATAAACTTAAGCATACATAAAACTATCAACTTCCTAGAAATTATTTAAGTGTCACAAACATTCACAAATATACATCACATAATTCGCCAATTAGTCAAAAAAAAAAAAAATAATACTGTTCACAACGCTATTACGATTTTACTGTTCACCGTCACTATTCACAATCACTGTTCACAGAAGAAAAAAAAATTCAAGAGATCATACAATGACACACGAAATTTACAAAGTTACAAAGTAACACTTCATGAATGAAAACATTATAATTTCCCCGGCAACGGCGCCAAAAATTGATGGAGACAAAATCCAAGCACAAAGTACCTGCAAAACAACTTCATACACATAATACCCTTCTTTTGTCAATTGTAGTTAGGACAAGTAGGGATCGTTCTATCCGGGGAAATCAAGGGCTTTTAATCACACAAAGTGTTGCAAATAAAGGGGGGTGTCGATTTTTATATCTAATTTACCTACTCATTTTTACTAAATTTAAATCCTAAATTATTATATACAATTGATCAACATCTTCCACACAATCACAAGACACAAAACTCATTACACATGCAACGAAATTAAAACAAGTAATAGGGGCAGCACGCATATAACTAATTCAAGATCAATTAAGTTCCAATTTAATTAGAGCCAACGCGGTATATCTAATTATTCAAAACATCACAAGTATTTAGAATCAACTACGCGTGTAATCCTAAACATGGTACTAATCGGTTTAATAACACAACGCGTAGAAATTAAACACAAATAGCACATAGGAACAATATGTCGAATTGGAACATGTTAGCAAGTATGGCGTCACTCATCTCACATCGACATGTAAATTTCCAGAATTACTCTAGCCCTTAGATAAATACACATTAAAATCAACTACGCGTATGATCCAACATGTATTAAATCGGCAAGTGAATTCAATACCTAGATAACACTCGTGGCCTTCGAATGCATCTAGACATCTCCTTCGGTTGCACACGAATTAAGGAAATAAACCTAATTAAATCAAGAAAACATGCAAAAGCCTACTGCCCATCATACCATATTCAATTACATAACATGCATAATTCGGCAATTAAACATAAGAAAACCAAACAATTATAACAAGAATTCGGAAATCCCATGAATAAATAACAAAACCAAAATCGGATCCAAGAATCAATACATAATTCATAGACAAATTAATGTATAAATACAAAGAAACAAAAGCCATTGAAATTACAATCCAAGTGACAACCTTGTTGAAGAATTCGGCAAGTGGATTGGTGTTGATGATTGGAATGATTTTATGAAAGGTGGTGGAGTATGGTTCGGCTATGTTCTTGGTGAGAATTCTTGGAAGCAATTCGGCAGAGTTTTGGCTAGTTTAAGTGAGGAAGAGAAGATGATTATTTTGAAATTATGTTGTCGTGTTTATAGAGGCAAGGGAGGCAGCTAGGGTTTACAAAACCTAGTTTTTCTCAAACTTATCCTGCTGGCAGATTTGACCTTCGAGTGACGATTATGGAATATCTTTCTCTAGAAAATAGATATTAAGGTGATTCCAGTTAGGTTGGAAACTAGACTCCCGTAGCTTTCTATCCATATAAGGCTCAAACTCTGATTCATTGTGAGCTGTCCGGGAGAGTCCGTGGAAGTTGGATGACGTGCACAGGAATTCTGCCGAATTTGATCAGGATTTGTTGCGATTTTCTTCCTCTATTTTCTGCCGAAAATTCCCAAGATAATGGCTGAATAATTGAGCAATATCTCTTTAGGTTTTCCATGAATTAATTCAGTCAAAAATCTTGCACAAAGGATGGAATTCAGTCCACATTCGTAAGCCAAATCCATGTAGAACTCGGTTTAGGTTTTCTTCTTTCGGCAGACTTGACCTTTGTGCATTCAAACTGGCATAACTTTTTTCTCAGGAAATATTTTGCTGCGATTCCAAGTCCCAGAGAAACTAGAGTCGTAGAGCTTTCCAACGGCGTATGGCTCGTTCTCTGGTTCCAAGCGATGTGTCCCACAGAAATTCCGGAAATCAGAACACAGTCCCAGGAAAATCCTGGTAGTCCCTGGATTGGTTTGCTCAAACTGCCAAGTTGCAGCCTTCATTTGGGTGACTTTCCGAACTCCGATTGATCTGAATTTTGACACAATATACTTTAGCTTGCCAGTTATATGCATACCAAATTTCATCAAATTTGGAAAAGGATAGATCAGTTTAGCACAGGCCTCAATATCACGAAAACAACATATTTTTCACTTTTTGCTCAGATTTCTTTACTTAGTCATTTTTCTGACAATTAAGCACATTTTCTCCAAAACTCTACCAAAGGGACACTAAACTAAAATATGACTCTATCTTACAAAAATAAGGGTTAAGCATTGGATAAATGGGGGTAAAAAAATATTAAGAACGACGCACATTGTGCTCCTATCAGCATACACGTAAGGAACAAGTTGTGAAAATGAGTGAGACGGTTTCTGCCGTCATACAAAGGAAGCTACCTCCTAAAATGAAAGATCCTGGCAGTTTTACAATTCCATGTATAATTGGACAATCTTGCTTTTCTAATGTTTTACTAGACTTAAGGGCCTCAATTAATATGATGCCCTATAATGTTTTTAAGTCTCTAGGTCTAGGAGAATTGAAGAAAGACAATGTAATTATACAACTTGCTGACAGGTCTAACAAGTATCCTGAGGGGTACGTTGAAGATGTTCTTGTGCAGGTTAATAATCTGATATTTCCTGCAGACTTCTATGTGCTTCATATGGAAGAGTCGCCTCTTAATTCTACTCAACTTTTGTTGGAGCGACCATTTATGAGAACAGCAAGAACTAAAATTGATGTTGCTGAGAAAAATCTCACCCTGGAGTTTGATGGTAAAGTGATTAGCTTCAATGTATTTGAGGCTATGAGGTATCCAATTTCTGATTTAAAACCATGATATGATATTGATGTTGTTGATTCTATTGCACAGGTTTTGTCAGAGACTTTGGATCAATAGCAACTAGCTATTGAGAATGGGGCCGGATTTGATAAAAATGGAGAAGAAATTTCGTGTGAAGAAAGGGCTGTCCTCAATCCACACGAGTTGGAGTTTATTGCCGAAATTGAGGCATCACCTTTCGTAGGTTATAACAAACTTTTGTCAATTCCAAAATTAGAGCTTAAGGCTCTACCAGATTATCTGAAGTACGCGTATCTTGGAGACGATGACACTCTACCAATTATTGTGTCAGTAAAGCTGAGCAAGCAGCAAGAAGAAAAATTAATTGACGTGCTCAAGAAGAACAAAACAGTTATTGGATAGACGTTGGCGGATATCAAGGGAATAAGCCTTACCAAATGTGTTCATAGGATCTTGCTAGGGAGGGTCAAAGACGTTTTCATCCTCCAATGATGAAGATTGTGAAGGACGAGGTGATCAAATTGCTAGATTGTGGCGTTATATATCCTATTTCGGATAGCCAATGGATTTCACCTGTTCCGTTTGTACCTAAAAAGAGTGGAGTTACTGTGGTAAAGAATGAGAAGAATGAGCTCGTGCCTCAATGATTGGTCACAGGTCATAGGATGTGCATTGATTACAGAAGGTTGAATGCTACTACACGCAAAGATCACATGCCTTTACCTTTCATAGACCAGATGTTGGAGAGATTAGCTGGACACCAGTTCTATTGCTTTTTGGATGGGTATAGCGGTTACAATCAGATTTGCATCCACCCAGATGACCAAGAAAAGACAACGTTCACATGTCCCTTTGGTACGTTTCTCTGACTATATCGAAAATATCATTGAAGTTTTTATGGATGATTTAGCATTTATAAAAAAGACGTTGATGCATGTTTAGAGAATTTAGAATTAATCTTGGAAAGATGTGTTGAAACTAACCTTGTTTTAAATTGGAAAAAATGTCATTTTATGGTTAATCAAGGAATAGTTTTAGGACACATAATTTATGCTAAGGGAATATAGGTTGATAGGGCCAAGATTGATATTATGCCTCACTTACCCTCCCCCACAACTATGAGGGAGGTACGTTTGTTTTTTGACCATGCAGGTTTTTATAGGAGATTCATCAAGGATTTCTCTTTGGTGGCAAAGCCCTTATGTTCCCTATTGCAGAAAGATACAACATTCGTGTGGAGCAAAGAGTGTGATGATAGGAGCATAAAATGCGACGTTTTTAATATGTTTTTACCCTCATTTATGCAATTCTTAATCCTTATTGTTGTAATATAGAGTCATTGAGTCGTGTTTGGAGTCTTTGGCAGAGTTGGTGTACAAATTGAGCATAAAATGCAGAAATTGTCGGAAAATGTGAAGAGTTCTAGTTTGAGTAGGAGTCCTTGTTTGACTAGGAAACTTGTTTTGACTAGGAAACTTGTCGGATTAGGAATCTTTATTGTTCGTCGATTCTATAACATGTGAGGAAATTTTAGAATCCTGTTTGGATTAGGAAATGTCCTATTTAGGAAAGTCCTACCTGAACTATGACTGTATATTCCGTGACTTTCCTATTTCGATTTTCCTATTCTAGTAACTTTCTCGATCTAGTAAGTTCCTTGATTTGAATTGGAAACTTTCTTAATCTAATGATCTTATCTATTACATATATGTCTTTTTAAGACATTATTTGTCTAGATTAGGACAAGTTTATTACATGAATTAATTCTCTATTTCTTTTCTTTATTTTCAGATTTTATTTGGAGATAAAGGAGGAGATAAATTCTAGTATTCAAGAGATATTATTGCTGATTTGCCAAGGAGATATTGTTGGGATTCAACTGATTTTTATCAAGAGATAATAATGTGGAGATAATTCGGCAAAGGTCAAAGAGAAGGAGAGAATCAAGGCTGAACAAAGACCGAATGTGGACCATTTTGTGCTCAAGATTCAAGATAATATTGCTGATTAATTCAAGATTAAATCAAGAGATATTGTGAAAATTTATTCAGCCATTATCCTAGGATATTCGGCAGAAATTAAAGAGAAAGACAAGGGCTGCATGTGGACTGAATTTGATGCTTGGTTCAAGATATTTTGCTGAATTAAGTTAATGATAATTGAAGAGATAATTGAAGCAAGTATTCAGCCTTTGACCAAAGCAATTTTCGGCAACAACCCTAGGGTTTTGGCTGAACCCTAGGTTCCCATGCTTCTCTATAAATACCACCCCATAATTTCAGAAAAATCATCTTCTCTTCCTCACTTGAACTTACCAAAACTCTGCCGAAATTCCACCATACAAATTCTCACAAAGAACTCAGCCGAACCATCTCCACCACTATTCCAAAACATCAATCCATTCACCATCACCAATCCTCTTGCCGAATTCTTCAACAAAGGTTCTCAATTGTGATTGTAACTTTCATATGGCTTTTCTTTCTTTGTACTTATACAATATTTTGTCTATGAAATTTGTATGGATTCATGGTTGTAATTTTGGTTTTGTAAATTATTCATGGGATTTCCGAATTCTTGTTATATTATTTGGTTTTCTTTGGTTTAATTTACGAATTATGTATGTGATAACTTGAATTTAGGTTTTATGGGCAGTAGGTTTTTGCATGTGTTCTTGATTTAGTTTGGTTTATTTTCTGAATTCGTATGCAAATAAATTGATGCATGAGGGCAGCCTTGATCATGGTTGTTCCTTGTGTATTGGTTTCACTTGCTGAATGCAATATGAGGTGGATTATAAACATAAAGTTGATTCACCTTGTATTGGTTCTAAGGGCTAGAGTAATTCTGAAAATTTACATATCGATGTGAGATGAGGTGACGCCATACTTGCTAATATGTCTCCAATTCGACTCATTGTGCTTATGTGTTTCTTGGTTTAATTTCTACGCGAAGTGTCTTTAAATCATTTAATACTATGTTTGGGATTATGCGCGAAGCTACTTCTAAATAATTAAGGAGTTTTGCTAATTAGATGAACCGCGAAGGGCTCTAATTAAATTGGAACTAAATTGAATCTTGAATCCGATTTTTAACTTGCTGCCCCTATTCCTTTATTTTATTTTGTTACATGTTTAGAGAGTTTTGTGTTTTGTGCTCTTTGTGGAAGATGTTGATCAACTGTATATAGTAATTTAGGATTTAATTTACGTAAAAATCAGTAGGTTATTTAGATAAAAAATATCAAACCCCCTTCTATTTGCAATACTTTGTGTTATTAAAACCCTAGATTTCTCTGGATAGAACGATCCCTACTTGTCCTAACTACAATTGACCCAAATAGGGTATTATGTGTATGAAGTTGTTTTGCAGGTACTTTGTGCTTGGATTATAGCTCCATCATGTGAGGACGCATTCATGAAGCTTAAGGAGAAGCTGACGCCGGCCCCAATCATGGTGCCACCCGATTGGACACTTCCATTTGAACTCATGTGTGATGCATCAGACTATGCCGTTGGAGCAGTTCTTGGACAGATAAAAGACAAGAGGCCGAATGCTATATATTATGCTTCTAGAACTTTGAATGATGCTCAATTAAATTATTCCACCATAGAGAAAGAACTATTGGCTATTATATTTGCTTTAGAAAAATTTTGTTCATATCTATTGAATTCTAAAGTGATTGTTTATTCTGATCATGCAGCCCTTAGGTATTTAATAAAGAAGAAAGATGCCAAATTACGTTTGATTCGATGGATTCTCTTACTCCAAGAGTTTGATATCGAAATCAAAGACAAAAAAGGAAGTGAAAACATTGTAGCGGATCACTTGAGCATAATTGTAAAAGAGGATGAGACGTTGCCTTTGCAAGAGTCTTTTCCGGATGAGCAACTCTTCCGTTTGGAGACACATAAACCTTGGTATGCCGATATTGTGAATTATTTAGTTACTAAGAATTTTCCTAGAACAATTGTGCAGGCAGCCAAGACAAGGATTAAAAAGATGGTAAGACACTACATTTGGAATGATCCATACCTTTGGAAGCATTGTATTGATCAAATCATTCACCGTTGTATCCCACAAGAAGAGCAAAGGCTGATTCTCATTTTTTTTCACTATGAGGCGTGTGGAGGTCACTTTAAACCAAAGAAGACAGCCCTTAAGGTATTGGATAGTGGATTTTATTCGCCTATACTTTTTAAAGATGCGTATACATTTTGTATGACATGCGATAGATACCAAAGAACATGTAATATTGGAAAAAAAGATCAAATTCCTCTTTCCCCCATAATTATTGTTGAAATATTTGATGTTTGGGGTATTGATTTTATAAGACATTTTCCCTCATCCAAAGGCTTTCTTTATATCTTATTGGTTGTTGGGTGATGACCCTAACCTGACCTGGCTAGTAAATCTAGCAGGTAGGCAGGTCACGCATCCCACATCGCCCGGAGAAGAGTGGATGCTGTGTTTATATATATGTGCAAAGTTAGCTCAATACATAGAGACGCTTTTTGGGGGCTCAATGGTTTCGGAGGGGATGGGAACTCCGAAGTTAAGCTTGCTGAGTGCAGAGCAATCCCAAGATGGGTGACCTACTAGAAAGTTGCTTTTGAGCTTCCAAAGACAAAACAGTGAGGGCTAGAGAGGAGAGTGCCCAAAGCGGACAATATCTCAAGTGTATGGGCTGGGCTGTTACATGTTGACTATGTTTCTAAATGGGTGGAGGCGAAAGCCACAAGGACTAATGATTCTAAAGTTGTTGCAGGATTTTTGAGAACTAACATATTTTCTAGGTTTGGAGTACCACGTGTGCTTATAAGCGATGAAGGTTCTCACTTCTGCAACAGAACTATAGAGGTTTTTCTAAAGAAATATGAAGTCACTCATAAGGTTTCCACCCCATATCACCCTCAGACAAGTGGAATGGCAGAAGTATCAAATAGGGAGATCAAGCGGATATTGGAGAAAACTGTTGGCCCAACAAGGAAGGATTGGAGCGACAGACTTGATGATGCTTTGTGGGTGTATAGGACAACCTACAAGACGCCTATAGTGATGTCTCCCTTTAGGCTTACCTACGGCAAAGCATGCCATCTCCCAGTGAAATTGGAGCACAAGGCGTGGTGGGCAGTAAAAGAGTTTAACATAAACTTTGATGATGCAAGTATTCACAGGAAATTGCAATTGAGCGAGCTTGAAGAAATCAGGAATGATGCATATGATGCCGCATGGATTTACAAAGAGAAGACGAAGAAGTATCATGACAAAATGCTAAGAAGGAAAACGTTTCAAATTGGGCAGAAAGTTTTGCTATTTCATTCTCGTCTTAAACTATTTCCTGAAAAATTACGTTCTCGTTGGGTTGGACCTTATGTTGTTACTAACGTATTTGCTCATGGTGCTATTGAAATTCAAAGTGTTGTAACAGGAAAAGCGTTTAAGGTAAATAGTCATCGACTTAAGCCTTACTACGAACCTTTTGAGGAGCACACGGTTGAGGAAATACAATTGGAGGACGCACCAAGATCCGAATGAGCATGAAGAAGAGTCTAGAATAAAGGACTATAAACAATTCAGCGCTGCATGGGAGGCAACCCATTTTAACTAAAATTGTGAAGGAGCCATCAACGAGAGTTTGAATTTTCTAAATCCCTAAACTTTTTTTGGTTGAATTGTATAAATGTGGAACTTGTGAATTTTATCGTATGCTTAGAAATTACAACACTAATTATGATTTACATTGAGGACAATGTAATTTTCTAAGTGTGGGGTTGGGATACATGTATCACATGTTTGAATTTTCTTTGACTCTTTTATTTGAGTAATAAAAAGAAAAATAAAATACAAAATCGAAAAAATCAGAAAAATTAAAAAAAAATTGTTTGTCTTTGTTTGATTGAGTCTTAGGTAGCCTCTAAAAAGTCTATGATGATTATATCTTTGAATATATAGATGATGGTTTTGCATGATCATAAGAATTAAATTGTGAGTTTCATGGAAAATATGATTGGTATGAACATGTGAGATTTTGATTGATATATGAGAAGCATGCATGTTTGAGTTGATTTTGTTCCATAACATCCTATGTGAGCTTTAGAGCCTATGCTTTCTTCATGAGTTATTATAAATTGGGCAGAAATTTTCGAATCTCATTGTTTTTTGATTAATCAATGACTATGTGCTATAGCTTTTTAATGGATTCTAGAATGCTAGAACTTGCTCTTGATGATTTTTGAAACTATTATTCATGACTATGCCTTGATTTCGAAAGTGATTGAAAAGATCTTATTAGGATTACTACTAAAGCCAAATAAAGCATGTGCCTAATTTGTGCCCGTCGTGGGACTCCTTAGTCTTAACCCCATTGAGCCTATATTTAACCATTTTCTTTCATCACCATGATACACATTCCTTGAGCTTAGAATAGTTTTATCATTTCCCTTGTTATCAGGACTTAGTAAAGCTTAATTTTATTGTGGAATTGTAAGTGAGAGTGATGATGTGAAACAAGTGTGGGGTGAACTTATCCAATTGCATGAAAAATATGTGTTTGCCGAAACAAAAACAAAAAGAAATATTCTGACAGAAAATAAAAAGAAAATCGATCCAAAATAAAAAAAAAAGAAAGAAAGTTTCGACAAAAAAAGAAAAGTAAAAGCATGGATTGAGTTCTTGTTGTGAATTTGGAGTTTGTTTGATAATTGAAAGTCTATCATTGTCATACATGACCTTTGTCCTTGTTCACTATGTTTTGGGGAAGAAAAGAATCAAATTTGGGTCCAACATGATAAAATTCGACCCTTTGAATGAAGTCATAAGGAGTATTGAACTTTACTAAGTCTTGGTGATATTGTTATCACCACTATTCTAAAAATCGAATTCCTTATGCCTAACCCCATTATCACCTTTATTTTGATCTTTTCATGATTCTTAAGACTAGTAAACTTTGATTGTGGAGATTTTCTCAAGAGTAAGCATATAGTTTTGATCCATTCGTGCACATAATTGTTACATGAGATTTTCCAGAAAATATTATTCACAAAGTGCTTTTATTTGATGAAATATGCAAGCTATTTGTTGTCTTACAATCTGTTCTCTTGCATATACTTTGAGTGAATATTGTCATAACATGAGTAAAAAGAAGAGAGTATGCCTAGTGAGGAGGATTGAATCAACTACACTTGTCGTCCTTCCCAAGTTAATGAGAGCTCCAATCAACTGTTTACAATGTAATTCTTCACCTCTTCCTTATGATCTGCAACTAACAATTAAACTCTACAAGAATCATGAGAATCAATATGTATAGGTTAGAAAGAATGAGTTAGAATAAGTTAGAGTATAGGTTAGAAATAAGTTAGAAGTAATGTAAAATTTTCAAACTATATATGTATCATACGAATTCTCTATAAGTATATATTCCACACGATTTATACAAGTATAAGTTTCACGAAAATTTACAAGTATCACACAATGGATCGGTCCTAGTCTTTTCAAAGTATTCGAATATGTGATATGAGATTGCCGATCCTAGAGTTTAATTTCTTTTATTCATACAACTTTAAAATTCGAGGTATGTGGAGCAGAGGAGATAACAGTGCAATGGACTGATGCAGCCCCTGGTAGTATCATGCTTATTCCGATATACCTCAAAAATTAAAGACGAATTGGGTTGAAGAAAATAGATCACATATGTCAAGTTATTTTCTAGCGTCTAAAGTGAGGTGATGCTTCGGCCCAAGCTATAGACTAGTTCGAGCGTATTTCACTTTTCTAAGGCGGTGTCGTTAAGATTCATGGAGAGCGAACTCCCTTTAGGAACCAGACAGGACTCGTTGTTGGTAACCACGGAGAGCGAACTCCCTATCAACTCACTCACCGAGAATGAACATCAGTCTGCGGGCATTGAGATTCAGTTTTACAAACCTGAGAACAAATCAATGAAAATAACTTGCCTCATACTTTGTAAAACAAACTCGGGTCACTAGCGGTCTACAATTGTTGATCAAAGCCGCCCTCAACCTCATAAAAATAATGACTTTGCCAAAATATCGCTTGTATGCGTGGGGGGGACTTGTCCCACGTTTTCCAGTCTACATAAAACGGATCTAACAAAGCATCATTCGTATGAAGGGTTAAGGCTAAGGCCAACAAAAGCGGCTTCCCCCTACATATTACACTTTAGAAACTACAATAAACTCAAGCATACATAAAGCTATCAACTTCCTAGAAATTTATCTAAGTATTACAAACATTCAACACATATTTTTACATCACATATTCGGCAAACTCATCAAAAACCAAAAACCAAAACCAAAATTCCTATTTACTATTACATGTCCGAAAATCCTATTATACATATCCCAAAACTAAGGAAAAATTATACACATCTAAAAATTGATACAAAGTTACAAAGTAACACTTCATGAATCGAAACATTTCAATTTCCCCGGCAACGGCGCCAAAAATTGATCGAGATTATTATCCAAGCACATTGTACCTGCAAAACAACTTCATACAAATATTACCCTCTTGTGTCATCGTTAGTATAGAGCAAGTAGGGATCGTTCAATCTCGGGAAATTAAGGGCGTTCAATCACATAAAGCATTACAAAATCATATTGGGGGTTTGAAATTTGAATTCTATACTACTGAAAATTACAAAAATAAATCCTAAATTAAATATATACATATGATCAACATCTTTCACACAATACACATCACACAAAACTCACTTAACATGTAACAATTTCGTACAAGGTAACAATATAGCAAAATCAACAAGTACTCAAGATTAGTATTAGTTCCAATTTAATTAGAGCCTTCATGGTTATTCTAATCATCAAAACTCCTCAATTATTTAGAACCAGCTTCGTGCATAATCCTAAACATGGTGCTAATCAGTTTAAAGACACTTCGTGTAGAAATTAAACCAAGAAACACATAAGCACAATGAGTCGAATTGGAAACATGCAACAAGTATGGTGTCATCTCACCTTGCTTCAACATGTAAATTTTCAGAATTACTCTAGCCCTTAGAATTAACACAAAAACAATCAACTTCGTGTATAATTATCCTTATGTTACATTCGGCATATGAAGTTATCACTAAAGAAAAGCCATGGCCTAGGCACCCCTTAAGTGCATCACTTTTGTGTATACGAATTCAGAAAATAAACCAACACACAATCAAGAACACATGCAATTAATACTATATCATAAACCCTGCATAAGATTGAAATACATCAAGAACATAATTCGGCATTCAAAAATCCTAGTAGCAAATTCGGAAATCCAAAATAGAATTATTACAACCAATTTGGCAAACACAAATCCTTATAATCTTCATAGACAAAGTATTACAAAAATACAGAAAATATAAAGCCATTAGCACTACCAGAAAAGGGGTTATAGCCGACGACGCCATCTCGTCGGCCGTTTTCATTAAATCGTCGGCTATAGTCATAGCCGACGAAGTATCGTCGGCTATACTCTCGTCGGGAATGCTCCGTCGGCTATAGTATAGCTGACGACACCGAGGGTAAGTTGTCGACTTATACACCACGCAGTATAGCCGACGAATAAAGCGTCGTCGGCTATACTTCGAACATTGCCGACGACAGAATCATTGGCTACAACAATTACGTAATTGCCCCTAACCCGGAAGTATAGCCGACGACACTATCGTCGGCTATACATCAGTCATAGCCGATGAATTAATCGTCGGCCATAACATTCTCCGGTGCCGGGAACGGCTTTTTTTGCCGGAAGCCGGGAGGGTATAGCCGACGAAATATGGTCCATTTCGTCGGCTATAACCCCTAAATATTTAAAAAAAATTAAAAATTTTACTCGGGCCCAATTTCACTTCGTTTCGGTTTGGCTGCAGAAAATCCACAAACAAACATCCAAATATCCAACAAATATCCACATCAATCCATCCCTAATATCCTACCTACTGTACAAATTAAATTAACCCCCTAACTAGTCATCTACTCATCATCACCCCCTAAACGCGTAGCGTCGTCGACGGGATCGTTCGAGTTCCGGTGGCTATGGCTAGCCTGATCGCCTGGCGTACTCCGATGCGGGGGGGGGGAGTGGGGACGACGAACTCGGGCATCTGTGGCGGAGGCGGGGGCTGGAGTCCAGCCTGCTGGGCCTCCCAAGATTGCTGCATCCATCGGTACATCTGCGCCATAGATGCGTCTCTGGCCTGCTGCGCCGAAGCCTCCGCCGCCCTCGCCAACTCCGCCTGCTGGAGCGCCTCCACCGCCCTCGCCAACTCCGCCTGCGTCCTCTACAGCTGTGTCTGCAAGTCGTGTCTCGTCGAAGCCGCACGCTGCGTGCTGGGATTGGCCGGCGTGTACTTGAGAACCCCATCTCCCGCCGCGCCTAGGCCTCTCTGGTAGAAGTAGTTGTTGCCCGTCCCTACCGCCGCGTGCATGATCTAAGAGGCCAAGCGCGGCTCAAGGGTGTCGATCGTGCACTAGTACAGAAATCGATTCAGATGACGGTTTTTAACCGTCATCTCATATGCTCCCAAACTGTCATCTATCGCAATGTCATCTATTAAAATGCATTCAGATGACGGTTAAAACTCAAAAAAAAACTGTCATCTACCGATCATAAGGATGACAGTTTTGTATTCAGATGACGGTTGGCATTCATGGTGCCAACTGATGCCAACTTACGTGCGCATTTTTAGTGATGAATGGCATATATTGAGATGACAGTCGACTGTCATCTAATGCTACTTTTTATGTCAGTTAATATATCAAACCAAGCGTCGTGTGATATCTTCTCAGACGTCATCTTTCATTTTTAATGACTGTCATTTACATCTTCTAAGGATGACGGTTGGCATTCATGGTGTGCGCATCTTGTGTCTGATGGCATGTAACCTGATGACACTCAAACCGTCATGTAAAGTGCAATGTAACGTCGGTCATATTGTCAAGGCGAATGTCATCTGAATTTTGAACAGATGTCATTTACACTATCATATAATATGTCATCTGAGCTCTCTTAGACGTCAGTCTTGCATAATATTGTTTGTGTCATACGATTTTGGTTCAGATGTCACTCGTTTGTGTCATATGAATGTGTTTCTAACGTCAGTTATTTTATGACTGAGTCTGTCATTTGTGTTCATTTGATATGTTACCAAATGAACAGTACTGACCAAATCCACAGTACTGGTTCATCTCCACATATAAAACCTAATTTCATGCAAATAAACCAAAACTGTAGTATAGTACTCAATAAACCTGCCATATTTATATGTCTACCAAGATCTGTTTTAAACCATGAGTAATACACTTCTAAAAACACATGCATTGGCAGCAAAACCAAAATCAACTTCTTCCATCACAATTGTAGCTACCAGTAGCAAAAAAATGACCAATTCAAGTCCACATAACTGTAATAGGATTGGCCATATACTATAGGTACCACTAGAATTGCGGCCATCAGAAAAAATAAAAAAAAAATTCAAAAGCAAAGGAGATACATGAAAAATAAGAAAGTTACTTGGTATTTTCTCTAGGAGGTAGGCGATTATTTAACACACAATCCAGACACCACCACGGAAAGTCCTTCTCATCTTCAGTTCCATCTAGGTCAGTGATCTTCTTTCTCCACGGTCCTCCCTCAGCCTGCTAATACCGAGTAAACTACTTGACCATACTCAGCGCCTATGTTCATCCATACTTGATTCTAAGTAACTAGTTTCCTGACTCACCAATCAAATATTTCAAAGTACCTCTGGGTAGTAATTACTATCAATCTTCTGAATTTCCATAAAGAGATATCGAGCAGGGTTCGAGAAATTTGCCAATCCCTAATATAAAAAAAAATGCACATCATTAAGAACTTACTGTATAGCAGTAGATAACACACATTTGGTGACAATATAATTCTCCTGAGCAGCAAGTAGTAATAGCATCACAACTAAGGATGCTTACCACTCCTCATGCACATCTAAGATACTTGTTGTAGAAGCTACATGCTTCTTTGCTGCAATGGAGCATGTAGGGTATCTCACATTCAGTGTTTTCTCTTGTTCTGATACATGGTACCTTGTAAATCTCTCAAGTGTTGTTACTTGCAGTAGCTTGTTAAGGTCTACCATCCCAATCCTTTCGATGTATACTGATCTTCCATATCGATCTACCCCATGGAATCCATGAGGATAGCATTTCTTCACTGATTCATACTCCTCAAACTTAAACTCCTGCAAATAAGCAACAGAACATCAGCATATAGCCAATATACAGTCATTTCAAGTTTCGAAACACCAATTGGATACTAGTACTTGGAGCATGCTGTAAAACCAATATAAGAGATAATATATGAATCATTCAGGCAAGTAGAAAATTTAATAATTCACCTTTGGAATTGCATCAACCTTATAATCCTCACGCCACTTGAGATAAGTCAAGAAGGCCTCTTTTGCTTTAGCAAGATCAAAATCCCTCATTCGAAGAAACCTAACAGGAACACAATGCCATTAGAAATATGCATGCAATTCAGTTAACCTCAATCACTATGCAAGTAGAAGACCTTAGCTTAACTACTGGCAATTTATCAGACTAACCGCAAGAGTGTATGATAATCTTGGTGCTGCGGAGGAAGCTGGCCCTCAATAAACAACAGTTCTCGAAAAGAGTCAACAATCTTTTGATCTTTTGGATCACGAACTCCAGCAAGAACCATTTTCATGCTCCTGCTACTACACAATCACATTTGAATATTTCAATATTTCAATATCAATCACAATTCAATATTTCAATATTTCCTCTGCTACTGAACCATTTCAATATTTCAATATCAATCACAATTCAAATCCACAATTCTGATTATAAACTAAAAGAAAAGAAAACATACTTGAACATGATGATGCCGTCGATGAAAGTGACCCAGAGAAAAGCGGTGGAGAAGCTGAGAAGATGAGCCAGCTTCAGGTAGGTGGAGAGTGCCGGTGACTTGGATCCGAAGAAGGTCTCCGGTGAGAAGATCACCCCGATGGCTAAGAAAGCCACGGCTGCTAGGAATCGCGTCAGCCAACCCATTTGTCTCTCCAACAATTTCTTGTTTGAATCTCTCCTCACCTACTCACTCAGTGTAGAATCTCTCCTCACTTACAAGGAGCAAGGAGGAAGGAGTGAAGCGCGGGGAGGGGCCGACGAAGGAGTGGGAGCGGTTCTGGACGAGCAGCACGGAGGAGTCGGTGGAGGTGGTTGGGGGACCGAAAACGTCATTGAAGTCGAAATCTTGAGGTGGAGATGAGGAGGAGGAGGGGATGGTGAGGCTGGTGAGCTTTGAGGCGAGAAGGGAATGGATGCTTTTGTTGTTGCTGTTCTGAGAGGTAGACACCATGGCTTGATTGATTTGGAGCTTTCGTTCTCTCTCTACATTTTGGCTGGGTTTCTAGAGAGGGAGAAATGGCGGCTTGGACGGACAACGGACTGGGTAATCGAAATGGTACTGGCTGAAAATGGGTTTGGGAGGGTTTGAGTAGAAACTGGGGAGGAATCGAACTGGGTCTGGCTGAAAATGGCCTTACCAGGAATGGCTTTGAGAGATTTGGTCATGGTGGAAGATTCTGCCAGAGCCAAAAACGAACTCGGGATCGAGAGAGAGAGAGAGAGTTCGGGGTTTGAGTCGTTTGGGGGGAGGAATCGAACTGGGTGGGGTGGGGTGGGTTTGGAGTGAAGAGAGAGAGAGTTCAGATCTGGAGATTTTGGTGAAATTCCAGGTCGAGAGAGGTGGTATGGAGGTGCGGTGAGCAGTGTGGAGCGGAGAAAGGTTTCGAGTGATGTGAGGCGAGGTTTTTCTTCTGAGAGAAAAGAGTGAAAAGAGATAGCAAAGACTTTTGTGAAGAGAGAGTGGAGGACTTCTGAGAGAAAAGAGAGTGAAAAGAGAGAGAGGATATTTTTTATTTTGGCTCAAACGTGCAACCGAGGGAAATTTGCCGGTCTTCCTAAATTTGTGTTTTCATTCAGTGGTGAAGCATGAGGTGAGAGAGTAAGAGAAAGGCTCGGTGATTCTGGATTTGGTTGTGGGAGATGGTGAGGCTCTGGCTGAGACTCTGATGAGTAGACTCTAGTGTTGAATATCAGAGAGGGAAAAGAGAGAGGTCGAAGAAGAAGAAGAAGAAGGAGATGGTTTTTTGATCTGAGGGGAGAGTGAAAAACAGAAAACTAATAAGGGGGAATGGTTTGTGGGGTGTGTTATTTTTGGGGGTAGTGGACCGATGATTGCGTTAAGGGAAGAAGCAATGTGGGCCGTTGGATCTGGAGCTGGGGGTAAGGGACTGTTTGGTGGAGCAGCTGGCAAGCACGGGGGCTTTGATTTTGAGCAGGATGGAAAATAAACAAAATAAAAAAAGAATTGCGAAAAGAAGATCTTGGAAGAAAGAGGGAAAATTAAACATAACTTTTTTATATGGGTAGCCTGACGGTCGGTAAATATTTTGAGGAAAATTTTTATACGATTAGTTGCGTCTCATCGATCTGAAACTATTCTCTGTTGAAGATCAGGCCCAAAAACGTCATTTAGACGGGCTAATTTCCGTTTTAAAGCGTTTAGAGGTTTGACTCACCCGGTTGACCGTCCCGATCGAGCCTTTAACGTTGTCAGATGTAGTTGGATTTTTTTTCATACACGTATTTAATCTTAACGGTGATATCTGACGGTTGGAATAGATTTTCCAAACTTTTAGATTCGAAATCGGAACATATGCACTAATGTTCCTTAACTTGTTTACTAAGTGTTTCAGTGAATGTATAGTTTCAAATAGTTACTATACGTAGACTCTTCAAATGCAAATGTGTCGTGAAATAAGATATGACCGACATATTGAAATACGTCTACGGTTGAAAAATGAGAAGATTCCGACAAAATCTGTGTGTCGAATGTTGCGGTTAACTGTTTTTTACTTCCGTTTTCCTATGGGTAGCCTGACGGTCGGTAAATATTTTGAGGAAAATTTTTATACGATTAGTTGCGTCTCATCGATCTGAAACTATTCTCTGTTGAAGATCAGGCCCAAAAATGTCATTTAGATGGGCCAATTTCCGTTTTAAAGCGTTTAGAGGTTTGACTCACCCGGTTGACCGTCCCGATCGAGCCTTTAACGTTGTCAGATGTAGTTGGATTTTTTTTCATACACGTATTTAATCTTAACGGTGATATCTGACGATTGGAATAGATTTTCCAAACTTTTAGATTCGAAATCGGAACATATGCACTAATGTTCCTTAACTTGTTTACTAAGTGTTTCAGTGAATGTATAGTTTCAAATAGTTACTATACGTAGACTCTTCAAATGCAAATGTGTCGTGAAATAAGATATGACCGAAATATTGAAATACGTCTACGGTTGAAAAATGAGAAGATTCCGACAAAATCTGTGTGCCGAATGTTGCGGTTAACTGTTTTTTACTTTCGTTTTCCTATGGGTAGCCTGACGGTCGGTAAATATTTTGAGAAAAAATTTTATACGATTAGTTGCGTCTCATCGATCTGAAACTATTCTCTGTTGAAGATCAGGCCCAAAAACGTCATTTAGACGGGCTAATTTCCGTTTTAAAGCGTTTAGAGGTTTGACTCACCCGGTTGACCGTCCCGATCGAGCCTTTAACGTTGTCAGATGTAGTTGGATTTTTTTTCATACACGTATTTAATCTTAACGGTGATATCTGACGGTTGGAATAGATTTTCCAAACTTTTAGATTCGAAATCGGAACATATGCACTAATGTTCCTTAACTTGTTTACTAAGTGTTTCAGTGAATGTATAGTTTCAAATAGTTACTATACGTAGACTCTTCAAATGCAAATGTGTCGTGAAATAAGATATGACCGACATATTGAAATACGTCTACGGTTGAAAAATGAGAAGATTCCGACAAAATCTGTGTGTCGAATGTTGCGGTTAACTGTTTTTTACTTCCGTTTTCCTATGGGTAGCCTGACGGTCGGTAAATATTTTGAGGAAAATTTTTATACGATTAGTTGCGTCTCATCGATCTGAAACTATTCTCTGTTGAAGATCAGGCCCAAAAATGTCATTTAGATGGGCCAATTTCCGTTTTAAAGCGTTTAGAGGTTTGACTCACCCGGTTGACCGTCCCGATCGAGCCTTTAACGTTGTCAGATGTAGTTGGATTTTTTTTCATACACGTATTTAATCTTAACGGTGATATCTGACGATTGGAATAGATTTTCCAAACTTTTAGATTCGAAATCGGAACATATGCACTAATGTTCCTTAACTTGTTTACTAAGTGTTTCAGTGAATGTATAGTTTCAAATAGTTACTATACGTAGACTCTTCAAATGCAAATGTGTCGTGAAATAAGATATGACCGAAATATTGAAATACGTCTACGGTTGAAAAATGAGAAGATTCCGACAAAATCTGTGTGCCGAATGTTGCGGTTAACTGTTTTTTACTTTCGTTTTCCTATGGGTAGCCTGACGGTCGGTAAATATTTTGAGAAAAAATTTTATACGATTAGTTGCGTCTCATCGATCTGAAACTATTCTCTGTTGAAGATCAGGCCCAAAAACGTCATTTAGACGGGCTAATTTCCGTTTTAAAGCGTTTAGAGGTTTGACTCACCCGGTTGACCGTCCCGATCGAGCCTTTAACGTTGTCAGATGTAGTTGGATTTTTTTTCATACACGTATTTAATCTTAACGGTGATATCTAACGGTTGGAATAGATTTTCCAAACTCTTAGATTCGAAATCGGAACATATGCACTAATGTTCCTTAACTTGTTTACTAAGTGTTTAAGTGAATGTATAGTTTCAAATAGTTACTATACGTAGACTCTTCCAATGCAAATGTGTCGTGAAATAAGATATGACCAAAATATTGAAATACGTCTACGGTTGAAAAATGAGAAGATTCCGACAAAATCTGTGTGCCGAATGTTGCGGTTAGTTGTTTTTTACTTCCGTTTTCCTATGTGTAGCATGACGGTCGGTAAATATTTTGAGGAAAATTTTTATACGATTAGTTGCGTCTCATCGATCTGAAACTATTCTCTGTTGAAGATCAGGCAAAAAAAGTCATTTAGACGGCCCAATTTCCGTTTTAAAGCGTTTTAACAAATTTCGCACCCAAACATTAGATGACGTGCAACCGTCGTCTGATGTTTCAACCTTTCAATTTTTGATGGCATACCTAGGCTGAGTTTGGGAGGGAATTTTCCCGCTTATAACTTGGTAGAAACCCTAAACCCTCAGATGACAGTCAACCGTCATCTGAATTAAGTATAATTTTTGAACGATTAGTTTTTGAGATGTCTACCATTGCCAATACTAAATTTTGGATGTTTTCCTCATAAACTGAGAAAATGTGATGGCATACCTAGGCTGAGTTTGGGAGGGAATTTTCCCGCTTATAACTTGGTAGAAACCCTAAACCCTCAGATGACAGTCAACCGTCATCTGAATTAAGTATAATTTTTGAACGATTAGTTTTTGAGATGTCTACCATTGCCAATACTAAATTTTGGATGTTTTCCTTATAAACTGAGAAAATGTGATGGCATACCTAGGCTGAGTCTGGGAGGGAATTTTCCCGCTTATAACTTGGTAGAAACCCTAAACCCTCAGATGACAGTCAACCGTCATCTGAATTAAGTATAATTTTTGAACGATGAGTTTTTGAGATGTCTACCATTGCCAATACTAAATTTTGAATGTTTTCCTCATAAACTGAGAAAATGTGATGGCACACCTAGGCTGAGTTTGGGAGGGAATTTTCCCGCTTATAACTTGGTAGAAACCCTAAACCCTCAGATGACAGTCAACCGTCATCTGAATTAAGTATAATTTTTGAACGATGAGTTTTTGAGATGTCTACCATTGCCAATACTAAACTTTGGATGTTTTCCTCATAAACTAAGAAAATGTGATGTCTAAAAGCGATTCAGATGACGGACAAACTAGAACCGACGTCTGATTATTTCAAAATCAATCAGATGACGGTTAATTTTTTTGCGTCATCTGAAAGGCGTCATCTGAAGGTGTTTTTGTAGTAGTGGTGGAGGCAAACTCCGCGATCGCCTCGTCGGACGCCCCTTCCCCCAGGGTGTCTCACGCGATCCCGAAGGTGATCGCGTCGGTCTCCGCATCTATTTCCGCCTAATTGACACGAAAATATAATAAACGAATTAATAAAAAAAATATATAAATTAATTTAATGAAACACTTTTATTGAAGATGGGCGAATAGTTACCACTTGGTCGGGACGCCCCGGATACATCTGCGCATGAATCCACGACAACGGCCTCAGCGGTCGGTCCCTCCTCGCAATCTCTGCCCACTGCCTCCAGGAGCGGGCGCCGCCATGGTGGGGGTGCTCGTTCATCTTGCGGTTGTCGCTGTTCGTGTTCGAGATTTTCTGTATTATAAGAACGAACATATAAACGCAAATATAAATTAGTAACTAAATTAAAATATTAAGAACTAACCAAAATAAAATTATTAACTAATTTAGTTACTAACTAATTTAATTTAATTAGTAACTACTTAACTAACTAATTTAATTTAGTAACTAACTAACTTACTAACTACCTAATTTAATTTAATTTAATTTAATTTAGTAACGAACTAACTAACTATGTAACTAACTAACTAACTTAATTTAATAACTAATAACTAATAACTAACTAACTAATTAATTTAATTAAGTAACTACATAATTTAATTATTAAATAACAGTAAAAAGTTATATACTAGCAGGCTAAATTTTCTTACCGAGACCCTGTCGCTCCCGAAGTAGGCTACCAGCCATAGCCACTCATACTCCCTGTACCGGAACTCGTGGGGGGTTGCACCTCGCCCCAAGGCCTGCTCCACATGGTACGTCCTGTAGTGCGTCGACAGCTCGTTCTTCCACTCGGAGTACCTATATTAACAAAACACAACTGTTAGATATATTCGTACACTGCCAATAAATAGTATGATAGTAAAATAACGCGAAACACATAACCTGTTCTTCAGCTGCTCGTCTCTCCACCAGTCCAAGCTAGGATGGACTCTAAACCATTGCTGCAATATTATAAATTAATTAGAAAATATTTTTATATAGTTATAAGCAAGGACTCAATGCATAAATGTTTATTTTCTGTAAAAATTTTCGATTTAACTCACCGACAGTGCATTGTACACTCGCGCCTTGATGTCATCGTGCACAGAGCCCTAGTCGGGCCACAACATTGGGACCCTGTCCCGCACGATCATGCCTGTCGCGTTGATATACTTTGTCGTGGTGTCTCTCCTCTCGACCGGGCGTCCATCCTCACCGGGACCGGGCATGATCTCCCTGATCCCACCGGCGAGTTCCCTCTCCAGGGTCGACATGTTCGCGGGCCCTCTGGTCCTTCTCGTCCCCGCCGGTTTATTGACGAGGACGCCTGTTTCATAATTAAAATGAATACATAGTTAAATAATTATTTAAACTAACTAATTAAATAATTAATTAAACAATCTAAATAATTAATTAAACTAACCAATTACCTGCGTCGTTGTACTGCTTGTCCTTCTCACGAACACACCACAGGCCGCGGCAGTCCTCTGAGTCGAAAGGCCTGTGGACGTAGGCCTCCTCCCAGGGAATCTCTTGGGGCCGGTCGTGCCTCCAAATCTGCCTCCCCCTAGCGTCGTACTCGGGGATGGCAGGGAGGAACTGGACCATGTACATCCCCGATGGCGGAGACATAAGGGGCGTGGACCCTGAGGGGCCTGATCCCCCTGACGGTGGGCCCCGTAGCTGTGGACGCTGTCGCTGTGGGGGGACATGGAGCATCTCTGGAGGGTCCAGATCGGCGCGCGGTGGGGTCGGCTGCCGATCCTGGAACAGTGCTGAAGTGCACTGGGGTCTGGAGGATGCGGCTCTGCGTCCTCCTCCGACACTCGAGGTTGGGCCCGCTCCCGTCGACTCATACGAGGAGCCCCCACGTGGATCGCTCGGGGTCAATCCCATCAATGTCTCCTCTCGTCGACTCATAGGCCGGCGTAGGCCCCGAAGACCGCTGGATCCGCTCCCCCCACGGCTGGGTCCTGCCTGAGCGTCGGGGTCGCTCTCGGTTGTTCTGGCAAGCCATCGGTCTACAGCGCGGCGGTTTCCTGCACAATTAGTATATAAATTCCATAAATTTCACAAAAATTCCACAAAAAAATTAAAAACTTCATTAAATGTATATATACCTAATTATATATATACCTAAATATATTTATACCTAATTATATATATATATATATATATATATATTCCGAAATATATATATATAGATATATATATATATATATATATATCCTCCTAAAAATCGTTGTTAATTCCACAAAATTAAAAAAAATCCACAAAATTCCATAAATTTCACAAAAAAATAAAAAACTTCATTAAATATATATATACCTAATTATATATATACATAAATATATTTATACCTAATTATATATATATATATATATATATATATTCTGAAAAATATATATATATATATCCTCCACAAAATTCCACAAAATTAACAAAAATTCCACAACATTCCATAAATTGCACAACAACCCTAAATTCCACATAATTTCACAAAAACCATAAAATTTCACAAAATCCCTAAATTCCACAAAACCACAAAATTCCACAAAATTTCCAAAAACCATAAATGAGGGAGAGCGGGACTACTTGACATGGTGGTGCGGCTAGGGGAGGTGGTGCGGTGCGGCGACGACGGCGGCTAGGGGCGGCGGCTAGAGGCGTTGCCGTTCGGAGAGATTTCGGGTCGGGGAGGGCTCGGGAAGGAGGGGGTCGGGTGGGGCCGGGGAGGGTCGATCGGCGTCGGGGAGGCTCGGTGGTGGTCGGTCGGTGTCGGGGAGGGGTGGGGAACGATTGGGAAATAAGGGTTCTAAGCAGAAAATGAGGGAGAGGCGCCTCTGTTGCGGTTTAAATCGAAGGACTATAGTCATAGCCGACGAAATTCGTCGGCTATATTCTGACCCGAAATCTGGGCCGGGCCGAAGTTGGGCTTTGCGGGCCGGTTATAGCCGACGATTTAATTTTAATTCGTCGGCTATAGTCATAGCCGACGAAATTCGTCGGCTGTACTCTGACCCTAAATCCGGGCCGGGCCGAAGTTGGGCTTTGCGGGCCGGTTATAGCCGACGAAGTATGGATTTCGTCGCCTATAATATGAATCTCGTCGGCTATACTTCACGCTCTCAGCAGCCGTCAGATCTCGCCCATTCAACGGCGGACAATGAAACGGCGCGGATCGCAAGAGTTTAGCCGACGAAGTTAAGTATGTCGTCGGCTATTCTTTGGTCAACCTACAAAGTCAAACCTCTAAACGATTTAAAACGGCAATTGGCCGGTCTAAATGACGTTTTTTGGCCTGACCTTCAACAGAGAATAGTTTCAGATCGATGAGACGCAACTAATCGTATAAAAATTTTCCTCAGAATATTTGCCGACCGTCAGGCTACCCATAAGAAAACGGAAGTAAAAAACAGCTAACCGCAACATTCGGCACACAGATTTTGTCGGAATCTTCCCATTTTTCAACCGTAGACGTATTTCAATATTTCGGTCGTATCTTATTTCACGACACTTTTGCATTTGAAGGATCAAGCAATGGTTTCGGTCAACATCCGGGCCAGTGGTTATAGCCGACGAATTACAGGTCGTCGGCTATACTTTAGCCGACGACCTTCAACATTTTGTCATTAGCCGACGACTTGCATATTAAATTACCCAGAATGGGCATTATAGCCGACGAAGTATGGTCCATTTCGTCGGCTATAATGCTTATCTTTCCGAAAATTTGCCATTTAGGGCCTGAAAATTACCTATTTCACCTGATAAATTCCTGAACATCGCACAAACAATTCAATACAATTTCCCATAAAATCGGAAAACGGTAATTAAGGACGAAAAATGTATTCATACATGCATGCACCATCGTACACAAATACATACATAAACTGTATACTAAGGATGATAATCAGAATCATCCTCATCACTTGAGTCAGACGTAGTATAGTAGTTAATATCTGGCAACCGGTGCTCGTACTCGTCGTCTGAGTCATCGTCTGCCTGATATAGACGATTCAGATTAACATCATACATGGGCACCTGACCCCTAGGAAGTCGAACCACTCTGCCCGGCGTCACATTATTATCGCGGATGGTGGAGGATTCCGGAATGTCGCCGGCGTCCGGCTCTTGGTATGCGGTCGCTTCTTGACACTCTGTGCTCACACCAAGTGTGGTAGCACTGTATATGTCTCGCTGAGACACATGGTTAACTACCTTCCACGTGCCTTTGTTCAATGGATCGTCAAGATAAAAGACCTTTTTGGCCGCTGTGGCGAAAACAAAGGGGTCATCTTCATACACACTAGTGGCGGTATTCACCTAAAGTATGCCGTACTGATCGATCCGTATGCGGTGCGGCCTAGTATCAAACCATCGACACTTGAACAAGTGGACTTTCATGCGGTTCCCATAAATGAGTTCAACAACTGACTGTAGGACACCGTAAAAATCCACGCCCCCCTCTGCACCATCGACCATCACCCCACAATTCTGTGTTTTGCGTTCCCCGTCTCTAGCTTCACATATATACTTAACGCCGTTGACATCACACATTGGGCGGACTGTGGAAGATATCGGCTTCATCGACAACAGCCTCAATTCCTCTGAGTAATTTGTATGACCACCCCTCGCAGCCACTTGCATCAGCTGAAAAATATAACTCAAATCACTTGGTGTGTTTATGATTAAAGAATAGGGAACTGTAAAAGAAAGCCATCTAATATATATATTTATACACTTACCCATTGTGGAAAATAGTCTGCAAACGTCGTGTTGTGGTACTCGACATCACCGCGAACTTCCTTCCAGTGAAGATGGGTTCGTTTCCAATATTGTACCTCCGGACAGTTTATTAGAACCCACCAGTGGGCAATCCCTACCTCATGGTCAGGCAACTTGTCCACACCCTTCTTCTTGAAGCTTCCGTATGGTACAACAGAGTTGGCGACGATAGATAGGTTGAACTCGGGGTCATCTCGACTTGGATGTTGTGGGGGGTCCTCCATCGCTCCCAAGTACAACTTGGCATACGTTACACACTCATGCGCAATGTAAGCTTCAGCAATACACCCCTCAGGCGCAGATTTATTGTGCACATATTTCTTGTAGTCTCCAAGTTGTCTGCAAGGTTAACAAGTGCATGTTAAGAGCATGCAACTTTTATTTAAAAACATGTATAAATCAAATTTATGAATAACATGTACCTTTCGATGGGATACATCCAAGTGTAGTGTACGGGACCGGTAAGCAACAATTGTTGGGGAAGATGGATCATCAGGTGAGGCATGATGTCAAAGAAGTTTGGGGGAAATATCCTCTCGAACTTGCACAAGATAAAAACGATTTCCTCATGCATTCTCATGAGGTCTGATTTTCTAACTTCTCTAGCGCATAACTTCTGGAAGAATCTTGACAACGCCACCAACGGCTCAACCACTTCATCCTCCAAGTACGCTCGAATGAAAATAGGGAAGAGGCGTTGAAGCAGTACATGGCAGTCGTGACTCTTCAATCCGTACATCTTGTTGTCTCGGTAGTTAACACACTTGCTTATGTTATCCGCATAGCCATAAGGATACCTGCATAGCCATTAACAACAATTAGATTTCATGCATATATAGTCGTCCAACAACAGATGGATTCTTTAGGGAATACATGCCTAATAAAAAGTTACCTGACATTACTCAGCCATCCAAAGATTTCATGTTTCTGGTCCCTGGTGACGGTGTAAGGAGCTTGGGGCATTTTGCTCCTGCCCTCTCTCAACCACAAATGGTCCCGCAGTCCCATATTTCTCAGATCAACGCGTGCCTTGGGGGTGTCTTTTATTTTCTTCTCACAATTCAAAACTGTGCCAACCACGGCTTCACCCACGTTCTTCTCTATATGCATGACATCCAGGTAGTATCTGGTAGCCAACCTGGCCCAATAAGGAAGTTCCCATAAGATGCTCTTGTGTGACCAGAACCTATACCGATCCGGCCTCTCTGGAATCGTGCGCAACACATCGGGATGATTGCTAAGCGGACCAAAGTCATACTCATTCAACACTGCCAATATTTCTTCCCCTGTCCATTGCTCGGGTGCCCAGCCCCTTTCTTCAGTCCCATCAAAAGCCTGTGCATCGTCCCTAAATGGATGGTCATGCGGAAGCCAACGACGGTGACGCATCTGGACAATCTTGCTGCAATGAGGACTGGAGCAATCAACAGTCATGCACTCTGAACAAGCCCTGTAACCCCTGGTGACGCTGCCCGACAACATACCCCTCCCAGGAAAGTCACTGATCGTGCCAACAAGCATGGCATGCATCCGGAACATCTCATTTTTGAACCGGTCGTAGACCAGGTGGCCGTTCAGACTCAAGTACCGAAGGTCCTCAATTACGGGTCTCAAATACACATCGAGACACTTTCCCGGATAACCTGGGCCTGGAATCAACAATGTGAGCATGTTATATTCTTTCTTCATGCACATCCACGGTGGAAAGTTGTACGGAATCAAAATAACTGGCCACACACTGTACTGAAGCTCTTTCTTGCCAAAAGGGTTGAAACCGTCGGATGATAGCCCTAGCCAAACATTTCGAACCTCTGATGCAAATTCAGGAAACTCCAACACATTCTTCTTCCAAGCCTCTCCGTCGGCGGGATGTCTAAGGGTGTCATCGTCAGGCACATTCCTCTCAGCCCACCATCTCATAGCTTTGGCCGTGAAAGCTCACATGAACAACCGCTCAAGCCTATCAATCAGCGGGAAGTACCGAAGTATCTTCACAGCTTTCTTGTTCCCTTTAGGAGTGAACTTATACCGCTCTGTATTGCATACTGGGCAGTATTCAAGATCTGCAAGTCCTTCCCCGTAAAACAGAACGCAATCGTATCTGCATGCATGAATCTTGATGTAGGAAAGGCCGAGATCTTTAAGGATATGTCGCACCTTATGATGACTGGTAGGAAGCCGATGTCCGGGGGGCATCGCCCCACCCCATATCTTCAGCCAATCATCAACCGATTTGACAGTGTCTTTGTTCTCTGTTTTGATCTTCATCACTCCCATGACAGATTCAAGGACAGTCTTACTGCATCCGGGGTACAACGGAGTCTGTTGCAATGCGATCAGGTTGTTGTACTTTTCCATACCACTTGTGTTGACCGGAGATCGGGGTAATGGCTCGAGTGGCTCAATATCAGGGAAACACTCCATCTCCGGAGGAGGGAGTTGCACATCTGGTGCTTCATCAAAGACACCGCTCTCACGAGGAAACATATCGTTGATCCAGTTCGTTGTTGGATCATTGGAGGAACTCCCTCTCTCGGTAAATTGTCCATGATCATGAGGACCCGCAAACTCTGGTTCACCGTGATAAATCCAATTAGTGTATAGGACCCAAAATCCATATCTAGCCAGGTGTTGCTCCACTGTCTCTATGGAAAACCGGTGTCGTGGGGTGGCACACTTGCACTTTTTACACGGACAATAATGAAGTGTAGTGTCTCCACAGTTAGCCATCACAAAATCCAGGAAACTCCTAACTCCATCATGATACGCCTGATCCCATCTTCCAAGGGTAATCCAACTCTTGTCCATCCTGTAAATTCAAGAAATAAATATAGCTATATATAGATATGTATATATGCACGCACTACGTACGTACGTACGTACTAATTAATTAAAAAATTCATCATTACACACACACACATATATATATATATACACATGCATCCCTAAATTAATTAAAACATCGTCAATCTCCCTAATTAATTAAACACAATGTATTTTTTATATATACCAACAATATATTTTTAATTACAATTAAATTAATTAATATATATATACATTTTTTCATCAAATTCATCTAAAATCACCTATAAATCAACAATCAATCACTAATCTTCAACAAAACTTCAATTCTATCTAACCAACATATCAACCCATTAATAATCTCATCTCAAAACACACACACACACACACACATATATATATATATATATATATATATATATATATCAAATTAATCACACATTTATTCTAATTAAACTCTAAATTAACACACCTCTGCATATAACCAACTAAATCAACACACAGAGCAATATATGTACCTTTCAAGCTTATGGCCGAGGTTTTGGACGATTTCAGAGCGTTTTCGAAATATTTTCGACGAATGAGCTCGCTGCTGCAGACTAGATCTGATATAAGAGTTATAGCCGACGAATACCCTCCTCGTCGGCTATAACCAAAAACTTTTCGTCGGCTATAGTTATAGCCGACGACGTCCGACAACTCGTCGGCTATAATATTATAGCCGACGATGTGGCCGACGAAATAGTAATTCGTCGGCTATGACCCCTTATAGCCGACGAAGTACTATTTCGTCGGCCGTTTTTTCCCATATCGTCGGCTATAACCCCTTTTCTGGTAGTGTAGAGAAGAGTGAATCACACTTTAGAAGAACCTTGAAGAGACTTCGGCAAGAGATGGACTCGATGGTGATGGAATGGTGCGATTGCATGGAAAATTGATGGTTCGGTTATGTATTTTCTGTATGGATTTGTGGTGTTAATTGGACAGAGTTTTGACTAGTGAAAAGTGAGAGAGAAGAGATGATTTTCTGTGTAAAAATCGTCCAATATACAGAGGCAAAAGGTTGGCTGCAACTAGGGTTCATAAAACCTAGTTTTTCTCAAACTTATCCTGCTGGCAGATTTGATCTTCGAGTGAAGATTATAGAATATCTTTCTCTAGAAAATAGATATTGAGGTGATTCCAGTTGGGTTGGAAACTAGACTCCCGTAGCTTTCCATCCATTTAAGGCTCACTATCTGGTTCAAAGTGAATTATCCAGCAGAGTCCATGGAAGTTGGATGACATGCACATGAATTCTGCCGAATTTAATCAGGATTTGTTGTGATTTTGCTTCCTCTATTTTCTCCGAAAATCATCAAGATAATGGCTGAATAATTGAACAATATATCCTTAGGTTTTCCATGAATTAATTCAGCCAATTATCTTGTACAAAGAATGGAATTCAGTCCACATTCGTAAGCCAAATCCAAGTAGAACTCGGTTTAGGATTCTTCTTTTCCATTCCAATTTCTTCTTTCTTTTCTTCTTTAATTCAGCCGATTTCTCCATGGATCAATGCATCATGGACTTGTTGACGGACTGGACTCAATCTTTGTTGAACAAAATATCCAAGAGGCAGCCGAAAGCTTCCCTAGATAGACCGGGAAAGCACAAACCTTCTTTAGCCGATTCCATTCTTCTCCTAATTGACTTGGGAGAACTTCTTTTCCTTTGTTCTTCGACTTGTCCCTTGCTAGGATGACTTCTTAATGCATCATTATGTACAGTAGCTCCTCAATGATAGTCTTGGACAAGCACTTGGTGAATAAAAACCAAAATCTCTCAAATCGGATAGAAGGTTTCTTCTCTCGGCAGCTCTGACCTCCGTGCATTCAAAACGACATAACTTTTTGCTCAAGAAATATTTTTCTGCGATTCCAGTTGCATATGAAACTAGACACACAGAGCTTTCGTTCATATAAATTTTGCCTCCCAATTCCTTGTCAATCGGCGGAAATAAATTCGGGAAGTTGAGTGACGTGCACTGAAATCTGCTTAAGTTTCTGGATTTGCATCCGATTTGAACTTGTGATTCTTTGCATCTTATTTTAATCTGATTTCAGTGAATCTTGTCATGCTCAATTCTTTATTTGTCAACTGCATATGAGAGAAGAAAAATCTGTCAAAAGTAAAGTTTATGTTTTACAGATTCCATAAAACATCTCAGAGACTTTTCGAATAGGTTTTTGATAAATTCTGTCCAAATTCTTCTATTTAAGCACATTCTCACATTAAACTCAACCAAAACTCAAGACTCAATTACATGACTCTATCTTACAACAATAAGGGTTAAGCATTGGATAAATGGGGGTAAAAACACATTAAAAACGTCGCATTTTATGCTCTTATCAACTAATGTAATGATTTACAAATTTAAATTTATATTCGCAGGTTTGGACTGAATATATTATATATATAAACCATTCTGGAGTAGATGACATGCAGGAGGAGATATACTTCCGATTCTCGTAGCTTAATGCCTTACTCATTCAACACTATTATGTGAATTATGTGCATAAAAGTCCATGTATGATATCATTTCAAACAGGTAATAAGTAGATATTGGAAATTTTAGGAGGTCGTGATGTAAGGTGTTACAATGCTTTTAGAATGGATAAGGATGTATTTTGTCGTTTATGTTGTGATTTGGACGTCAAATATAGGATGTTGCGTTCAAATAGAACCAGGCATGTGGAAGTATTAGGATTGCTAGTGTATATGCTAGGACAAGGGTGTGGGAATAGGTCTGCACAAGAACGGTTTCAACATTCTGGAGAAACCATTTCTAGATATTTTGGAGAAGCGTTAGATATGTTGATTGCGTTTGGTGATAAAATTATCAAACCGTTAGATCTTGAATTTAATGGGGTTGCACCAGAGATAAAAAGGGACAGAAGATATATGCCGTATTTTAAGGTACTTAGTTTGTTACTTAATTAGAAGATTATAAATTACTTTAATTATTTTATCTATTAATAAATAATTTAATTAATTTAAAGATTACATTTGTGCTATTGATGAAGTGCATATTCCAGCTTCAATATCTGCTGAAGAGTCTGTACCGTTCTATAATAGAAAAAGAGTACCAATCCAAAATGTTATGGCGGCCTGTAATTTTGATATGCAATTTATATTTGTATGTGCCGGCTGGGAAGGATATGCTCATGCTACAAGGGTGTTCCTATCAGTTATTCGAAATCCCGATATAAATTTGTCAATGCCTCCACCAAGTATAATTAATTAAATTATTTTACTTTGGTCAAAAATATATTATTTTTGTTACTCCCCGAACCTTGTCCAATTTCTGAGTAAATTTATTTAAATTTTACGCTCTTGAGTATTGTTTTATTTTGGTGGTTGAGCGGAAATCGTTTGTGATGTGGGGGAGAAAACGTTAAAACGAATTTTTTGGTTGAGTTTTGTTTTCGTCGAAGGAAATTAAAAAAGGGTGTGTCGGAAATTAAGTTATTTCCGATTTTGGGCATGGTATAAATAGAGGAGAATGTTTCCATTTGGGAAACATTTCCTTTTTCTTCTTTCTTCTTTTCTTTCTTTTCTCCTTCTTTCTTCTTTCGGCTCGACTCCCTCTCCACCGACACCACCACCGGATTTTTCTGTTCGGCCATCAAACCGAGCACCACCGGCGCCGGACGACGCGCGCCAGCTTCCTTGTCCGTCCAGCAGTAGCAGCTTGGCACCCTCGCCGCCCTGCAGCCGATCCCAGCCCGAAAAGCTTCCATCTCAGTGGAAGTGGAACCCCTTTGGCCGGCCACTTCTTGGCCCGATTTGAGGGGGGAAAGAAAGGGCTTGGAGTGGGTAGCAACTCTACCAAAGGATGCGGACCGAATCGACCTAGGTAAGGAAATTTCAAGATTGAAATTTTTAGGATTTTTGAGGATTCGGTGGGGATGACTGAATTTTGTGTGTTTGAAGTTTGGATTTGGGTTTGTGGTGTTGTTGGGAGTTGAATTTGTGTAATTTGAGGTTCGATTGTTCGAGTTTGGCGGATTTCGGAGTTGGGAGGGGGACTGGCCGCTGTGACAGCAGCCATGTGCGGCGGCTGCAGCGGTGTTGGACGGTGGAGAGAGGAGGAGGTACGCCTTGAGTGGCGTAGCAGCAGTTTGAGGTAGTTTTAGTGTGGTTTTGGCCTTGGCAGAACTACTGCCGCCGTTGTGGCGACGGCGGCGGTGGTGCTGCTGCTGCTGTGGCGGCGGAACAGTAAAGGCCAATGTAAAAATAAAAAGGTTAAATTTACGGAATTACTGTGGACGATTTCTTTTCACCTTTGGATGTACGAAAAAAGGGGATTCTCGACGAAAAACACCAACAAAAGAGTTAAGAGTCTTAATCGGGTTATATGGACTAAGTTCATATATAATTTATCCGTGGTTGGAGGATTCGTGCGAGTGAGGACGTCCATAAATTACGCTTTTGTGATTTGTTATCGAGTATGAGTTCTAAATATATTCCTTTACAGGCCGAGGAGACTCAACGAGAGGATTCGAGTCGGAGATCGGCCTATGATAGGAGCATAAAATGCTACGTTCTTAATATGTTTTTACCCCCATTTATGCAATTCTTAACCCTTTTTGTTGTAATATAGAGTCATTGAGTCGTGTTTGGAGTCTTTGGCAGAGTTTGTGTACAAATTGAGCGTAAAATGCTGAAATTGTCGGAAAATGTGAATAGTTCTAGTTTGAGTAGGAATCCTTGTTTGACTAGAAAACCTGTTTTGACTAGGAAACTTGTCGTAATAGAATTCTTTATTGTTCGTCGTTTCTGAAACATGTGAGGAAAAATTTAGAATCCTGTTTGGATTAGGAAATGTCCTGTTTAGGAAAGTCCTACTTGAACTATGACTGTATATGCCGTGACTTTCCTATTTCGATTTTCCTATTCTAGTAACTTTCTCGATCTAGTAAGTTCCTTGATTTGAATTGGAAACTTTCCTAATCTAATGATCTTATCTATTACATATATGTCTTTTTAAGACATTATTTGTCTAGATTAGGACAAGTTTATTACATGAATTAATTCTCTATTTCTTTTCTTTGTTTTCAGATTTTATTTGGAGATAAAGGAGGAGATAAATTCTAATATTCAAGGGATATTATTGCTGATTTGCCAAGGAGAAATTGTTGGGATTCAACTGATTTTTATCAAGAGATAATGTGGAGATAATTCGGCAAAGGATGAAGAAGCAAACCCTAGCTTGTGTGCCGTGAGTTTCAAAAGAGGAAGAGCTTGTGTGGGATTCTTCAAGGCCGGCCAAAGAGGGAGAGAATCAAGGCTGAACAAAGACCGAATGTGGACATGAAATTGTGCCAAGGTTCATGATATTGTTGTTGATTAATTCAAGATTAAATCAAGAGATAATTAGAAGAATTTTTCAGCCATTATCTTTGGAATTTTCGGAAAAGAAGAAATGAGAAAAGCAAGGGCTGCATGTGGACTGAATTCTTGCTTGGTTCAATAACTTGTTGCTGAAATTAATTAAGAGAAAATTCAAGAGATATTTCAGCCTTTGACCAAGTGATTTTCGGCAAAACAAATTGGAGAGAAAGAAGAGTTGCCGAACTCTAGAGGAGAGAGTCTTGGACGGCAACAACCCTAGGGTTTTGGCTGAACCCTAGGTTCCCATGTTTCCCTATAAATACCACCCCATAATTCCAGAAAAAATCATCTTCTCTTCCTTACTTTAAACTGCCAAACCTCTGCCGAAATTCCACCACAAAATCCCCACCAAGAACTAAGCCAATTCCATCTCCACCACTCTTCCAAAAATCAGTCCATTCACCACCACTAATCATCTTTGCCGATTCTCTACTCAAGGTTTCTCAAAGTGTGATTTTATCTTTTCTTATGGCTTTTATTCTTTTGTATCAATACAATATTTTGTCTATGAAATTTGTATGGATTCGTGGTTGTAATTTCGGTTTTATGAATTATTCTTTGGATTTCCGGATTTCTGTTATGTAAATTGGTTTTCTCTTGGATTAATTTATAATCTATATATGTGATAACTTGAATTTAGGTTTTATGGGCAGTAGGTATTTGCATGAATTTTTGGTTAAGTTTGGTTTATTTTCTGAATTCATATGCATATAAATTGATGCATGAAGGCAGCCTTGATCATGGTTGTACCTTGTGTATTGGTTTCACTTGCCAAATTCAATATGAGGTGGATTATAAACATAAATTTGATTTACCTTGTATGGTTCTAAGGGCTAGAGTAATTCTGAAAATTTACATATCGATGTGAGATGAGGTGACGCCATACTTGCTAATATGTCTCCAATTCGACTCATTGTGCTTATGTGTTTCTTGGTTTAATTTCTACGCGAAGTGTCTTTAAACAATTTAATACTATGTTTGGGATTATGCGCGAAGCTAGTTCTAAATAATTAAGGATTTTTGCTAATTAGATGAACCGCGAAGGCTCTAATTCAATTGGAACTAAATAGGATTTAATTTGCGTAAAAATCAGTAGGTTATTTAGTTTTGTGTCACATATCCGACAGTTGCTGCTGGCAAATCAGCAAAATTTGAGTTGAAGGGTGGATTTATTCACCAACTGCCGATGTTTTATGGACTCAGTGGAGAGGATCCTAATCGCCACATTCACAAGTTTGAGTTCAGATGTGAGTCAATGTGCCCAACTGGGGCAAATTTACAGCATGTGAGGATGAAGGCATTCCCATTCTCACTTGAAGATAGGGCGTCTGAGTGGTTCTATGCAATGTCACCAGGCAAGATGACATCTTGGGAGACGATGGTAAATGAATTTATGACCAAGTACTTTCCTTCCTCAAGAGTAACACAGATCAGAAAAGAGATAACTTCTATCAGACAAGAGCCAGACGAAAGCTTTGATGTGTACTATGATAGATACAATTCCTTAGTTGCAACGTGTCCTAACCATGGGATTCGTGAGGGACTTCTCCTCCAATACTTTTATGAAGGTTTGCGTCCTATGGAGCGTCGGTTCTTAGATTCAGCTGTCGGAGGATCACTCATGGAGAAAAGCAAAGAGAAGGTTAAAAATCTGTTGGAGATGCACTTTACTAATCAACAACAGTTCGGGTCTACTTCCTCAAGGCTAGTAAATGAGACTAGCGGTTTTGAAGAGTCTACCTCAGTTAAGGAGCTTAGAGAAGACATGGGGAAGCTCACTCAGATGATGTCCCAAATGATGAAGAAATCACATGCCCAAGTCTGTGGGGTGTGTAGCATGGAGGGACACACAACTGGCAAGTGCCCTCAAATGGGAGGGGGTGATAACTATGAGGAAGCCAATGCGGTTGGATTTCTAGGGCAGCAACGTCCCAACTACCCCAACTTCAACCCCAGATTCAATGATCATCCCAACTTCAAATGGGCCAATAATGACAATGTGCTTAGGCCAAATGTTCAACAGAATGCACCCTCCAACCTAGGGCAGCCGCACCCTTTCAGAGACAACAAGGGATCTATGTGCCAAATCAACCCATGCTACCCCAACAAGCTCAAGCGCCACCAAGCAATACCAATTATGATGCCATCATCCAATCACTCTCAATTGCTACCCAGACATTGCTTGCTGGACAACAAACCACCAACAAAGATGTTGCTGAGCTCAAAAATCAAATGGGCCAAGTGGTGGATTTCATGGGGAAGTTCAATGAACAAGGGAAGCTACCGTCAAATGTGATCAAGAACCCCAAAAACGAGCAAGCACAATCCATCATCACAAGGAGTGGGAAGACCACACAAGGGCCGGCATTGAAAAGAGGAGAAGACGTGAGAGAGCTTGAGGAAGAAGAAGAAGAGGCACACAGACACAAGGTGGTGACGCCACCTATGATGAAGAGGGATTTGGAGAAGGACCCAGCAACCTCCAAGAAGGAGGCACCTAAGGTTAATGACCCTAACTCAATTGATTTAGTTAAGACTAATCAATTTTCTTGTTTACCTTTTCCCTCCAGGTTCGCAAAGTCCAAGAAGGACAAATCTGATGAGGAGGTGTTGGAGATCTTTAGGAAAGTGGAGGTCAACATTCCCCTTTTGGAATGCATCAAGCAGATTCCAAAATATGCCAAGTTTTTGAAAGAGCTTTGCACAACAAGAAGGCATACAAGGGAGGAACAAGTGGTGAAGATGAGTGAGACGGTTTCAGCTGTTCTCCAAAGAAAGCTTCCACCAAAAATGAAAGATCCAGGCAGCTTTACAGTGCCTTGTAAAATTGGACAATCTCATTTTGATAAAGTTTTACTAGACTTAGGAGCTTCCATTAACATCATGCCTTACAATGTGTATAAGTCTCTAGGTTTAGGAGAGTTGAAAAAGGACAATGTAATTATTCAACTCGCCGATAGGTCTAACAAATATCCTGAGGGGTATATTGAGGATGTTCTTGTGCAGGTGAATAGTCTGATTTTTCCTGCAGACTTCTATGTGCTACATATGGAAGAGTCGCCCCTAAATTCCACTCAACTATTGTTGGGGAGACCATTTATGAGGACAGCAAGAACGAAGATCGATATTGCTGAAGGGAATCTCACCATGGAGTTCGATGGTGAAATGATTAGCTTCAATATATTTGAAGCAATGAGGTATCCAATTTCTGATCTTAAACCACGCTATGCTATTGACGTAGTTGATTCTGTTGCATAGGTTTTGTCAGAAACTTTGGATCAATAGCAGCTAGCTATTGAGCAAGGGACAGGAATTGACACACATGGGGAGAGGATTGCAAAGGAGGCACGGCTTGACCTTGAGCCGTGCATTGCACTTGTAGTTGCCGAGCTAGAGGCAACACCCCAATTCAGGTATAACAAGTTCATGTCAATTCCCATTTCCACTAATAAAATTCTACCATCTGTAGAACAGGCCCTTAAATTAGAACTGAAGGTGCTTCCCGACCATTTGAAGTATGTATACTTGGGAGACGATGACACACTACCAGTTATTGTGTCTTCACAGCTGAGTGAGCAGCAGGAAGCAAGTTTGATTAACGTGCTTAAGAAGAACAAGTCCGCCATTGGATGGACTTTGGCGGATATCAAGGGTATTAGCCCTACAACTTGTGTTCACAGGATCTTGCTCGAGGAATGAGCCAAGCCTACTAGGGAGGGTCAGAGACGTTTACACCCCCCTATGATGAAGATTGTCAAGGACGAGGTTATCAAATTGCTGGATTGTGGAGTCATTTATCCTATCTCAGATAGCCAGTGGATTGCACCTGTCCAAGTTGTACCCAAGAAAAGTGGAGTCACAGTTGTGAAGAATGACAAGGATGAACTCGTGCCACAACGATTGGTGACAGGTCATAGGATGTGCATCGACTACAGGAAGCTGAATGCTACTACTCGAAAGGATCACATGTCATTGCCTTTCATGGACCAGATGTTGGAGAGACTAGTTGGGCACGAATTCTATTGCTTTTTGGATGGGTACAGCGGTTACAATCAGATATGCATTCACCCAGATGACCAGGAGAAGACGATGTTTACATGTCCCTTTGATACGTTTGCCTATCGACGCATGCCTTTTGGTTTATGCAACGCACCAGGTACATTTCAACGTTGTATGTATTCCATTTTCTCTGACTACATTGAAAACATTATTGAAGTCTTTATGGATGATTTTAGTGTTTATGGAAAAGACTTTGATGCATGCTTAGAGAATTTGGAATTGATCTTGGAAAGATGTGTAGAAACTAACCTTGTGCTAAATTGGGAAAAACGTCATTTCATGGTAAAACAAGGGATAGTTTTAGGACACACAATTTCTGCTAAAGGTATAGAGGTTGATAGGGCCAAGATTGATATCATGCTTCACTTACCCTCCCCTACAACTGTAAGGGAGGTACGTTTGTTTCTTGGCCATGCAGGTTTTTACAGGAGGTTCATCAAGGATTTTTCGTTGGTAGCCAAGCCTATTTGTTCCCTTTTGCAGAAAGATGGTCCATTCATATGGGACAAAGGGTGTTGTTGACAGTAGCCACAGAGGGGCTACAGCAGGCCCGCAGACCCGCAGCTAGTGCACCAGGGGCCGGCCCAGGGCCCGGGACCGGATCACCAAAACCCGGCCTCGGGGTCCAGCAGTCCATCCTGCTACCAGGGGCCCGGGGTCCGGGGGCTCCTGCCTGCCTAAGAGGTCACCAAGGCTGCCCTTTGGTGTGCAAACAGAAGGGAACCAGTCCCACATCGAAGGGTAAGGCCAGACCTCACTCCTGTCCACCTATATAAGGGCCCCAACTACCCTCATTAATAGATAACTGACCCTTCCTACCTCTTATATACGTACTTAAGTTATATCTATTCCAACTATACTAACTTAGGCATCGGAGAGGAGAAGACCGGCCCGCCCGGTATTCCCCTTAGTAAGCAGGTTTGCAGGAGATAGTACGAAGATTCACCTGTCTCTACCAGGCCCCAGGGTTTGTGCAGAAACAATTGGCGCCGTCTGTGGGAAGTTTGGACAAGAAACCACGTAAGCACTATCGATGGCAGAGAGTTCGGAAGCAAGACAGGAAAGAAATACCACCGAGGAGCAGCGTGTTGCACCAGTGCAAACGCTTGTCTCCACCCCACCCCGGTCGTTATGCGAGAGCAGCGCGGCGACCAAGGCGATCAGGAAGGCGGGAGCTGTAGGAGGCCGACCGGCACGCCGGGGCCAAACCACGACAGCTCGCGCGGCAAAGGCCTGGCAACTAAAGACAGGCCTGTGCACCGGGGCTTTTCTCTGACGTTCTCGGATGATCCGAGTGACCGAGAGGAGAGCCCGCGCTGCAATAGTGACCGAGACACCACGTACAGCCCCGACCAGAGCAGTATGGCGGGAGAGATACAGGCAATGGCCGCAGAGGTCAGTCGCCTGCGTGAGGAGGGCGACCGGGATAGAGCCAATTCCAACGCCCGGTATGAAGAAATGGAGGCGGTAAACGCTGCCCTAGTAGCTGCCCTGGAAAGAGGACAACAGCGCAACGACACTATGGTCAGGGCACAGGCACCTCCGCTAGTTCGATCTCAGCAGTTTGAAGCGGGGCAGTCATCGGGCGGTAGGCCCAGTGATCCGAGGATGAAGCCGTGACTCCGACTGCACGGGCATTGCAGATGCTCGCCGACACTGTGTCGGATTTGAAGGCCCAAATGGAGGCCAACGAGAGAAGAGCGGCACGGCCGATGGAAGGCGCACGGTTCAACGAGCGCATGGGCCCCTTCTCGCACCGGGTTATGGAATCGGGGAGGTCCGGTAACCAGAAGTCCCTCAAGCTCACCTACTCGGGGTCCGGCTGCCCGTACCAGCACCTGGATAGTTTCCGGTCCCAGACATGCGCCAAAGGCTACTCTGATGCAGTATGCTGCAACATCTTCCAGGAAACTCTGTCTGGGGAGGCGCTCAGCTGGTTTTATGAGCTCCCAGCAAATTCAATCAAGGCCTTCGAGCAGTTGGCCGACAGGTTTGTAGGCCGCTTCATCCTCAGGGTCGAGGGAGCCCGCACGTCGACCATCCTCTTCAACTCCATGCAAGCGCCTGGCGAGGAATTGAGGACTTTCGTCAACCGTTGGCAGACGGCGACGGCCGGGGTTCGGAACCTTGACAAAGGTATCGCCGAGATGGCGTTTAAGCAAGGGCTCCGGCCAGGAAAATTTTCATATGCCGTGCGGGTAGAACTCCCGCACGGGTATGACGAGTTGATGGCAATGGCCATCCGGCACGCCCAGGCCGATCACGAGACGTACGGGCAGCACCTGCTGAAGAGGAAGCGGGAAGAGCAGCAAGAAGACCACCCCCGGGAAGAGCACCCCCCCCACACCGACAAGAAGACAAGACAAGCTAGCGGACTGAGAACCGAGCCGCCCGGCCAAGCCAGCCCAACAGAAATTGGGGGCAACGGCAGCAGAAGCCCTATCATGACAGACCCCAGAACGAGCACAAGCCGGCGCATTACCGGCAAGAACGCCCCCTGGCAATCATGCCAGCACAACCGGCCGGTCAAGAGGTCTTCACCGCTCTCACCAGTTCGACCGTTGTAACATCAAGATGTATATACAAACTACTTTCAAGAAAAATTCCACCGGTTCCATCAATTCAAGTATATTCATAGTCAAGGGATAATACAAGCAGAGGCCGTTCCGGCAAGTTTACAAAAAGAGCAAGGGCAAAATCTTAAGGAGCTACGCATCCACCCTAAGCGGGCAATCCACCAGCCTCTCCGGATGAAGCAGCCGCGCCTTCCGCAATCTGAGGTCCACCCTCCCCTTCCGGTTGCTCTTCCTCCGACTGCTCATGGATATCCGACTGCTCATGAATATCTTCATCAGCAGCCTTCGACATCCGGGAAGTATCCAGGTACGCCTTCTGCTCCCATTCCGTATACGCATCCGCGATGCCCGATTCCCTGGCCTTCTCCAGGATCTGAAGGAACTGATCGCTCTCATGGTATTTGAGAACAACCCGCTCGTACAGTTCCGGGTCCTCTTCCCCGGCCGCAGCGGCAGAGGCGGCGCGCACAGCGGTAGCTCCCACCTGGAGCTCGTCCACCCTGGCCTCCCAGTTCGGCCTTCTCCTCCTCAGCCAGCTCCTTCTCCTTCTCCAGGCTCCGGATCTGCTCCTCCAGCTTGGCCACCTGCTTCTTGGCCCTCTCCTCCAATCTGGCCTTCTCCTGCTCCAGCCAGGTCCTCTCTGCTTCCAGCCGCTCTCAGGCTTCTGTCAGCTCGGCCACCTGCCTCTTCGCCTCCTCGCTCGGATCGGGCTGGTACAGATTGTACAGCAGCTGCATAACAACAGAGGCGCAAGCAGCAAAGGAAATAAGTTACGAGCGGTACAATAGCACCGGGCAATTCTTACCTGCAGGACCGACTCCTTGAACTTTTGGCGCTTCCCGCCCGCTAAGGCTCCGGTGACCTCAGCCCTGTCCAGGCCAAGGCCGGCCAAGTCTACCGCCAGCTGCCGGGCGAGTGCACTCTCCGGGCTTCCCCTCCGTGCCTCCGCAGGTACGGGGCTACTCTACTGGGCAGCGGCAGCCTTCTCCCCAGTGGAACTCGATGCACCGCTGGTTATCTTGAGCCGTTTGGCCAGATTCTCACCGGACGACCCACCGGTCAGCGTCACCAGCGTGGAGAGAGGAACGTCCATGATCCTCAGCCTCTTCTCACCCTGGCCGTCAGGCGAAGAAGATTGCGCGCCTAACCGGGTTACCCGGGTGACGAGCGGGACTGACCCCGACCGGTATGGAATCCGGCTCACTCCACCGGGAATCTTCAGTGGCCCTCCGGTAGTCTTGTCCTTACCGGGTCCCGCCTTGGGCGCAGCAGGATGGCTCTTCACACGCGCCAAGACGTAGCCCTCATCCTCAACATCCATGGCCCGCGGTTCGGGATGAACCGTAAGCCGGCCGGACTCCTCGTCCACCGAGGTCCGTGAAACGGCCTCGCCTTTCTCCTTCAACCTCGCGAGAAGGTCTTCACCGTCCATGGATAGGGTTGTTTCAGGTTTGATGACCGCCCGGGAAGATGCACCTGCAGGACGAGCAAAGGTTAGTATTTAAAAGTTAGCCAAAGTGTCACCACTAGCACTCGCTACGCACCGGGATCTCGCCCGAGACAGCAATACTCCAGCACTTCTCTCCGGATGAAGTTGTAAGAGCTCCGTTCGAGATCATCCCAACATCCGAGTATGGTCGTGATCCTCTCCTGCTCCAACTCGGATAGCTCGAACGATTGATCCCCAGGGGGCTGGAAGGCACCAGGAACCGGGTGCATCTTACTCCTCTTCTGCCACTTACCGCCCGCCATCACCACCTTCTTCCTCCAGTTGTTATCCACCCAAGTAGGCATATTGGTGATGATAGGTTGAAAACACCGGGCGCTGAAGGACAGACAACCCCGGGACCCTCGCTTCTTCGAGTAGGACAACTTGTACAGTGCCCGGAATTCGTTTACCGTTGGCATACTCATCCCGGAAAACTCGTACAGGCAGCCGAGGCTCAGCAGTCGCCTCCACTGGAGCCCTTGAAGCTGCGTGGGAGATACTTACAGTGCACTGAGCATGTACTGCACGAAGTCTGGCAGCAGGAGTGAGAACCCGTGGCGAAACTGGTCTAGACGCACGGCAACCCAACCTGCCTCCGGGTTACAGGCTGACTCTCCGGGATTCTGTGGCCGTAGCGCCACCTCATCTGGGATACTCCACGTCTCCCGAAACGCAGCAATCTCTCCGGGGTTCATGCTACCCTCCGGCTCATCGCACACCACGGCACCCTTCCCTCTACCGATGGTGTAGCTCACGGGCGGAGCACCAGCAAGGCGCACACCGTGCGGTATTTCCTCAGACCCTGAGGACCCGGAAGACGAAGCCCCGCTCCGGGAGCGGTCAGCGGCTTCAGACACCGGGGATTTCGAACCGAGCTAGTCCTCCAGTCTCTCCTCATCATCCATAATGGGACGCTTGTCGGTCGATTCGGAAGCCCCATCAGAACTTGCAGAAGACATTTTTAACCTAAGGGGAAGAAAAAACAAAACCCTAGCGCTGGTCAGCAACAGGCTAGAACAGCGCCCTCTGCGGCCCCTCCCCAAGTTTACCGCAGACGCTCCGCTTAAAACAACTCAGTCGGCGACAGAGATCCCCCCCCTTGATAGGAGCACAATGTGCGACGATATTATATGCTTATGCCCTCATTTATGCTTTGTTTAACCCTTATTTGTCTAAGATTGAGTCATAATTTAGTTTAGTGTTAATTTGGTAGAGTTTTGGTAAAATGTGCTTAATTATCCAAAAAATGACTAAGTTTGAGAAATCTGGAAAATAGTGAAAAATGTGTCTTTTTCGTGATTTTGAGATGAGCAAAAGTGCGATCTATCCTTGTCCGAATTTAATGAAATTTGGTGTGCTTATTTTTATATACTGAGGAATGTTGTGTTAAAATTTCAGATCAATTGGAGTTCGGAAAGTCACCCAAAAGATGGCTGCAAAACGGCAGTCCGAGCATTCCATTCCAGGGGCTTCCAGGATTTTCCTGGGACTTTGATCCAACTTCGAAAAATCATTCCCGACGATTCACAAGGAATTTGATCGAGATATTTTATGGGGAGATGGCTATATGTGTCTAGTTTATCTGAGAGTTAGAATCGCATCAATTGGAGCTCCGAGAAGGGAGATATGTCGAATTTACTGGAGCAAGGTCATTCCAGCCGAGTTGCTGCCGGTCTTGTGTTCTTGCGGGTTTGGGGCATTTTTCCATGGACCAAGCTCACCAAATGGAGTTTTCAAGCCTACACAAGAAGTTCATGAAGCATTGCAGCCCATTCCTTGAAGAAAAATCAGAAAAAGAAGTTTCCTAGAAGAACCAAGAAAGGAAGGAACCAAAACCTTGTTGCACAAGGATTGCCTTTGCCGATTTGGACTAGGTTTTCTACCTAGGGTTTCTGCCGAATTTGCCTCTATATATAGCCATGTTTTCCTACAGAAAAATCATCTCATCTCAAGCATAAAATACTAGCCTAGAGCTCTACCAAGTCTATCAAACACCAACACCTAAATACTTAGCCAAAACCCATCACCACCACCACCAAAACTGTCGTACCCTTCACCTTGTTGTTCTGCCGATTCCTACATCTGTGGTTCTGCCGATCAGCAAGCATCATCTTGTCACGTCTCGAAGAGTCTTCAAAGGTTCTAAAAGTGTGATCTACTCACCCTATGACTTTTGTATTTAGTTTTGTTTGGTTGTCTTGTAAGAACTTGTTTCGTTTCTTGGTTTTTGCTAAACTTTTGTATGAACCGATTTGTTGAAGTTTATGTAATTTGTTTTTGCAATTTTAACTTGTTTTTGTATGCATCGATAATTAGGGCAGTGGTATTTCACATATTTAAACTTAAATTGGTTAGAACTAAGGTTAGGGCATCTAAATCGACACACTAGTTATGGTTAGCATGTAATTCTAAGTGCTAGGTTTCATGTGATAGAGTAACACGGATAAGTCATACGTTGGAGTAGTTTGTTTTGTGTTGCTCACCTAGGTCTAACAACCTTAGAACTTGCAAGTTAAATAAGATGATTGACAACCTTACTTATTTGCTTGTCTTCGATTTAGACTCATATGCTTAAATGTTAAAACGTGTAAAACCGGATTAGCATCACCTTAGAAGTCATACGTTGGAGTAGTTTCTAAGAAATTAAGAAGTCTAACAATTGGAAAACTGTTGGAGGCTCTAGTTGTGTCGAAACTAATTTAGGTCTTGAACATGTTAAATACTTGTCTCTTACCTTCTTGTGTGCAAATCTACTTGTTAAAGAGTCTTTTGTGTGAACTGTTTTGTGTGAGAGATGATGATCACCTGTATATATTAGCTTAGGTTTAATTTTCGTATCTTAGTGTTAGTGGCAGCTTTGCTGCCGACGCCATACTCATTCCCCCAATTGTGACCTTTGTATATTTGTGTATATGTTTTTGTCTAACAATCTCATATTTCAGGTACCCTTAATCCCCGGCTAGAACGATCCCTACTTATTCTATACTACTAACGATTGTAGGGTTATTATTGCTTGATGCTCGCTTAGGCGACTCGTCACCCCCACCGCAAAAACACCAAAAAGAAAAACAAGAACAACACCAGGCAAAGAAAGCAAGATCTTACCGATTAGTATCACTACCAGAAAAGGCATCATAGCCGACGAATTTAAGTCGTCGGCTATAACCATTACCCGACGACATATCGTCGGTTATAACATTGTCGAAAATACGCCGTCGGCAAAACTATACCCGACGACGATATCGTCGGCTATAACCATTTTAGCCGACGAAATACCACTACAGACGACGAATTATAGCCGACGAATAAAGAGTTCGTCGGCCGTTATTTGCAATTTCGTCGGCTATAATGCCTTTTCTGGTAGTGTATGCTCAACCGAGGAAAGTCCGCCCTGCGAAAGCAGCAAGCAATGATAGGAGGAGAGTAAAAGAGCACTTGAGGCAATGGATGTCGCGGGGCACCTCCACAGAGTTTTCCCCGGATTTCTCTCTCTCTTATTCTCTCTGATCAAGCAGCAAAACAGAACTTGAGAAGGCAGAGGAGGCCTTTTCATAGAGAGGTCTGGTGCCCTAGGCACTTGTAATCCCCCCAAAACACGCAATCAGAGCAACTCAAACGCCCGCGAATCCAGACCCTCCATCTCAGACCGCTCTCTACCAGCACGTGTCCCAGCATCAGTAAACTGCCCACGCCATCATAACTGATGGGACTGATGGACTTCCTCCTTAAATGCATGTCAGCCACTTGTCCCGCCTGCTGGCGATAGGTAAGGGAGTTAGGAGGGGGAACCGAGGCGTCAGGCCCCCCCCCCCCCCCCCACTTCCCCAGGCTCTACGGCTGCATGGCATCTCTCACCGCTATGAGTTTTTCAACCGCTTCGAGAACATTGTTCCGGGTATGAGCCATCCATCCGGTTCTATAGCAGTTCACGGTTAGGTATCATTCAACCGGCTGCATGGCATCTCTCACCGCTATGAGTTTTTCAACCGCTTCGAGAGCATTGTTCCGGGTATGAGCCATCCATCCGGTTCCATGGCAGTTCACGGTTAGGTATCATTCAACCGGCTGCATGGCATCTCTCACCGCTATGAGTTTTTCAACCGCTTCGAGTGCATTGTTCCGGGTATGAGCCATCCATCCGGTTCCATGGCAGTTCACGGTTAGGTATCATTCAACCGGCTGCATGGCATCTCTCACCGCTATGAGTTTTTCAAAAGCTTCGAGAGCATTATTTCCAGACCTCACTCCTGGCCACCTATATAAGGGCCCCAACTACCCTCATTAATAGGTAACTGACCCTTCCTACCGCTTATATACGTGCTTAAGTTATATCTATTCCAACTATACTAACTTAGGCATCGGAGAGGAGAAGACCGGCCCGCCCGGTATTCCCCTTAGTAAGCAGGTTTGCAGGAGATAGTACGAAGATTCACCTGTCTCTACCAGGCCCCAGGGTTTGTGCAGAAACAGGTGTGAAGATGCATTTGTGAAGTTGAAAAATTTGTTGACTACTGCCCCCATTATGGCGCCACCAGACTGGACACTCCCTTTTGAGATCATGTGTGATGCTTCAGACTATGCAGTTGGAGCAGTTCTGGGACAGAGAAAAGAGAAGAAGCCAAATGCTATTTATTATGCTTCTCGAACATTAAATGATGCTCAATTGAATTACTCTACTACTGAAAAAGAGTTGTTGGCTGTTATTTTTGCTTTAGAAAAATTTCGATCTTATCTTTGGAATTCTAAAGTGATTGTTTATTCTGATCATGCAGCCCTCAGGTACCTAATGAAGAAGAAGGATGCTAAGCCACGCTTGATTTGATGGATTCTCTTACTCCAAGAGTTTGACATCGAAATCAAGGACAAGAAGGGAAGCAAAAATGTTGTGGCAGATCACTTGAGCAGAATTGTGAAAGAGGAGGAAACGTTGCCACTTCAGGAAACTTTCCCAGACGAGCAGCTTTTTCGTGTGGACACAAAAGACCCTTGGTATGCAGACATTGTAAATTATTTAGTTACTAAAACTTTTCCAAGTACATATATGTTTGCAGGCAACCAAGACGAGGATCAAAAAGATTGCAAGACACTACATGTGGGACGATCCCTATCTTTGGAGGAATTGTAGTGATCAGATCATTCGACGTTGTGTGCCACAAGAAGAGCATAGGCAGATCCTAGCATTTTGCCACACTGAGGCGTGTGGAGGACATTTTGGAGCTAAGAGGACAGCCCTTAAGGTATTAGAAAGCGGATTTTATTAGCCCACGATCTTCAAGGATGCATATACATTTTGTATGACATGTGATAGGTGCCAAAGGACAGGTAAAATTGGTAAGAGAGATCAAATGCCCCTAACTTCTATCATAATTGTTGAAATTTTTGATGTTTGGGGGATATATTTTATGGGACCTTTTCCTTCATCTAAGGGCTTTCTATATATCTTGTTGGCTGTTGATTATGTGTCTAAATGGGTGGAGGCGAAAGCCACAGGGACTAACGATTCTAAAGTTGTTGCAGATTTCTTGAGGACTAACATTTTTTCCAGGTTTGGAGTACCTCGTGTGCTTATAAGCGATGGAGGTTCTCACTTCTGCAACAGAACAATTGAGGCTTTGCTCAAGAGATACGGAGTCACCCATAAGGTATCCACACCTTATCACCCTCAGACGAGCGGAATGGCGGAAGTGTCAAATAGGGAAATCAAGAGCATATTGGAGAAAACTGTGGGCCCATCAAGGAAAGATTGGAGTGATAGACTTGATGATGCACTTTGGGCTTACAGAACGGCATACAAGACACCCATTGGGATGTCTCCATTTCGTCTCACCTATGGCAAGGCGTGCCATCTACCAGTAGAGTTGGAGCACAAGGCGTGGTGGGCAGTCAAGCAATTCAACATGGAGCTAGACAAGGCTGGACTTCACAGGAAGTTGCAATTGAGTGGGCTTGAGGAAATCAGGAATGAAGCATACGATGCTGGTTGGATTTACAAAGAGAAGACGAGAGTGTATCATGACAAGATGTTGAGAGGGAAATCGTTTCATATTGGTCAAAAAGTCTTGTTATTTCATTCTCGTCTTAAATTATTTCCTGGAAAATTGCGTTCTCGTTGGGTTGGACCTTATATTGTTACTAACGTGTTTTCTCATGGTGCCATTGAAATTTAGAGTATTGAAACAGGAAAAGCGTTCAAGGTGAATGGTCATCGACTAAAGCCTTACTACGAGCCTTTTGAGGAGCACACCATTGAGGAGATACAACTTAGAGACGCACCAAGATCCTGTTGAGCATGGAGAAGAGTTTAGGCTAAAGGACTATAAACAACTAAGCGCTGAATGGGAGGCAACCCATTTCAATCAAAATTGTGAATGAGCCGTCTACGAGAGTTTGAATTTTCTAAATCCCTAAACTCTTTTTGGTTGAATTGTATAAATGTGGAACTTGTGTGATTTATCATATGCTTAGAAATTACAACATAATTTTTGTGTAACATTGAGGACAATGTAATTTTCTAAGTGTGGGGTAGGGAATATATGTTTCACATGTTTTGTTTTGAGTCTTTGTTTTGAGTCATAAAAGAAAAGAAAATAAAAAATCAGAAAATCAGAAAAAAAAAAAAAATTTCGTTGCTTTTGTAATTTTTGTAGGTTATTGTTTTTGAGTCTTACACTACTAGAAAAAAGGCTTTTCCCGACGAAATAAAAAAAAACGGCCGACGAAATAAAATTTTCGTCGGCTATTCCCAAGAATGGACGACGAATTTTTTTTTCGTCGGTAAAAAAAAAATTCGTCGGCTATTCCCCTTGAATGGCCGACGATTTTTTTTTTTCGTCGCTAAAAAAAAAAATCGTCGGCTATTCCCCTAGAATGGCCTACGATTTGAATTTTCGTCGGCCTTTCTCTGAAACTTTAGCCGACGAAAATTTTTGGAAGTATGGCCGACGAGTACTAGGTTTGATTTCGTCGGCTATGATTAAAAAAAAAAAAAGAACAGCTTCCATTTTCTATCACTATCGACAAACCATTGCTTCGTCCTTCAAATGCAAATGTGTCGTGAAATAAGATATGACCGAAATAATGAAATACGTCTACGGTTGAAAAATGACAAGATTCCGACAAAATCTGTGTGCCGAATGTTGCGGTTAACTGTTTTTTACTTCCGTTTTCCTATGGGTAGCCTGACGGTCGGTAAATATTTTGAGGAAAATTTTTATACGATTAGTTGCGTCTCATCGATTTAAAACTATTATCTGTTGAAGGTCAGGCCAAAAAACGTTATTTAGACAGGCCAATTACCATTTCTAAGCGTTTAAAGGGTTGACTCACCCGGTTGACCGTCCCGATCGAGCCTTTAACGTTGTCAGATGTAGTTGAATTTTTTTTCATACATGTATTTAATCTTAACGGTGATATCTGACGGTTGGAATAGATTTTCCAAACTTTTAGATTCAAAATCGGAACATATGCACTAATGTTCCCTAACTTGTTTACTAAGTGTTTAAGTGAATGTATAGTTTCAAATAGTTACTATACGTACACTCTTCAAATGCAAATATGTCGTCAAATAAGATATGACCGAAATAATGAAATACGTCTACGGTTGAAAAATGACAAGATTCCGATAAAATCCGTGTGCCGAAATAATGAAATCAGTCAAAACCCGGTTTACTGCAGATTTGGCGTCCGGCGTCCGAATGATGATTGTGATACCATTCCGGAAAGGGAACGACGCCAGGAATCAAACTCATAGCTTTGTCACGACCTGTGGGCTTTTTCGGGCTTTCGAGTTCGTTTAGGGCCTCAAAACGGCAGTTTAGTATGTTTTCATAGAATAGCCGACGAAACATTGTATTTCGTCGGCTATTCTCTAAGTATAGCCGACGAAACATTTCATTTCGTCGGCTAAACTCTTGATCCGCGCCTTTTTATTGTCCGCCGTTGGATGGCTCAGATCTGACGGCTGTTGATCTTTCAAAGTATAGCCGACGAAATCTTTTAAATCGTCGGCTATTCTCTAAGTATAGCCGACGAAATTTTTTATTTTCGTCGGCTATTCTCCTTTTAAATCTTTTGAATCGCTTCCTCCCGCCTTTTTTCTCTCCTCCTTCCCCCCCCTCCTCCGGCCTCTCCTTCCCCTCCTCCTTCCCCTCCTCCGGCCTCCTCCTCCTCCTTCCCCCCCCCCCTCCTCCTCCTCCTCCTCCTCCTCCTCCGGCCTCCTCCTTCCCCTCCTCCTTCCCCTCCTCCGGCCTCCTCCTCCTCCTCCCCCCCCCCCTCCTCCTCCTCCTCCTCCGGCCTCCTCCTTCCCCTCCTCCTTCCCCTCCTCCGGCCTCCTCCTCCTCCTTCCCCCCCCCCTCCTCCTCCTCCTCCTCCTCCTCCGGCCTCCTCCTTCCCCTCCTCCTTCCCCTCCTCCGGCCTCCTCCTCCTCCTTCCCCCCCCCCCCCTCCTCCTCCTCCTCCTCCTCCTCCGGCCTCCTCCTCCTTCCCCTCCTCCATCCAAAGCATAATTTATTTTTTTTTCCCTAAAATTTAAGAATAGCCGACGAATTTTATCAATTTTCGTCAGCTATAAGTTGTATAGCCGACGAAAATTCTAGTATTTCGTCGGCTATAACTAATTAATGCCTATTAAAATATTAATATATTTCAAGGAAATAGCCGACAAAAGTTTAATAAATCGTCGACTATAGTTAAAACACAATAGCCGACGAATTTCGTCGGCTATAGTTACTGAATTTCGTCGGCCATACTCGAAAATACCCGACGAAATTCGTCGGCAATTTCTCCCAGGTTTGGCCGACGAAAAATATTTTCGTCGGTAAATTCGTCGGCCATACTCTACTATAACCGACGAATTTGATTTTTTCGTCGGCCATTGTATTACCGACGGGGTTTTCCTGAAGACTTATAGCCGACGAAAATTTCGTCGGTAGAGGGTATAGGCGACGAAAAATTGGCATAGCCGACGAAATTTTTTTCGTCGGCTATTCTCCCATATCTGGTAGTGTTAGGATGCCCCTAAATAGTCTATGATTATTATGTCTTTGAGTACATAGCTGATTGTTTTGCATAATCATGAGAATTAATTGTGAGTTTCATGGACATTGTGATTGGTATGAACATTTGAGACTTGGATTTATTTGTGTAATAAGCATGCATGTTTGTGTTGATTTTGTTCCATAATAACCTATGTGAGCTTTGATGCCAAATACTTTCTTCATGAGCGATAAATATAAGAAAAAAATGGGCAGAATTTTTTTTTCTAAACTTCATCATTCTTTGAATATTCAATGACTATGTGCCATAGATTTTAATGAACTCTAGAATGCTAGAACTTGCTCTTGACAATTTTTGAGACTATTATTCATGAAATGCCTTGATTTTGAAAATGATTGAAAAGATCTTGTTAGAATTACCACCAATACCAAATAAAGCTTATGCCTAATTTGTGCCCATCGTGGGACTCCTTAGTTTTAACCCCATTGAGCCAACATTGAGCCATTTTATTTCATCATCATGATACACATTCCTTGAGCTTAGAATAGTTTATCCTTACCATTGTTGTCAAGACTTGGTAAAATTTAATTGGAATTTGTTATTTGAAGTGATGATCTGAAGCAAGTGTGGGGTGAGCCAATCCAAAAGCATGAAAGAAACATGATTGCCGAAACAAAAAGAAAATTCGGACAGAAAATAAAAAGAAAAAAAATTTGAGCCGAAAAATAGAGAAAAATAAAGAAAAAGATTCGGCAAAAGAAATACTTGGATTTGGTTCTTGTGGTGAATTTGGAGTTTGTTTTACAATTAAAGGTCTATTATTATCATGCTTGACCTTTGTTTATATTCACTATGTTATGGGGAAGAAAAGAATGAAGTTTGAGCCCAACAAGTTGATACTTGGCCCTTGAAGTGATGACATAAGGATTCATTGAATTTTGCTAAGTCTTGGTGACATTTTATCACCACTATCCTAAATGTGAATGCCTTATGCCAATCCCCATTATCACCTTCACGTTGATCTTTTCATGATTCTTAAAATAGGTAAACTTTGATTTTTGGAGATTTTGTCAAGAGTTGAGCTTATGGTTTTGGTTCATTTGTGTACATAGTTGTTACATGAAGTTTTTCCAAGAAAAATTGATTCACAAAGTGCTTTTATTTGATGAAATATGCGAGCTATTTGTTGCCTTACAATCTGTTCTCTTGCATATACTTTGAGTGAATTGCCATATCATGAGTGAAAAGAAGAGAGTATGCCTGGTGAGGAGGATTAAATCAATTTAACATGTCATTGCTTGTGATTTTCGTTTCTTACTTGTTCATGCTTTGATACATGTCTATGACACTTGGGATTATTCTGCTTACATTGAAATGCTTAACTTGAAAGCTATGTGTTTAAAAGATCCTGAGACAATCATTTAGGGGCAGTAGTGTTGAGTCTTTTTGTTTTGTTTTGCTAAGGAACTAGCAAAAGCTAAGTGTGGGGTAGTTGATAGGAGCATAAAATGCTACGTTCTTAATATGTTTTTACCCCCATTTATGCAATTCTTAACCCTTTTGGTTGTAATATAGAGTCATTGAGTCGTGTTTGGAGTCTTTGGCAGAGTTGGTGTACAAATTGAGCGTAAAATGCAGAAATTATCGGAAAATGTGAAGAGTTCTAGTTTGAGTAGGAATCCTTGTTTGACTAGGAAACCTGTTTTAACTAGGAAATTTGTCGGAATAGAATTCTTTATTGTTCGTCGTTTCTGAAACATGTGAGGAAAAATTTAGAATCCTGTTTGGATTAGGAAATGTCCTGTTTAGGAAAGTCCTACTTGAACTATAACTGTATATTCCGTGACTTTCCTATTTCGATTTTCCTATTCTAGTAACTTTCACGATCTAGTAAGTTCCTTGATTTGAATTGGAAAGTTTCCTAATCTAATGATCTTATCTATTACATATATGTCTTTTTAAGACATTATTTGTCTAGATTAGGACAAGTTTATTACATGAATTAATTCTCTATTTCTTTTCTTTATTTTCATATTTTATTTGGCGATAAAGGAGGAGATAAATTCTAATATTCAAGGGATATTATTGCTGATTTGCCAATGAGAAATTGTTGAGATTCAACTGATTTTTATCAAGAGATAATGTGGAGATAATTCGGCAAAGGATGAAGAAGCAAACCTTAGCTTGTGTGCCGTGAGTTTCAAAAGAGGAAGAGCTTGTGTGGGATTCTTCAAAGCCGGCCAAAGAGGGAGAGAATCAAGGCTGAACAAAGACCGAATGTGGACATGAAATTGTGCCAAGGTTCATGATATTGTTGTTGATTAATTCAAGATTAAATCAAGAGATAATTAGAAGAATTTTTCAGCCATTATCTTTGGAATTTTCGGAAAAGAAGAAATGAGAAAAGCAAGGGCTGCATGTGGACTGAATTCTTGCTTGGTTCAATAACTTGTTGCTGAAATTAATTAAGAGAAAATTCAAGAGATATTTCAGCCTTTGACCAAGTGATTTTCGGCAAAACAAATTGGAGAGAAAGAAGAGTTGCCGAACTCTAGAGGAGAGAGTCTTGGACGGCACCAACCCTAGGGTTTTGGCTGAACCCTAGGTTCCCATGTTTCCCTATAAATACCACCCCATAATTCCAGAAAAAATCATCTTCTCTTCCTTACTTTAAACTGCCAAACCTCTGCCGAAATTCCACCACAAAATCCCCACCAAGAACTAAGCCAATTCCATCTCCACCACTCTTCCAAAAATCAGTCCATTCACCACCACTAATCATCTTTGCCGATTCTCTACTCAAGGTTTCTCAAAGTGTGATTTTATCTTTTCTTATGGCTTTTATTATTTTGTATCAATACAATATTTTGTCTATGAAATTTGTATGGATTCGTGGTTGTAATTTCAGTTTTATGAATTATTCTTTGGATTTCCGGATTTCTGTTATGTGATTTGGTTTTCTCTTGGATTAATTTATAATCTATATATGTGATAACTTGAATTTAGGTTTTATGGGCAGTAGGTATTTGCATGAATTTTTGGTTAAGTTTGGTTTATTTTCTGAATTCATATGCATATAAATTGATGCATGAGGGCAGCCTTGATCATGATTGTACCTTGTGTATTGGTTTCACTTGCCGAATTCAATATGAGGTGGATTATAAATATAAAGTTGATTTACCTTGTATTGGTTCTAAGGGCTAGAGTAATTCTGTAAATTTACATATCGATGTGAGATGAGGTGACGCCATACTTGCTAATATGTCTCCAATTCGACTCATTGTGCTTATGTGTTTCTTGGTTTAATTTCTACGCGAAGTGTCTTTAAACTATTTAATACTATGTTTGGGATTATGCGCGAAGCTAGTTCTAAATAATTAAGGAGTTTTGCTAATTAGATGAACCGCGAAGGCTCTAATTAAATTGGAACTAAATAGGATCTAAAATTCAGTTTGAACTTGCTGCCCCTATTCCTTTATTTTATTTTGTTACATGTTTAGAGAGTTTTGTGTTATGTGCTCTTTGTAGAAGATGTTGATCAATTGTATATAGTAATTTAGGATTTAATTTGCGTAAAAATCAGTAGGTTATTTAGATAAAAACATCAAACCCCCTTCTATTTGCAATACTTTGTGTGATTGAAAGCCTTAAATTTCCCCGGATAGAACGATCTCTACTTGTCCTAACAACAATTGACACAAATAGGGTATTATGATGAAGTTGTTTTGCAGGTACTTTGTGCTTGGATTATAGCTCCATCAGCCTAGTACTGTGAGTGGACTTTTATTTCAAATTGATGCATGCATAAACATTTAAATACTTTTGGGATTTATATTCAATATTTTATTTTGAGAATGATGTGAATTATCGAAGGTCGATAATCTAGTTTTAATTGATGATTTCTTTATGATCGATTATGAAATGGTTTACGAATTAAGGCAATTAATTCGACATATTGATATCTATATTTATATTGATATTTAATCAGAAACGAGGTTTCCGAGGATTATATGATTTTGCTTGGTTTCGATATTTATGACATGTTAGATATGTGGATTTCATTTATTTTGTACGAGGCTATATTTGTGTTTAATTATATTTATATGTATAAGCCTCAGATGTACGGTCGGGGACCGTACGGATTTTTATATAAGGGGAAACGTGTTTTCGGTTTTGTTTTTGGATTTTCACCATATCAGGGTCGAGATATATGTATATATTGATGCTAGCTAGCTTAGTCGCCTGAGCCCACACGAGGTGACGACTTGACCATATATGTCAGATTCACGCTCGGTGGTCGACGTGTACGGGCATAGCGTGAGGACGCTATTGGGACTCTTGGAGGTTGACCCTTAGCTTGAGGGGCTACTATTAAATGGTGGTTATGACGTTCCCCTATATTGTTTTATATATTATATGACCAATGAGATTGGTCATGATTTTATATTATTGGGTTCGAGAATATTTTCTTCTATGAGATTTTCTGTTATTTCATAAATTCTCGAACCAGGGTATTGGGGATTTTTATATTAACTGCATATGAAATTAAACATTTCAGTGTTGAATGCATGCATCTTGATTATGAATTTTGAAAAGTGAGGAAAGTAATAAAAAACTGTTGACAGTAGCCACAGAGGGGCTACAGCAGGCCCACAGACCCGCAGCTAGTGTACCTGGGCCCGGCCCGAGGCCCGGGACAGGACCACTAGCACCCGGCCTCGGGGTCCAGCAGTCTATCCTGCTACCAGGGACCCAGGGACCGAGAGCGCCTGCCTGCCAAAGAGGTCATCAGAGCTGCCCTTTGAAGGAAACCAGTCTCACATCGAAGGGTAAGGCCAAACCTCACGACCGGCCACCTATATAAGGGCCCCAGCTACCCTCATTAATAGGTAACTGATCTCTCTCACCGCTTACATACGTGCTCAAGTTATATCTATTCCAACTATACTAACTTAGGCATCGGAGAGGAGAAGACCGGCCCGCCCGGTATTCCTCTTAGTAAGCAGGTTTGCAGGAGATCACAAGAGGATTCATCTGTATCTACCAGGCCCCAGGGTTTGTGCAGAAACAATTGGCGCCGTCTGTGGGAAACTTGGACGAGAAGCCGTGTAGGCATCACCCATGGCTGAGAGTTCGGAAGCAAGACAAGAGAGAGGTACCACCGAGGAGGGGCGTGTTGCATCAGTGCAAACGCTCATCTCCACCCCGGATGTCGCGCGGGAGCCGCTCGACGACCAAGGCGGTCAGGAAGGAGGGAGCTGTGGAAGGCTGTCCGGCATGCCGGGACTGGGACACCACGACAACTCGCGCGGGAAAGGCCCGGCAGAGGAAGACAGACTAGTGCACCGGGGCTTCTCCTTGACGTTCTCGGATGATCCGAGCGACCGATTGGAGAGCCCGCACTGTAACAGCGACCGGGACACCACCTACAGCCCCGACCAGAGCAGTATGGCGGGGGAGATACGGGCAATGGCCAAAGAGGTCAGCCGTCTGCGTGAGGAGGGTGACAGGGACAGAGCCAAGTCCAACGCCCGGTACGAAGAGATGGAGGCGGTGAACGCTGCCCTGGTGGTTCGGAGGTCAGCCGCCTTAGAGAGAGGACAACAGCGCAGCGACGCTATGGACAGGGCGCAAGCGGCACCCCCGCCAGTCCGAACTCATCGGGCGGTCGGCCCCGTGATGCCGAGCGAGCAAGGTCACCGGCCGGCGCAGGTCCGCTGAAGAGCACGCCAACGTCCCGCCCGCTCCACACTTCGTTTGAGGAAGAAGTCGTGACCCCGACTGCACGGGCATTGCAGATGTTAGCCGACACTGTGTCAGACTTGAAGGCCCAAATGGAGGCTAACGAGAGGAGAGCGGCACGACCGATGGAGGGCGTGCGGTTCAGTGAGGGTATGGGCCCTTTCTCGCACCGGGTCATGGAGTCGGGAAGGTCTGGTAACCAGAAGTCCCTCAAGCTCACCTATTCAGGATCCGGCTGCCCGTACCAGCACCTGGACAGTTTCCGGTCCCAGACCTGCGCCAAGGGCTACTCTGATGCAGTATGCTGCAACATCTTCCAGGAAACTCTGTCTGGAGAGGCGCTTAGCTGGTTCTATGAGCTTCCGGCGAACTCGATCGAGGCTTTCGAACAGTTAGCCGACCGGTTTGTAGGCCGCTTCATCCTCCGGGTCGAGGGAGCCCGGACGTCGACCATCCTCTTCAACTGTATGCAAGCGCCCGGAGAGGAACTGAGGACCTTTGTCAACCGTTGGCAGACGGCAACGGCCGGGGTTCGGAACCTAGACAAGGGCATCGCCGAGATGGCGTTTAAGCAGGGGCTCCGGCCAGGAAAGTTTTCCTACGCTGTCCGGGTAGAACTCCCGCAGGGGTATGATGAGTTGATGGCAATGGCCATCCGGCATGCTCAGGCCGATCACGAGACATATGGGCACCACCTGCTGAAGAGGAAGCGGGATGAGCAGCAGGAAGACCATCCCCGGGAAGAGAACCCCCCGCCCAGTCAAGAGGACAAGCCCAGTCAGCGGACCGAGAACCGCGCCGCTCGACCGAACCGGCATAACAACATAAACTGGGCGTAAAGGCAGCAGAGGCCTTATCTTGATAAGCCCCAAGGCGAGCACAAGCCGGCGTCTTACCGCCAAGAACGCCCCCTGGCAATCATGCCAGCACCACCGGCCGGTCAAGAAGTCTTCACTGCTCTCACCTCTTCGTATGAGGATATTTTGCTTGAGAACGGGAATGCCATTCCCCCACCGCCCAAGAGAAAGTACCCGAAGGGGAAACTTACCACAGCACAAACGGGCAAGTACTGGTCCTATCATGATGAAGCTACTCATCGAACGAGTCAGTGTTGTACTCTCAAGACAGCGGTGCAGGGTTTGATTAATAACGGCCAGCTCCGGCGGTACGTAGGAGAAAGGAGAGCAGATCTCGACCGGGAGCAAGACCAGGCCTGGTAGGCTCGCCCAAGCCTCCGGTTAGTTTGGCATACATCCGGTTCAACCGTTGTAACACCACAAGATATATATGCAAACTACTTTCGAGAAAATTCTACCGGCTCCGCAAGTTCAAATATATTCATAAGTCGAGCAATTATACAAGCAGTAACCGTTCCGGAGGGATTACAAGAAAAAAGAGCAAGAGCAAAATCCTAAGGAGCCACGCCTCCACCCTCAGCGGGCAATCCGCCAGCCTCTCCTGCTGTAGCCTCGTCGTCGACCTCTGTTCCGGCGCCGGCTCTGGCCGGGGGAGACTTGGGACCGTTGGTAAAAGAATCCAAGTCCGAGCGAATCACTTCTTCCGGCTGCCCCTCCACCGGCTGCTGATGGATGTCCGACTGCTCATGGATATCTCCTTCAGCAGCAATCGGCATCTGGGAGGTGTCCAGCCAACCCTTCTGCGCCCATTCCTCGTACGCATCTGAGATGCCCGATTCCCTGGCCTTCTCCAAGAACTCCAGGAACTAATCGCTCTCATGGTATTTGAGAACAACCCGCTCATAGAGTTCCAGGTCATCTTCCCCGGTCGCAGCAGCAGAGGTGGCACGCAGAGCGGCAGCTCCCACTTGGAGCTCGTCCACCTTGGCTTCCAGCTCGGCCCTCTCAGCTTCGGCCCGCTCCTTCTCCCTCTCCAGGATTCGGATCCGCTCCTCTTGCTTCTTGGCCCTCTCCTCCGATCTGGCCTTCTCCTGATCCGAGCGGGACTTCTCCACCTCCAGGCGCTGTCGGGCCTCCGATAAAGCAGCTATCTGCCTCTTCAGCTCCGGCAGTTCCTCGCTCGCGCCCGGTTGGTACAGACTGTACAGCAACTGCACAACAACAGAAACAGTTAATCGGGCAGTAAGAGAAACAACCTACAAGCAGTGTAGTGGCACCAGTTAGTGCTTACCCGGAGGACGGATTCCTTGCATTTTGGGCGGTTCCCGCCCGCCAGGGCTCCAGCAACCCCGGGTCTGTCCAGACCAAGGCCGGCCAAGTCTGCCGCCACTTGCCGGATGAATGCACTGTCCGGGCTTCCCCTCGGTGCCTCGGCAGGTGCGGGACTACTCTGCCCGGCAACGGCAGCCTTCTCCCCAGCGGAGCTTGATTGTGCACCGCTGCTTACTTTGAGCCGCTTGGCCAGGCTCTCTCTGGATGACCCGCCCGTCAGCGTGACCAGCGCGGAGGGCCGAACCTCCATGCCCCTCCGCTTCTCTCCCCGGCCGTCCGGAGAAGAAGTACATTGTGCGCCTACCCGGGTGACCCGGGCCACGAGCGCGGCTGCCCCCGGACGGTTGGGGATCCGGCTCACTCCACCGAGAATCCTCACTGGCCCCCTGGTAGACTTGCCCTTACCAGGCACCGCCTTGGGCGCAGCGGGATGGCTCTTCACGCGCCTTAGGATGTAGGCGCCGTCATCAACATCCATGGCCCTCGGCTCGGGATGAGTCGTGAGCCGACCGGACTCCTCGTCCACCGAGGTCTGCGAGACGGTCTCGCCTTTCTCCTTCAGCTTGTTAAGGAGGTCTTCACCGTCCATAGAGAGAGTGGTTTCGGGCTTGATGACCGCCCGGGAAGATGCACCTGCAGGACAAGTAAACAGTTAGTATTTTGAAACAGAGCTAGCACAAGTGTCACCGCTAGGACTTGCTACGCACCGGGATCTCGCCCGAGACAACAGTATTCCAGCATTTCTCGCCGGATGAAGTTGTAGGAACTCCGTTCCAGATCGTCCCAACATCCGAGTACGGTCGAGATCCTCTCCTGCTCTAGTTCGGATAGCTCGAACGACTGGTCGCCAATAGCCTGGAAGGCGCCAGGAACCCGGTACATCTTCCTACTCATCTGCCACTTCCCGCCCGCCATCACCACCTTCTTTCTCCAGCTGTTATCTACCCAGGAAGGCATATTGGTGATGATCGGTTGATAGTTCCGGGCGTTGAAGGACAGGCAACCCCGGGACCCCTGCTTCCTCCAGTAGGACAACCTATACAAGGCCCGAAATTCGTTTACCGTTGGCATACTCATTCCGGACAGCTCATATAGGCAGCCGAGGCTCAGTAGTAACCTCCACTGGAGCCCAGGAAGCTGCGCGGGCGACACTTGCAGCGCACTGAGCATATACTGCACGAAATCTGGCAGCGGGAGCGAGAATCCATGCCGGAACTGATCCTGATGTACGGCAACCCAACCTGCCTCCGGGTTGCAGGCTGACTCTCCAGGATTCAGTGGTCGCAGCAAAACCTCATCCGGGATACTCCACGTTTCCCGGAACGCTGCAATCTCTCCAAGGGTCATGCTACCCTCCGGTTCATCACACACTACGGCATCTTTTCCTCTACTGATGGTGTAGCTCACGGGCGGAGCACCGGTAAGGCGCACCCCGTGCGGTATTTCAGTCTCCGGGGATTCAGACCCGGAAGACGAAGACGAAGACGAAGCCCCGCTCCCGGAGCGGTCAGCGACTTCGATCTCCAGGGATTCCGAACCGAGCCAGTCCTCCAATCTCTCCACATCGTCCACGATAGCACGCCTGACAGCCGATTCGGAAGCCCCATCAGAACTTGCAGAAGACATTTTTAACCTAAGGGGAAGAAAACAAAACCCTAGCGCTGGTCAGCAACAGGCTAGAACAACGCCCTCTGTGGCCCCTCCCCAAGTCTACCGCAAACGCTCCGCTTAAAACAACTCAGTCGGCGACAGAGATCCCTTCCCCCCGCCACAAAAACACCGAAAAGAAAAACAAGAACAACACCAGGCAAAGAAAGCAAGAACTTACCGATTGGTATGCTCAACCGAGGAAAGTCCGCCCTGCGAAAGCAGCGAGCAATGGTAGGAGAAGAGTAAAAGAACACTTGAGGCAACGGATGTCGCGGGGCACCTCCACAGAGCTTTCGCCGGATTTCTCTCTTTCTCTTAGTCTCTCTGAGCAAGAAGCAAAACAGCATGAAGAAGGCAGAGCAGGCCCTTTTTATAGAGAGGTTCGGTGCCCTAGGAGCTTGTAATCCCGCCAAACACGCAATCAGAGCAACTCAAACGCTCGCGAATCCAGGCATTCCATCTCAGACCGCTCCCTACTAGCACGTGTCCCAGCATTGGTAAACTGCCCATGCCATCATAACTGATGGGACTGATGGACTTCCTCCTTAAATGCATGTCAACCACTTGCCTCGCACGCTGGCAACAGGGTAGTTAGGAGCGGGAACTGAGGCGTCAGGCCCCCCTCCACTTCCCTAGGCTCCACAGCTGCATCTCACTGGGGTACTCGTCTCGATATGGCAGGACGCCCGGTCGAGGTCCACCCAGCTGCATCTCACCGGTTATGATCTTTCAACCGGCTTGAAGACCTCTTATCGGTTATGGTTTCCCAAACCGCTTCGAGAGCATTGTCCCGGGTATGAGCCATCCATCCGGTTCCATGGCAGTTCGCGGTTATGATCATTCAACCGGCTGCATGGCATCTTCACTGTATCTCACTGGGGGACTCGTCTCGATATGGCAGGACGCCCGGTCGAGGTCCACCCAGCTGCATCTCACCGGTAATGATCTTTCAACCGGCTTGAAGACCACTTATCGGTTATGGTTTCCCAAACCGCTTCGAGAGCATTGTCCCGGGTATGAGCCATCCATCCGGTTCCATGGCAGTTCACGGTTACGATCATTCAACCGGCTGCATGGCATCTTCACTGCATCTCACTAAGGGACTCGTCTAGATATGGCAGGACGCCCGGTCGAGGTCCACCCAGCTGCATCTCACCGGTTACGTAACATTCAACCGGCTCGAGACCATCTCCCTGGTTATGATCATCCAACCGGCTCGAGAGCATCCTTTTTCCAGGAACGAGATCCACCCGGCCCCATAGCATCTCACTGGGGGACTCGTCTCGATATGGCAGGACGCCCGGTCGAGTCCCACCCGGTTCCATGGCATGACCTCGGTTATGAGAACATTCGACTGGCATGGGCTTTATACACCCGGGTGAGTTTACATCTAACACATGTACTCTTGTCCAGCAGGATAAAAACCCTGCATCGCACTGAACTGCGATCAACATGGGGCTGCACGGCGAGCCTTGTCACCTCAACGCCACCCCCCCTTACCTCAACGCTTAATCAACACAAGCTGAGAAGAACTAGCAAGTGTTGACCGGTGCTTCAAACAGACCGCAACACCGGGGCCACCCCCCACAGCCTAGCAATATGGACTCGTCTCGATATGGCAGAACGCCCGGTCGAGGTCCCATGCTCATGGACTCGTCTCAATATGGCAGAACGCCCGGTCGAGGTCCCATGCTCTCCGCTTCATACCGATTTGGCAGAACGCCTGGTAGAGGCCCAGCAAGCTCCGCTCCGTACCGATTAGGCAGAACGCCCGGTAGAGGCCCAGTGAGCTCCGCTCCGTACCGATTTGGCAGAACGCCCGGTAGAGGCCCAGTGAGCTCCGCTCCGTGCCGATTTGGCAGAACGCCCGGTAGAGGCCCAGTGAACTCCGCTCCGTACCGATATGGCAGAGCGCCCGGTCGAAATTCCATGCACACATCTTTTGCATGGCGGATTTGAACGCCCCATTATCATTCCATGCACACACCTATTGCATGGCGGATTTCAACGCTCCATTATCATTCCATGCACACATCTATTACATGGCATCATCTAATACACTCTCCGGGTTTCACCCAACTCCATGCTCATAGCACCACAACACTTGAGCACAGTACTACTTATATTGCAAACGTACTCATAAGTTGTTGCTCACCATCGGTAACAGGTACTCACCCCGGTCACGCCCAATCTTCAACGCGGACCTGGGGGACTGGGCACCGTTGGGTTGGTAACCCTGCGGGTCTGTAGGGCAAGGGCGAGACAGATTAAGTCCCCATTCAAGATTGCACTTGACCGAGAACTTGGGGGACTTGTTGACAGTAGCCACAGAGGGGCTACAGCAGGCCCACAGACCCGCAGCTAGTGTACCTGGGCCCGGCCCGAGGCCCGGGACATGACCACCAGCACCCGGCCTCGGGGTCCAGCAGTCTATCCTGCTACCAGGGACCCAGGGACCGAGAGCGCCTGCCTGCCAAAGAGGTCACCAGAGCTGCCCTTTGAAGGGAACCAGTCCCACCTCGAAGGGTAAGGCCAAACCTCACGACCGGCCACCTATATAAGGGCCCCAGCTACCCTCATTAATAGGTAACTGATCTCTCTCACCCCTTACATACGTGCTCAAGTTATATCTATTCCAACTATACTAACTTAGGCATCGGAGAGGAGAAGACCGGCCCGCCCGGTATTCCCCTTAGTAAGCAGGTTTGTAGGAGATCACAAGAGGATTCATCTGTATCTACCAGGCCCCAGGGTTTGTGCAGAAACAATTACTTTTCATTATAATAATATGTAGATATATATTGATTTTTTTGTCCACTCACGCTAATATTTGAATTACTTTCCCTGGACTCTTCGTTTTAAACTGCCCAGCTTGCAGAGTTGTTCGGTACTGGTAGGAGGCAAGGTATAGAGATCATCTTCCGCTGTCAGATATTGTAGGTTACCTGTTTAACCTACTTGTATCATATTTCATTTGTATAGTCGCTCTGATACTTTTTTGGTTGTTGTAAACTTGAATGTTCACTTTTGAGTTGTAGCCTGAAGTCATTAGTAACATACTGTTTTACTTCTTTTGTATTTTTCGGAAGTTGAGTTCTTTTGTTGTTGTTGGAAGTTGTTTGATTGTTAGGGGAGCAGGTGGCTCCAGGAGTCAGGATGAATTAGTTTAGAAGTGTTTGTTTGTTTTTCCAGGCTAGGGTTGTCCATTTTAAGAGAGGTCATGCTGAATTTTCGGTAGAATCTCTCTTAAGGTGGTCCCCGCAGGACCTTATCCGGGTTTCAGGGTGAAATCTGGTTCGGATCCTGTCAATTTTCTAATTAAGTTTTGTTACATATAATATTTTGTTATTTTAAAAGAAAATTATTATGTGCTAGATTCGAGGTACCCACAGATGAATGGATTTCTGGGACCTTATAGAGGGCCAAAACAATATTTTCAACAATACCGTAGGCAAAAGCCAAGAAATGAGAAAGGGGTATTTAACCAAGCACACTCTTCTCTTAGAGACGTCATAGAACGCGCATTTGGAATTTAGAAAAAGAAATGAAAGATTTGAAGGAATATGCAAGGTAAGTTATTTACAAAACAAGTGAAGATCGATATTGCAACTATGACACTTCATAATTATATACGGAGGTATAGAAATCGGGATAGAAATTTTGTCCGTATTAGAAAAAGACCTGATGACATGGCACGTGATATAGAGATGGATGATGCACAAAAAGAACATCATGCTCATAGTAGTATATAATAAATTGAAAGAATAGAAATAACATCACTTAAAGCTTGATGAGTGCCTGTAATGCTGGTTAATGTTAATGGTGTTAATATATATTTTGTAGTCATTTGATGTCAATGAAACTCAATAGTTATTTACAAAACATAATTTAAAATTATGATTTCACAATAATGATTAGTAATTAATTATATATAGAAATAATTTCATATAAGCATAATAAAAATTCAATTAGCCATAAAATTAAAAATTAACATGTATTACCATTCAATTATAGTTAAAATTTCTTTCATATCTAAATTAGTCATTTATAGACAAAAATCACAAGTCAACTTTCAGTTACTAAACACTTTGCCAATATCTTTTCCACTAATAACACTTAAAAAAAATTTAATTTACCAAACACTAAGTCAATTTAGTTTTCAAAAATTTATTTTAAAAAATAAACAGAAACAAACTTTTTTTTTTTTAAATTCGAACTGCACCAAACATACATTTAACCGTGACCTGTGAAGGCCTAGTTTTGGTTTGAGTTAGACTACAAATCGTTCCACTTATTATAATATTTAGGTAGAAGTAAAAGAAGAAAAAAGAAAGAAATAAAAAAAAAAATTAATGAGGAGGAGTAGGAGGGGTGTGGAGTCGGGGTGAGAGGGGGGGCGTGGGCGTTAACGGTACAATGCAAGAATGGCTCAGTACAGACAGTCAGGTATGGAGAGGTTCACATTACGTGGCAACGGCGTCTCCGATGCACCAGATCACTTGGCTATCGGGATCCGAACGTCTCTTCACAAACCGGGTCGAACTCGCCGATCGGGTCGATCCCAATTTAGAATCTCCACCTCTGCTCTTTCACTTGTCCTTCTCTTCTTAGTCCTCCTCCTTTCTCTTCTCGCCTACTTCTACCTCTCCCTCAGCAGCACCACAGGTACTCCCTCTCTCTCTCTCTCTCTCTCTAGCTTTACTTGTTTTCTGGATTTCCAATTTTGGCAACTCCCAACTAAGCTTATCAACTCGAACTGTCCAACTTTTCTGATCTGGCTCTAGTTTGTTGTTCTGGTTTCCTTTTTCGATGCTTGTTGGAAGAAGAAATAGATGGTCTAGTTAATTTGATAGTCACTGCTCAAGGAAGAGGAATCTTGTTTTTAGCATTAAGTGATTGCATTTCTTTGTGCAGGTGAAGAAATTAATAATACTAATCGTGCTCAGGAAGATGATTCGAGAAATGATTCAGACTTTCTCACAAACGTGACACGCACCGAGACTTCTAAGGTCCTTAGGTTTGGGAAGGGTTCAGTAACTCATGGCCGGGATTCTAGGTATTGGGATAAAGATGATAGGAGAAGGGATGAAGACTATAATGAGGATAGTAACCCAGATGTTGGGAATGCTGAATCTACTCATACGAATGACGTTCCTGTGGATGTTAAGAACAGTAAAATGAAGTCAGGGGATGATGATTTTGGTAAAAGTTCCAATAAGAAAGCTGGATTGTACAATGAAGCCGGGCGCAATGAGTTGAAAATTTACGAAGCAGAGTATGAGGCGTCTTTGAAGAACAACCAACAGTCTAATGATGAGTATTTGGAAAAGGGACATGATGTAATTGATGCTGATGATGAGTATGATGATGGAATTGATTCTCAAGAAACTCAGATGGAAGAGTATGATGATACTACACATCAAAATGGTGACCATTTTAGTGAAGAAAAATTAAATGATGAACGTACTAGAGAGTCTATTGATCTTCCTGATTCTGGAGCCAATTATGAAAATGATTCCAAGAAGGTTGAGAAAGTCCCCACCAATTACTCTGCCCAGTACTCTCGGAACCTTGATGAAGTTGACACAAATTCTAGGCATGCTGGCAGTCATACTTCCAAAAGGTCGCTCTCAGATTCAAAAAGGAAAGCAAAGCGCCGCAAATTTTCTGGTAACATATCTTTTATCCATCAAATTGGTTTAAATCTGTGTAACCATCTCGTGATTATCATTATTTTTCTTAATCTTTTCATGCATCTGTCTTTGATTTAGTTTGCAAAAGTAAAATATAGCCTTAGTTCTGCTTCTGGATTTTTAGAACCTTTTGGAATATCGTCTCGTTCTGTTTGCCAGTCATTGTCTACACACAAGAATATTAAATCATAGAATAGAAATGCTACAACATACAAAGTTGATTCATATTGCAATTTGGCAAACAATGTCGTTTCTGTATATCAGTAATATTTGGTGAGTGGCCCGTCGGCAGTCCCATTCTTTCCTTACTTTTTATTTCTGTTGCTTGAAAAAAAATAAAATGAAAAGGACAAAGGCTCTGAACACCCTTCTACTTTGGATTTACTTCCATTTTCTTAAAGAGTTCTCAACCAGTCATGACTGTAGTCCCCAACCAATTAATTAATTTTTGAGGATCTTCTATGGTGAGTTACTTAAACAAATGGCCTTGCAAATATGTCTGATTCAAAATTAGAAACTTAGTGCCAAAAGCCCTACATACATTCGGGAAGATCCAAACTAGGCTTGACAATGAGCCAGTGAGTGCTTGATAATATTGTTTATGTATATTGAGGGTTTCTATTGTTTAATCATAGTATTTTAGGTGACTACAATATCTGTTTCAGCATCTCTTATTGAAGGAACGTACTTTAGGTATTCTGTCTGCGGCTTTAATTTCTTGTATAAATCTTAGAATTAGTCTACAGGCCATCTCTGATTGGAAATAATGATTTAATTGTTTGGTCTGGCTTGGGTTTGAAGAATAATCCTACATATTTTGTTGTATATCATGGCATGAGTTGTGGCATGTCTTTCTTGCTTCTTTAATAGGGGACGTTTCTTCTTGCTATTTTTGTGTGCTTGAAAAATCACTTTGAAAATCTGCAGGTTCTTGTGTGATGAAGTTCTTGAACTCTACTGCACAACTTATAGAGCCTTTAGAGAGTAGAAAGTTTGCGAGATTTTCCCTGCGGTATACCGATATAGAAGACAAGCCTGAAGGACAAGAGCAATGGGAACCTAGATTTGCAGGCCATCAAAATTTGCAAGAACGGGAAGAATCGTTTTTGGCACGCGATCAAAAAATTAAATGTGGCTTTGTCAAAGGCCCTGAAGGATCTCCTAGCACCGGATTTGACTTGGCAGAAGATGATGCAAATTATATCAGCAGATGCCACATTGCTGTTATTTCATGCATCTTTGGAAATTCAGATCGCTTGAGGATGCCTTACGGTAAAACGGTAATATTGAGTTTATTTCAACCAGTTTTAATTCATTTTTCTTATCATATATATATATATATATGATTGTCAAGTTTCTAACTTCTGTTTACACTGGTGATACCATTCTATCATGTTTGGATGGGTCAATGATGCTGTGTAAGTATAGAAAGCCTGAAGAACGAAATTGTCTCTGTTTATTTAGGGCTTTATTTGGCAATTATGGTGTTAGGGTTCTAGCATCATACCTAGGGTTATTTTACATCATGGAAACTTATAGAGACCAAAAGCTTTCATTTTTTTACTAATTTAGATCTGAAGTACAAATGGCCTCCATATATAAGGAGGCAAAGATATTTTAGAGCTAGAAAAAGAGGCGAATCTAGTAGTAAATCCTAATCAAATTTTCCTGTCTGCAGGATGCAAAATCAGGGCTTCAGCCTTGGATAAACTCGTCTTCCACTTTTGTTCTCAGTAACTTGATCAAAAGTAAAATAGATGATAGTATAACTTATGCAATTGTTTAGAATCATCCAACCATTGGCTTTATTCTTGAGTTATAAACTTCATGTTAAGTCAACCTAATACCAAAGTCCATCAATGTACATGATAGTTAACAGTCTTTTGGCCTTTAACAGAAATGACACTTTTGGTCTGCAACGGTCTGCATTTTTTAACAGTCCTATGAAAGTACATGATAGTTAAAACCTCAAAATGTTTGGAAACCACTTAACTGAAAGGCTGTAGGGTCTTTCAGATGCCCAAAGAGAGTTTATATAAATGAAAGTTGGTTACCTTTTATAGTTGAAGATTGAAGATGTGCATCAATCATCTTGTCTGATGTTTCTATATTGCACAATTGAAGATTTTTCCTGTTCCCAAGTTAAATAAAAATTTGTTTACATGCTTTCTGTATTTGTTATCGTGTTGCTTTTTGTTAGAATTTAGAACACCTACCCCACTACTAATTGGTTAGGGGACTCCTAAGATCTTATTGAGAAATTCAGAAAAATGCTTATTAGACCACATTTTCTATTACCACCTTCAAACCACATGATGTGGCATTTACACATTGGTCTAGATTAGGTGGTGCCTGTAGCATCTCCAATATTTAATTGTCACATCAACTTTAGTGTGTCTCAAATAATACAAGAAAATATGGCGTATTTGCATATGAGGCTTGGATTTTCTGTTATGACGTTCTACCACACTCCCTTACGTGAGACATGTCTGAGGTGAATGGGTAATTGATTCTGCTAAGTGCTATGAGCACTCTGATACAATATTAGAAGTTAGGGAGTATGCACCCAATAGCAATTGGAGATGGGTTGGGGGACCCAGGAAACTATATACTGCTGAGGATGGCTACAAACTCCTGATGTGGGATCTTATTCTGAACAATCTTCTTTAGTACTTCAATTAGCCATGAGCAATTATCAATTCGGAGCCAATTTGAGTTTATTACACCTGTAAACCATTAGATTTGTTTGCACTGTAACTTGTACTTGTCTATATCAGATAGCCCAAAAATAAATTCAATGGTTATAAACCTGAAGTTTTTCATTATTTCAGGTTTCTCGTTTGTCAAGGAAGAATGTTTGCTTTGTTATGTTCATTGATGAGGTTACTTTGCTTACCCTTTCTTCAGAAGGGCAAACACTGGATACAATGGGTTTTATTGGTTTGTGGAAGATTGTTGTGGTGAAGAACCTACCATATACTGATATGCGGAGAGTTGGAAAGATACCAAAGCTTTTGCCTCATAGGCTTTTTCCTTCTGCAAGGTGAGAATAATAATAGTAACAAGTACAGAATTGTCGCTTTGTGGGAAGTTTATATACTTAGTCGCATAGTCTAAAGCTTGTATGAATGCTAACTTTGCATGTATTCATGTTCAACCAGTTTTTAAAAAATGTGTATACTGAAAGTGAATATTAGATTATGCATCTGCATTTATGTGCCCATATATAAAGTAGCGTTGTGAAGGATATTTGGGGCTCATTTTGAATGTTTTATTTGGTTGCAAGATTTAGAATTGTGAAGCTAGTTATACAAATTTAAAGAAGATGGTAGAGAGTTAAAAAAAATTGAAATTTTTGTTATTGAAGTATAACTTCTTATAGTAGGATATATGTGGGTTCCTGCCATGATAACTATCGAACCCGGACAAATAAGCTACCAAACCTCTAAGATCTTTTAGAGCTAAACCCTCACACAATACTTAGATTTCTCTTACAGTAATTAGATTTCTCTTACAGTAATTTTACAATACTCCAGATTCTGCTTGAGCAAAAGTTGCTCAAGCACTTAGAAACTGGTATTCCCCTTGTATACTGCTCATTCCAGATATCAAACAAGAGCTCAGATAGTAAAGTATTGAGTTTTAATACTTGAGCTTAATTTGATACAATTGTGCTAATAAGGAATAACAGAAAAAAAATCTCATATTGTAGTATGAATTGAAGTATTATGGTAGTAAGTAGCAACTAAAGGCTAGTGCAGACAGCGGAGAAATAGAAGTTCGAGTTAACAAAAGTTCCTTAGGTAGGTGGTAGATATAAATTATTAATCATTTAAGTACATTTACTTTGTCTTGATCTTTTTGTTCTATCCATGTTTGATATAGTATGACTGCTGCAACAAGCTGTTTCAAAATTTCAAAAGTTCTACTTGAAGTTATTGCAGTCCATGTTAAAAACTTCCTAGATGTGAACTGTGAATATGGTAGCCTTTCTCTCATTGTTGGAGGCACCAAAAGTCTCTAGATCAGTTATGTATTTCACTTGGAAATAGATGGGAACAATTTGTGAGGACTTCTGATGCAGGATGCTCACTGCTTAGATTCCAGGCAAACACACACAGATTTCTAGGAAATTAGGACTCACTCCCAGGTTTCTCACCCTGATTTAGGCTTCACACCAATCCTTTCACCGGAAAACTCAGAAAACTCTGAATATTCGTATTCGTCAAAACATATCTCAGCCATTCGGCACTTACACCTATATATACTAGAAGAGATTACTGACATTAACTACCAGTAAAGACTCATTAGGACTCTTAAATTTCTAAAACTGAAGCATAAAAGACCTAATAAAGGAAAACTTTAAACTCCTAAATTGAAATGAAATCTGAAAAGACACAAAAAAGAGATTCGAAAGGATCCCAACGCTTAGAGACTTCTAGAATCAGACCCAGCTCTCCCTCCTAACTTCTAATATCATCTCGAAAGCAATTAACCAAGCCCTATGGAAAGGGAATGATTAGGTGCTCTCTTTTCCCATTTCCTTTGGCCAAAAATCTTAACAGGTTTAGCCATGACGTTCTCATCAACTTCTCAGTTTCGTTGTAGCATGCTTTGCTAGAGAATACCTTAATTAATTTAGCAGCCGTAGCTCTCATGCGTTATCTTATTATTTGATGTGGTAGTTATGGATATGTCTATTCAGTTTCTGTTCTGTGGATGAAACCAAAGATTTTGATGTGCATGTGAACATGATCTGGTTTCTACTCAATCTAGTCATATACTTTATACATAGTGCTTGAGAATCATTTTTTTATTGCTTATTTGTTTTCAGCATGGAACATAACAAAACTTGCTACTCTTGGTTGAAAGTCTCCCCCAGCATAGCCTGTGAGATTCGTTACTTTTTTTTGTCACTAGTATGGACTAAAAAGCAGACTAACTCAGCCTATTTCTTAACAATTTCGATATATCTTAACTTTCTTTCTTATGTCAGTTTATCTTCGATCCAAATACACTTATATTTCAACCCTGTTAGTGCTGTGATTTTTTTTCTTCCATCTATAGTACCAGCTAGCTGCATATATGATTTTATTGTGCCATTTTCTGTTTGAATCACATGTTAGTTTTTTTGTGCTCCACATAAGCATATTAGTATATTGGGACTTGTCTATTTCTTTGATTGATTTTCTAAAACTTTTGCTTCAGGTATTCAATATGGTTGGACAGCAAGCTGCGTCTTCAGCTTGACCCCTTACTCATATTGGAATACTTTTTGTGGCGGAAAGGTCATGAGTATGCAATTTCGAATCACTACGATCGACACTGTGTATGGGAAGAGGTTGCCCAGAATAAAAAATTAAACAAGTATAACCATACCATCATAGATGAACAGTTCGCATTCTATCAGGCTGATGGTCTCACTAGATTTAATGCAATGGATCCGAACAAGCTTCTCCCCAGCAGTATGTACTTTTTATTTTTTGAACAAAGCAGTAGGAATTTTTTGTAAAGAGTTCATTTTCATTATATATCACGGATGCAATGCACTTTCCCCATTCTGATATATATTTTTTTCTCACATCTGCAGATGTACCAGAAGGTTCGTTTATCATCCGGGCACACACTCCAATGTCAAATTTGTTTTCCTGTCTTTGGTTTAATGAGGTTGAGCGGTTTACTCCTCGGGATCAGCTAAGTTTTGCCTATACATACCAGAAATTAAGAAGGATGAATCCTGAAAAACCTTTTCGTCTTAATATGTTCAAGGTGAGAATCTCTGTATAAACATTCTTACCGGAAAATGAATGGAAACTATGTGAATAAATTAGACTCAAATAAACACCAACTGTAGCAATTACCGCTACAAAAGTTGTGTCGACTTGACTCAGCCTGTAACTTGGAGGTTCTTTATGCATAAGGATCAAGGATAAACATACATATATGTATATTCCGTGCATAATACTGTTTTGAAACAAGAATATATAATATGGAGCATGGACTGAAATTTAATATATTTTGTTTGTCCCAATATTGCAGGATTGTGAGAGGAGAGCCATAGCTAAGTTGTTTCGACACAGGTCAGAAGAGAAGTCGATTACTAGGGAAAGAGCTACTGAGTAGAATATCGTCAAGATTTGCCTTTTTGCTGTATCTATTCCATGGTTGGTGTTTGGCCAGTGTAGTAGATTGCTGACCTTCTATGTGCCACACATGGGGATTTTGTAGTCTCAAGTCTGTTGTTGGGGTTAAAGTAACCATCGCTGCAATTGCTTGTACCACTGAGACCTACCTACTTAGAGAAGCACCTTTACGCTGTTGTATTCATCCCATTTTTTCATTCATTGCCCTTCAGGATGCAATTTAAGTAGCCCATACCCTAGGAGAACTACCACTATATCCCAATCATAGTTCTATGTTGCCTTTTGTTCTCAATTGATCTTTATTTTCTTTTTCCCTTTCTCTTACACAGGAAATGGATACTGAGGGTATGTTGCTCTTGTAACGAGTCGTTCTAGCATGTACTATATGTATTCGGACAAAGGGGAAAAAGCATGTACTATATAAAAATTCTCAGTAATACAATATTGATTTTTCCAATTTTACGTACTTGGCGGCATTACTTGTTCTGAAACAGAAAATATATAGGATGTTTGTGACAAAAACACACATATATACAATATATGATGACAGAGTGAGATGGTGGATGTGATCACTGTTTTGCAGCTTTCTTGAGGTAGTGATGATGAGAATTATGGAGGAAGAATAGCTTTTTCAAAACTCTGACGATCAGGACCACACCTGGGTTGCTACTAGTTGTAGCAGCATCAGATCTGGACAAATTGAAAGCTCCAAAACCTACACAACCCAAACGCAGCATGTCGCCGGAGATGTAGTTATAATCCGACGAATTTGACCTTACCGGATACAATTCCTCATTGAAATCCTCCCATAGCATGTCCATTTTCTCCTCCTGATCTTGAACATGAGTACCAACTACTATCTGATCATCATCAACCGCCTCGACACATGCAAAGCTCTTCATCTGATCACAATTCTCTGCCGGAGTAGAGTGATCTTCTTCATCATCATGGCAAGAATCTGTGCAGGGAGATAGTTGCCAGAAAGGAGGGAAAACGATGCTCCTAGTACTACTGCTTTTGTGTACTGCGGGGAAGCTGAAATCTTCTGTGGCCATGAAACACAAGAGACTGAAATAATGCATACAATGATTGATACATATATATACATATATATGGAAGAGGAGTTGCTTGGGTTGGAGATGGAGGTTTTATTGGGTGGCACCGGTGGTTGACTCCACAATGGTTATTCCGCAAGTTTTAGTTCAACTGCTTCGGCAGGTCACATTTTCTTGAATATATTTTAAATCAATTTTATATAGACGTAAGGATAGGGTTTGCCCACTTACGTACTCATGGTCGAATTTTCAAACTGCACCAGTGGACCTCATTTGCTTGAATTTTTTTTTATATTTTTTATCAGACATTTATTTGGTACAATTTTCTTACGGTTTAGGGTTTTGGAATTGCATTACTTGTACAAATGTGAATTTTAGAATTTATAAAAAACACCTGCAATTGGGTCATTCAGACATTTTGGCTCTCAACTAGAGTGAAAAACTCTGGTTTTTAGTATCACAATTTTTTTTTTACCGTCTTACTACCATATGACATTTGGTTTTGCCCCTGGAGAATTACAGTTTTACAACTTTTGCCCTTTTATTGTTTTACTGTTACAAAATTAATTTTACAGTTATAGAAAGTTATTTTCACAATCTCACTTTTACCTTAGTGTAATTTTTATAAAAACCTAACTTAAAAACTTGGTGGCAATGTGTGAATTTAGAATGCTTGACAGTTTATAAAGACCAAACGTTAGTCTCACTTTCCACACGATTTGGAAAGCGAGAATGTGTGAATTTAGAATGGTGTTGGAAGGGATAAGAGTAAACCCTGTTACGATAATGAACTTTAAATGAGTGAAGTGTGAACATAGAATTGCCCTTTTAAACTGTAAGCGATACTTATTATCATTCAGAGATTAAAGTTTAACGATTATTGAGTTTTTCGAGTTTTGGTCAACTGTGGTCAACTCAGTCAATATTGATCACCTAGGGAGGACTTAAGGCTAGTTTGGTATTGCTGTGTTTTTTTTTTATATAAAAAAAACTACTGCTGTTGTGAATTGAATCTACTATGTATTAAAATAATTTCATGTTTGGCAAATACTTAATTTTAAAAATTACTGTCATATCATAAAATATTATTATATTTTCTGTGTTTTCTATAACAACAGCTTCTAAAAGCAACCATGGGGCTGCTTCTAAAAACTGCTGCCAGTGACCTGTAATTTTGGAAAAAAACTACTTTTATTTGATTTACTAAATACAATAGAATTTAAAAGTTGATATAAAATCTGATTTTACTAAAAGCAAAGCTACACCAAACTAGGCCTTAGTCAACTTTGTGAAACTTTGACTTTTCTTGGTCAGTGAATAGTAGTTTGACCCTTTGATAATCACCACGTTCTCCCTTTTGAATCGTTTTAATCGTTTAACCCTTTTCGTGACGAGATTCAGGGACTTCATGTACACTCGGAGCCACAAAATTGAGACTTGAAGTCTGGAAAGTATATCGACATGACAGGTAGGGTGTCACACCTCAATTTATTTATTTATTTATTTTTTTAGGTGCAACTCATACTCCATAAAAGGAATATGAAAAAAATTTGGAAAAGAACTCATAAACACAAACCGAAAAATACTCTTTATTTACCAAGGATAAAGAGCTAGATTACAAAGATATACTACCAAAGTCTATGTCTTATTCTAGGAAAATATAGTAGCATACATATTTCACAAAATTAAACACCCTTGACAAAATTTCAACCTCAAGTAACATGATCCTCACCTGAAAAATAGTTTCACAACGGGGTGAGCATAAAGAGCTCAATAGGAGGCAAAACCTCTTCAAATAAAACCCAGTGAAAACAGCCTATATGTATATATATACACATTTGATGTACTCCATATAATTCATATATAAGAAAACACTAAGCCTACATGTCCCATACCATGTAGTTTACCACAAGGGTGACTTAGAGCATTCTTTTACATGAACTATCTCCTAATCACTCTTATAACCCCTTTTGTTAGTCATCTTGTCCATTCCCCTTTCACCAATCCCGAATTACCCCTTTCACAACCTATACTACTTTGCGCATTATCATGGACATACATGGGATATGGTACCTACTGAGGTTATGGACTCAACTACACTAAAGTTTTAATCCCAACTTCTCTACCCAATGTACTTTGTGCATAACATTAACATAGCTACAATGTCTTATATGATAATAACATATCTAACATTTATACAAACCATGTATATGTTAATCACAACAAGATGACAACCATTCAATATAAGCAAACAATTTATCAAATAACATATAGAACAAGCATAGAGGTTTCCCGTTGTTTCCCCCTACCTTGGCCGATTCTCACTTCAAATATCCGCTCCTAATAAGAGAACAAAATCAATGAATCAGCATCCTATATCTAAAGTATTAGACCGACTTAAAATACAAGCACAAGCACTGCCTTTGTTTCACAAAAACAATCAGTTTTTACTCAACACAAAACCAGAATTTCAGTCTTCTGACCTTAATACCTTCCTCCTGAAAACTGTACTAATCTGTTAGTACTTTGTCTTCAGATCCTTCTAAATATTTGTAGAAGACACACAAAATAAACTCTCAGACTTGGAATTACTTAAAAAGGAGTTCTGAAAAATAAGTTATGAATTTTTAAAGTTTCAGGTTTTTCTGACGAAAATTCTGTCCAGAAAAGGTTTTGGCTAAAAACGAAATAGCTAGAGAGGGTAATTCAAGATGGTGTCTTCATAACATTTAAAATAGACATCCCAAAGGAACTTTCAGAACTAGAATCACCTGAAAACGATTTTTCTGTAATTAGTTATGTATTTTCAAAGTACCAATACAGAATCAGTTTATTTCTGAAAAATTGTTGGTGTTTGCCAAAACTTTAAGGTTTCAAAGAAAGAGCTGTAGTTCTGGAAATTTAACAACAGCAGCGAAAAAGGATTTCAATCTTCTACATGATATAAGGAACTAAATTAGTTTAGTTTCCAGAAAACTAACAAAACTAACAAATCAAATAAATCACATAAACAGATTCCAACATGATTCCAAACTACAATTCTTCTAACAATTAAACCATATTCAAATTCCAAATACAGAAACAAAGAACATAAACCAAAGTATAAAAAAGTAACAAATCCAACATCTTGACCAAACAATTGATAAAACCAGAAGTACCAAACACAAACATCAACCAAAAAGTCTCAATTCCTAACCTTTTCTATTCTTCTCTCTCAGCCTAGATGGTATTGCATTTCTGAATCCTATCTCAGTACGTAGAAGGTGTTGCCTATTTATAGAGTTTGGAGAAGAGATTAAACGTGGTGATCAAGAAAGGAGTAAATGAAGCCAAATCGAACAGTACAATTGAAAGAAATTCTAGGGTTCCAGCTCCTGCTATCTAGCTTCAAGGAGTCATCAGGTGAGAAACTTGTTCTTCACCCGCTTGACACCTCCTACTTCTCTAAGGCGGCGGTAAGATGGTTCCAGATGAATCAAGAAGAAGAAGAAGAACAAGATGAGAACTCCCTAAGTTTCTGAGTTGAAAGTCGGTGTTCTAATTCTAATTTAACGCGAGGAAGAAATAGGCAAGTATGGGTTAGGATTGTTTTGACTAAGGGGTTTGTAATATAGGTTGGGCTTTTGGGTTTGGGTTATAAATTTACAATTTAAAACACATAACCAAGTAAAAAAATAAAACAAAAATCAAATGAAAATAAATTCAGCAAAATTAATATATTGTTGAAGGAAAAACGTATTATGTGCCTTCGTCAATGTAACTGACGATAGATAATTATGTAGTCATTATTGTCATTAATGTATTTCCTATTACCGTTGTAATACTCACCCTATATAAAGGGGATTATCAATGAAATGAGTAGACTAATTCCGATTATTCTACAACACGTTATCAGCACTTTTGCCTATCGCTGAGATTTTAGCCCAGAAAAAAAATTCAGAAAAAACCCTAATTTTTTTTTTCCTTTTCTCGTCCCGCCGCCGCTAGCTGCACCAGCAGCTGCCCTGCTCCTATGCCAGCCCACCTCCGATGACGACACTCCAGCCCCGAGGTTCCCCGATCCGGTAGGCCCCCCCCCCCCCCCCCCCCCCTCACCGCTCCTCCGATCGCCTCAGCCTAGTCGCTCTCCCTGCCGCTCCAGACTCTGATCGGACCCACATCGATCCAGATCGGACCCCATCCCGCGCCGACGACGCTGCCTCGCCTGGCTCGATCCAGCAGCCCAGACGACGCCAACCTCCGATCGGCCTCGACCCAGTCGCGGCGACGACGTCTGCTCTCTCTGTGACCCAGCCGAACGCCGACGACGCCAGCCCAGACCTCGATCGATGATCGGATCGCTCCACTGACGCCGGTCCAGCCGCCCCGATCCATCGACGCCGCTCCAGCAGCCCCGATACGATCCCGTTTCTACCGACGACAACTCGTCGGGAAAGGCTGCCTCCCAGAAGTTCTACCGACAAAGCTTCGTCGGCAGAAGCTTGACCCGACCCGGTCTTCTTGGGCCTGACCCGGATCTGCTGACCCGACCCACGAAAAAAAAAACAGAATTTTCTTTTTGGGATAAATTTTGAAGGTAATTTTAAAATTACCGCATAGTAATTCTTATTTACTATGACTATTTACTGTTTTATGAATTTAATGGTAAATATTAAATTATTTAATTGATATGGTAAATGTATGATTAAAGTGACTAATCATATGAATATTTTTTTTTTTATGTGACATATCAATTTAATGATGCGGCGATGAATATGCGACGACAAATTTGGAGTCGGAGATCGAGCAATCGATTCATATGCAGTTTATTTGGCAAACTTATAAGTAATATTTATATTGACGCTTTGCTTTCATTATATTTTGTTTCAGTTATTTATATGAAATAATGCTTTATTCAATTTGATCGCATTAGTATTTTATATAAATATGAAACTTGAAACATTATATGCTCATTTTATTAGTGTTAAATAATTGTTTTATTTAACATGTTATTTAGTTTGAGCATTGTCATGATAATGTAATTTCATGAGCATTGTAATATAAAGAAAAAGTGACAAACCTATATTGTGAAAAAGCATTTTCACGAAGTAAGAAAAATATGACCATTACAAATTTCGGTCTTGAAATCCAATTTTTATTTATTGAAAATTTTTCAACATGGATATCTTATTTATTGTGTAGAAAGCAACGATAATGGAATTTCATTAGCTTCACATGCAATGAAAATGGAGAAACCAAAATTTTATTGTGATAACGAAATTTCACGAAGCATCGGAGTTACCATAATGTATATTGGTTTATATTAGTCGTCGTGCATGTCATTTAGACTACGAGATTAATACATTATATTCTTCCTCTATTTTAAAGATGGTTTAACCATCACATTTTAGTTTTGACATATTGGACTCTGAAGAATTTGAGTACCAAATTCCCCTATTAAGCCGACTAAGGCTTGAGCATGGTATATTTATGCAAATTGCTTTATGTAAATAGCTAAATAAATAATTTCAATATCTTGAACGACAATGTAAGGTCTAATAAAAAAATCCCTGAAATTTAATTATGCAAAGTAATGCAATCACCCTAAAACAAAGGGCAATGATGATGTAAGTTATGAGAAAACAAAGAGTAATGACGATGTAAGGTCTTAGACAAAGAAATTTCCTGAAACAAATTATGCAAAGTAATGCAACAACCCTAAACCAAAGGGTAATGACAATGTAAGGTATGAGAAAAAGAAATTTTCTGGAACACATTTTGCAAAGTAATACAACAACCCTAAATCAAAAAACAATGACGATGTAAGGTCTTAGAAAAATATATATATATTCTTGAACAAATTGGGCAAAGTAATGCAACGACCCTAAAACAAAGGGTAATTACCATGGACGTAAAATTCATATAATCATCCAAAAGTAAGTGGAAACAATGTAACATTTAAAAGATGACATAGGGGACATGTCATGTGCAGTGAAGCACTCTGCCATTGTTGTAATTCAATGAACTATTGATACGTACATTATAAGCTAGCAAAGAATTAGCTACGACTTTCAATAAATATGAAGAATCATATGAGTACGCGGATTTTGGAAAAGTATCTTCAATATCCAACAGTAGCATTGAAAATGAGTTTACAACTAAAAACATAATATCTGGGAAGAATATGTTAAATGACAAATCTCATCATTGCAGCTATTAAAAGAGCAAAAAGGATTTGACTCAATCCAAGATAGACTTTGATTAGTCTACTTTTAAATTTACAAGATATCCTTATAAAGGCCATTACGCCTAAATACGACTTTTGGCCCTAAATTAGACTTTTGGTCTTAAAATTTCTCTCTCTAAATTGGACAAGACTAAATGTAATCGTTGGCATGTTAATTTTTTGAATCTTCTCTAAAGGAATTGAGATTATTCAAATTTTATTCATAATACACATGATTCAATTTTCTACATCTAACTTTGCAAAGTATTGCATAAAGTAAAGCAACATATCATAATATAGGCATGAAACAAAGAACCGTGTGCAAAGAAACGCACAATGTAATCCCTAAAATAATAGTACTGAAGAACAGTAACACTATATCAATAGTATATGATAATGATTAGTATATCAAAGAAAGTGATAATGATCAGTATATATTTTCCTTTGGGATTCATAATACACCTGCCTAATTGGGATTACAATACCTTTTCATTACAATCCCCATCGATTTACTCTAAAGAACTTGACTTACGTTTCGATGTATATATTGAGCATATGTCAAATTGACAATTTATGCGATAAAAGAAAATTGAATTTTGTTTTCCACATTATAAAGAAATTTACGCCACGATTTTTCATGTGAAAAAGATACAAGTGAGAATTCATTTGAGCTCCTTTGCATTACCTCTAAATGACTGCGAATGTAAACGAGTATTAGAGAAGATTATATGTCAACTTAGTAGGTTCTAAGTAACCGCTAATTAAATCCAACGTCATAAGAAAATGATCTTTTGGAATTCTGACATAGATTGGCTTTGATATGGTGATCCATACATTAAAGAAACTACTATGGACACCCATATTTTTGGATAAATAGAAGCAAACACCAGAAGAATATGGTTCACACACGAATCTGAGGACGATCAATGAACATTTTATCCTCAAATATTGTCATATAGGGTTGAAGACGTATGTTCAATTCCTAAATTCCGCCGCTCCCCCAATGTGGCATTATAATATATTTGATGCACAAGCATATGCATTTATACCTTATTATGCTTCTCCTATCCGTCATGATTTTATGGATAAAAGTACATCATTCAAAGCCTATTCGTTAAAGCAATTATGATTGAGATCATCATATGCAAAGGACACATGAGTTTCTCATTATGTTGTTATATTGAATCAAAAGAGGATTCAGTGGATCGATTCAACCAACTTGCGGACACCATAGATATTTTATGGTGTTGGTTGTTGTGTCGACACACTGGTCACGTGTCATGACACCATCCACAATTAAAATTTATGCTGCTTATGCTAGAAAGTCAAAGCACTTAGGCCGGGTTAATTTCCGTAGGTGTGATGATTTTATGGCTTATTATATGGGATTTGTAATGGACATCATATTCCTATATATAAAAACCCAATTGGTCTCACGGAAAACGACTACAGTAAGTCTTAATATTGGTAAAGCACACCAATACTTCCGTTTTGGGTTATGCAATTTTTGCATGCAGCGTTACTTTTTCATCTATGACCATCATCATTGAACCAATTTACACCATAGCTAGTGACTATGTGTGAGGATTTTAAAGGATTTCAAACGAACTTGTAATCCTTGAGCTCTTTTGGATTGACACGGATCTACAATCTTTGAGCTCCATTAAATGTTTTTATGTGCCAAAATTGCGCCGCCACAGCGCACAATGATGGGTCCATTGAGATGAATAAATATTTATGCTGGATATGAACTTCCAGCTATAGTCCGCTATGTCGAAACCTTGACAGGCGATCTCTTCACCGCTAGATTTGCGGAGTGTCACTTTGATGAGACAGTCTTCCCGTCGTTAGGGGGAGATAAGAACAAGCATGTTCAAGTGGAACGACAGGAATTTTCGTGGTTTGTCCCCACTGTGTCTCATCTCGATCCCCAAAAATCACACAAAGTAAGGTGTGTAGATATCTTATACATTAAAGTGACGAGATCACATAAACCTGCTGCAAATATACCTGCAAGGATTGTGTTTTATCAAAAGGACATGGTACCACCCAAGAGGAATTGGGTATTGCACTGCCACCATGGATGGTGGCATGGTGACGCCATAAGTGGCATAAATGGTGTCACAGGCCGTGGCTCTCCAAGGAAGAGGGGGAGACCACCTTAGGTTCGATACATACTTGTGTAAAGGAAGAAAACAAGTTTGGCACAACCTGATCTATTGATCAGTGATACTCAAATCCGTCTCATGAGAATATTTATGGATTGTGGTTATCATTGGGGGACGCCTCAAATGTTAGAACCAATCCTTAAAGTATAGAGATCTCTACAAACACATTACACTAGTGTACATGAGGACGTGGAATAATGAGTCTAATATCGAACCATACTTCGTTGAAAAATGTCAACTTAGTAAACTGGCCTAATGGAAAGAAGCGATCCAGTATAAACAAAGGGATAGGTATTTGGGCAGGTGACGCCGACACCGCAAATATAAACCCTATCAAATATATCTTTGTTAGAATGCGTAATGAAAATAAGAGTATGCAAACTCACCTTATGGCGCAAGGTCTCTCAAAAACGCACTGGAATCGACTACGAGGAGATATTCTCTCGTAATGGACTACGATGAGACAAACTCTCGTAATGGATGTCATTGCACTCCACTACCTTGTCAGTTTGGTAGTTTCCGAAAAACTGAACATGCAGCTTACGAAAAGTGATCAAAACATATATCTCTATGGGGATCTAAATTAAGAGATATACATGAGGATCCTAAACGGACTTGATCCACCCAAATCAAGTGACTCTAGATCACATGAGTACGTTTGCAAAAGAAATTGAAACGTTCACTAAAGTGACTACTTGATTGGAAAGGGATTGATGAATTATGCCCTTGCGTTTTCATTATGGATATATATGAACTCTAAATGAAATAAGAGAAACTCAGTGTATTGTAAATCCTAAGTTGAGAATGAAAAAGATTTTGGGAATACACAGTCTTGAAATGGAACTGAAGGACTGTAATGATGGTGATCATCCATCAATCGGCTTAGGCACTCTAAAGGATAAAGTGAGGCCTACAGATATTCCCATGATCAGTCGAAGTCTTTACTCTAACAATAGATCCGTTTTTCATCTAAAGGAAGATGACGAAGAAGTATTGGGAAATGAAATTCCTATACAAGTGCAATGACGCATGATTGTACTTAAACATAATATGTAAGACTCGACCTCTCATTCGATGTAAATTTGTAAAGCTATGTCTAGCTATGCGCCTACGCAACGCAAATCGTTCTTTCATTAAAGATATGAAAGATTTGGGCTTATTCAATCTCTACATAGAATGTGACATGATAAAGAAATTATCCACGTCATAGTTAACTATGCGTAAAGAAAAACGCATTAAAGGTCATACCACGAGTGAACCTAATGTTCAATATGAACCTATGCATTCAGTTCATGAACAACCTTATCCTCAAGATCAAAGTAAATCAAGTTGGATCTGAGGACGATGTGGCAAGATTTAGTTACTAAATCATTGCTCAAAGTCATATTTGGAAAAACATGTGAAAATGCATAACTATGCTAATATTACTGAAGCTCCCTTGATCAAATGAAAGAATCAGGAAGAATCCCATGATTAATGTAAAAATCAGGGGGAGGTGCAGACATCAGGGGGAGTCTAGCACATACATGTTGTTTTCAAATGTAATAGGTGCGTTGCGCTCTTTTTGTCCTTCGACCAAAGTTTTATTTTCTCCCATTGGGTTTTTGTTACTTGGCAAGGTTTTTAATGAGGCAACACCACATGCACCATTCAATCTCTGACTCGGCACAAGGGGGAGTGTTGAAGGAAAAACGTATTATGTGCCTTCGTCAATGTAACTGACGATAGATAATTATGTAGTCATTATTGTCATTAATGTATTTCCTATTACCGTTGTAATACTCACCCTATATAAAGGGGATTATCAATGAAATGAGTAGACCAATTCCGATTATTCTACAACATATATGTATATATAAGAAGAATATATATATATATATATATATATATATTTTGTAAAATTTATTATTTTTCTCAAGTCGTCACATAGGGTGAGCCATTACATTCCGAGTTAGTGTCATTTTATTGTGTAGTGCGCTCTGTCATTGTCGATGCCTCATGAATCTTTTTCTTTCTCATACTCATCAGTAATGTTTGCGAAATTGAGGTTAAACTTATATGGATTGCATGACACTGTGTCCTGAATTCTGGTGTCATGACCTAAGAGTCACGAGATCTAATACGCTAAGATTATCCTACGATGTCAATGACTGTGAACCTTCAGAGAGGGCAGTGCCTTCTTTATCTTTTCTCTTTTCTGGCTGTTTCCCTAAATGTCGAGAGGATGCACACTAAAAAGAGTAACGAAGGCAGAACCAGCGTGAAAACCTAACTTGTCGTAAAAAATCGGATCGAGACGAATCTTTAGGAGAATCACAACAATAGCGCACCTTGCCTTAGTGGACACTCTCGCTACATGTTTGTCCTTAGGGACAGTGAGTGGTAGTCGGCCTGAGATTACGTAAAAGACATAACGATGATTCGGTCACAAGGATCGTTGATGAGAGCCTAAACTCGCACACAATAATAACCCTACAATCGTTAGTTGCATAGAATAAGTAGGGATCGTTCTAGCCGGGGATTAAGGGTACCTGAAACATGAGAATGTTAACACAAAACATATATATACATAAATAATGTCATGTTATTTACATATATACAAAATACGAAGTCATGGGGGATTGAGAGAGGTTCGGCAGCCATAGGGCTGCCCTAAATTCTAAAGCACGAAATTAAAATGCAGGAAAAATAAACTCTAAACTACTATGTACAAGTTTGGTCGACATTCTTCCACAAATTACTAGCATGAAAGCAATCAAAACACACAACAAAATAGCAAGCAAGACTCACGGCATCATATCAACATGTTCTAGACTCGACTTAGTTCCAACCTAATTAGCTCCTAAACGGTTTCACTAATCGATTAAGACTCCTTATGTATTTTAAGTAACTAAACGCCTAACCTTAAAATTATACTAGTCATCTTTGAATATTCTAAACGACGTAAACAAACATGACAAGTAATTAAGCACAAAGTCTTTTTAGTTGGAAACATATTAGCAAGTAAGGCGTCACTCTTCTCACATCGACATGTAAATTCTTTAAACCACTCTATCCCTAAAAACACCACAAGGTAAGCAACTAATCGTTCATCTTATCCTATGAATATTTTGGCTTATGAGATCGATACCACGAGTACAGTGCAATTATATAGGGGAGCAACCTTTATTACACACGGATTTAAAGAATAAACCAAGTACGAAACTACAACTACGTTAACATGCTTGCCGGTTATCCTATTTACTATCTTGTTACATCTTTTCCTTACAAATTATCATGCAATTCGAAACTTATCTTTGAAATTCTTTATTAATACCATAAGAATTAAATTGACATGCATCATTATAAAACCAAACTCACAATCGTTTTTCACATAGACATGAAAACACAATAACCAAACATACACATGAGTTTCATAGACAAAACTACACATAACTACATAAAAACTATTATAAACCGAAAGAAGGGAGTGGATCACACTTTTGCAGACACCTTGATGACTTCTACTCATGTGGATCTGATGGAATGAGGTACAGTTGATGGCTGGATGAAGGGTGAAGGACCGGCAGAATTTTTATGGTGGTGGTGTGGTTTTCGGTTTGAGTTTTTGTGTAGGATATTTGGCTGAAAATTGGTAGAGCTTTGGCTAGGGTTTTTGCTTTAGAATGTGACAGGTTTTTCTGAGAAAAGTTGGCTTTATATAGGGGAAAAGACCTAGGGCTGCCGGCAACACAAGGAATGGGAATTCCTTTTCCTAGTTGGCTTATGTTTCCTTGTGGGAAAAACATTGCAATCTTGGACTTTTATTCTGAATTTTCTCCATGGCATGGGCTACATATCTTCATGGACTTCTTATGTGGACTTTGACAACTCCATTTGGTGAACTTGATCCATGGAACAATGCCCCAAACCGGCACTAATGCAAACCGGCAGCAATGCTTGCCTACCGGCAGCATTTTCCTAGCTCGACTAGGAATGCTTATTTCTTCATGTTTTTCCATATTTCCTTGGTTTGATGTCTTCTTCTAACCTTCAATAAGCTTGGACAATCTTCAAGTATGCAATTGTATGCCAAAATGTCCATCAAAAACTGAAACAAAGGAAAAGAGGCAGAAACATGGTTTCTCGGCTGGCAGTGACCTTATTGCGTTGCAATTGACATAACTTTCTCCTCATTGCTCCGATTGATGCAATTCCAAGTCTCAGAGAAACTAGACTCGTAGAGCTTTGACCATATAAAAGGGCTTCCTCAGATTCCAAGTGAAATGTCCGGAATAAAGTTTTGAAGTCAGGACACAGTCCCATGAAAAATCCTGGAAATCCTTGAATTCAGCAATTGCAGCTTCCTGTTCGACACTTCCTTTATTCTGTTTGGAAACTTCCTTTTCTTTCTTGCTCGAACTTCTGAATTGCAACCATCTTTTGGGTGACTTCCGGAACTCCGATTGATCTGAAATTTTGAAATAAAATACTTTAGCAAGCCAATTATATGCATACCAAATTTCAACAAATTTGGAAAACGATAGTTCAATTTTCCACTCGTCTCAGAACCACGAAAAATACATATTTTGCATTATTTTCCAGATTTCTCAAACTTAGTCATTTTTCGGATTATTAACGAACTTTTGCCAAAACTCTACCAAACGAGGGCATAAACACATTAATATCGTCGCACATTGTGCTCCTATCATTCGTAACGCCCTTACAAGCATTGTTAGTATTTTTGAGCGCTTTGTTGTGCTGTTAGCATATGAATTTTTTGTCGATAAAATCAAACTCTGATTTCATTTACATCGTTGCTATTTTCAAATATAGATCTCTCTCTCTGTATTTGTGTGTGTTGATACCAAAACAATCGTGCTTTTAGTTAATACGTCGTCAAGCAACAAAATACTTAGCATAACCAAAAAAGTCACATAAAATCCTATAATTCTATGCTTAATCTCAATTTTAATTCGCCAAGCAAACACACCATCGATGTGGACCCAAGTCGCATGCATGCATTATTGGGGTTTGCATAGTGGATGTGGTGTGGAAGGTTACGGAAACGAACAATACTCGTCTATCTGATTTTGCGTCATTGATAATTTTGGTCTTGGCACCTGAAATTCAAGCCCAACGGCGTAAATCGATGAAGAAAATAGTGAAAGTAAGAGAATTAGGTCGTCCTTTTCCTAAACCCAAAATAAGATAAGGCTAACAGTCCAATATGCTTTAATTTCCCTATAAAAGAGTCCTGACTCCTTTCCCTTTAGAAGAGCTTAGACCATTTTCTCCTCTCTTCATTGCAACGCGTTTTGAATTTCCTCTTCCTCGCAGCTGCCAAATATCCAAATTCCTTCTTACCTGCAGCTACTAAATTTCCAACTTGAACGTTATTTCCACCTCACATTTGTTAAAAAAAGCCTTTTAAGCAGTCAAGCAACATTCTCTTCTCCCTCGAAATCATAAATTTGAGATCTCAAATCCTTCTCCCACGCCACGTTCCAGATTTCCCGACATCGAGCTTGCTGCCATTGTGCCCAGCAGCAACCATTGCAGCAATTCTCGCCTTCCTTGATGAACCACCTTAAACAAACCTTCTTTTCCTCATTTATAGCAGAATTTAGGATGAATTGAAGAAGTGTTTTAATCAGGAGATTAGAAGTTCTTCAATGGCCCCAACACCTCAAAGCTGAGCCTATAAAGGGGGAGTTTTGGATCAGAATGATCATCAAACAACAGGCCCAAAAACTTGTTTCAAATACTCAAGTTCTTTCGTCCTCAAACCCAGTTCTCGAAACTTTAATTTCCAGAATCTCTTAAAACTCGCCCAAATCTCGTTCATTACTGTGCGTTTTCAGCTCCCACGCTAGGCTTACTCTGTAAAGTCCTATTTTTGTTTGAATCATGCACAATATTAACTTAATCATTCAAGTTTTTGAATTAATTTTGGCTTAGTTACCTCCTCAATCAAAAGAACCTCTCACAATATGATATAATTATGAGTTTTACTCCTATGTTTTCAATTCCCATTTCAGTTGGGTCGCTCTATTGGGTTAGCAAAGACGATTTCTCATCCCTACAATTTAGGTAGCTAGTGAATTACCTTAAAAGAGATCGATGAGGGGATAGTGGCGTGACATTATTCATTGTCTGTTTCCATTTTCGAGGATCTTCCCACCTTTGTGATACATCAATTATGGTATCAGAGAGGGCCCCTCTCTAGTTGCATCTCCAATCTATCATGGGTTTGAGTTGGGTTCCATTATGTTGCCATTAGAAGGTTTCCTATTGGATTGTCACTAAGTGCTCGATCGAGGCTGGGCCTTGGTTTGTTCTATCCTTGTGTGACAATTAGTTTGTTAACTATTTCAAATATAGACCTAAAAATTAGGTTGCATGTGAGGGGGCGTGTTGGAGAGAGAGATCTCACATAAGAAAAGTACATAACAAATAAAACATAACTTAATACGTGGATAATACCAAATTGTACTGAGGCCATGACAAGAAGGCCAAACTATCCCTAGCAACAATATAAGCACTACTCATTAAAGATACTCCCTTGATAAATTTATGTCAAATAAATGTATCCTCAAAACATCTGGAACACAAAGAAAATGAGCAATTCTCCACATCCGGTTGGTTCGATTATTCCCCGTACATTTCCGAGAGAGAAAGGCATAGAGGAAAATAGTGAAAGTAAGAGAATTAGGTCGTCCTTTTCCTAAACCCAAAATAAGATAAGGCTAACAGTCCAATATGCTTTAATTTCCCTATAAAAGAGTCCTGACTCCTTTCCCATTAGAAGAGCTTAGACCATTTTCTCCTCTCTTCATTACAACGCGTTTTGAATTTCCTCTTCCTCGCAGCTGCCAAATATCCAAATTCCTTCTTACCTGCAGCTACTAAATTTCCAACTTGAACGTTATTTCCACCTCACATTTGTTAAAAAAAGCCGTTTAAGCAGTCAAGCAACATTCTCTTCTCCCTCGAAATCATAAATTTGAGATCTCAAATCCTTCTCCCACGCCACGTTCCAGATTTCCCGACATCGAGCTTGCTGCCATTGTGCCCAGCAGCAACCATTGCAGCAATTCTCGCCTTCCTTGATGAACCACCTTAAACAAACCTTCTTTTCCTCATTTATAGCAGAATTTAGGATGAATTGAAGAAGTGTTTTAATCAGGAGATTAGAAGTTCTTCAATGGCCCCAACACCTCAAAGCTGAGCCTATAAAGGGGGAGTTTTGGATCAGAATGATCATCAAACAACAGGCCCAAAAACTTGTTTCAAATACTCAAGTTCTTTCGTCCTCAAACCCAGTTCTCGAAACTTTAATTTCCAGAATCTCTTAAAACTCGCCCAAATCTCGTTCATTACTGTGCGTTTTCAGCTCCCACGCTAGGCTTACTCTGTAAAGTCCTATTTTTGTTTGAATCATGCACAATATTAACTTAATCATTCAAGTTTTTGAATTAATTTTGGCTTAGTTACCTCCTCAATCAAAAGAACCTCTCACAATAAGTTATAATTATGAGTTTTACTCCTATGTTTTCAATTCCCATTTCAGTTGGGTCGCTCTATTGGGTTAGCAAAGACGATTTCTCATCCCTACAATTTAGGTAGCTAGTGAATTACCTTAAAAGAGATCGATGAGGGGATAGTGGCGTGACATTATTCATTGTCTGTTTCCATTTTCGAGGATCTTCCCACCTTTGTGATACATCAATTATGGTATCAGAGAGGGCCCCCCTCTAGTTGCATCTCCAATCTATCATGGGTTTGAGTTGGGTTCCATTATGTTGCCATTAGAAGGTTTCCTATTGGATTGTCACTAAGTGCTCGATCGAGGCTGGGCCTTGGTTTGTTCTGTCCTTGTGTGACAATTAGTTTGTTAACTATTTCAAATATAGACCTAAAAATTAGGTTGCATGTGAGGGGGCGTGTTGGAGAGAGAGATCTCACATAAGAAAAGTACATAACAAATAAAACATAACTTAATACGTGGATAATACCAAATTGTACTGAGGCCATGACAAGAAGGCCAAACTATCCCTAGCAACAATATAAGCACTACTCATTAAAGATACTCCCTTGATAAATTTATGTCAAATAAATGTATCCTCAAAACATCTGGAACACAAAGAAAATGAGCAATTCTCCACATCCGGTTGGTTCGATTATTCCCCGTACATTTCCGAGAGAGAAAGGCATAGAGGAAAAGGAAGCCTAAAAATACTCCTTCAGCTAAAATCGTTTGTAACTTCTTGAACATAGCTTTTGTAATATCTTAATTTTTGAAGTTGGTGAAATTCTATTTTTCTTGTGAGGAATAGAAAGTAGAGGTCGTCATTATTTCGTCACATTTTTTGTTGAATTTTCCGAACGACCGAGCTATTTTTAGCGATTTTTTAAAGATCGGTTGAAATTCTAACTTTTGATTGGCGTGGCGAGCTTAGATTGACTAAGAGGATGACACTACGCTGAGAGAAGAGACCAATTGACACTGACGTCATCCATGTGGCCTGATGACGTCATTATCAGACCTTAGTCAGCTGACTTGTGTCACTTTGTGGTATGTGATGGTGTGGGATTGTAGTGTGGCGACACGTGGCATTAAGGGAACCAATCTTTGGCTGACATATGTGGGGGGGGGGGGGGGGGGGGGTATAAATAGTGGGATCAGCCTTCATTTGTCTCCCGCCTGTCTTTCTCTCATCTTTCTCTCTCAAGATTTTATTATTTTATTAGATTTACGACGAAATTTCCGTGAATCATAATTTTTTATCCGTAGCTCCGATTTTGAAGCGGCAAGCGGTTACTGATTGATGGAGTTATTATCCAAGCACATTGTACCTGCAAAACAACTTCATACAAATATTACCCTCTTGTGTCATCGTTAGTATAGAGCAAGTAGGGATCGTTCAATCCGGGGAAATCAAGGGCGTTTAATCACATAAAGCATTACAAAATCATATTGGGGATTTGAAATTTGATTCTATACTACTGAAAATTACGAAAATAAATCCTAAATTAAAAATATACATATGATCAACATCTTTCACACAATACACATCCAACACTCACAAAACACATAACAATTTCGTGTAAGGAAACATGGCAGCAAAGTTCGATACTCTTCAAGATTCATGTAGTTCCAATTCTAATTAGAGCCCTCAGCGGTTCATCTAATCGTTAAGACTTCATAAGTATTTAGAATTAACTCAGCGTATAATCCTAAACATGGTGCCAATCAGTTTAAAGACACTCAGCGTAGAAATTAAACAAAGAAACACATAAGCTCAATAAGCCGAATCAGAGACATGCAACAAGTATGGCGTCACCTCACCTTGCTTCAACATGCATACTTTCATGAATTACTCTAACCCTTGGAATAGATATAAATTAAACCAACTCAGCGTATGATTAAATCTATACTCATTCGGCAACATGAAATTAACACACAAAGAACAACCTAGGCCTTAGGCAGCCCTTAAGCATTAAATTTATTGTGCATACGAATTCAGAAAATAAACCACAAAAAATCATGCATCATGTCGAAACCTACTGCCCTTAAATCCTACATAAAAATCATCACATACTATGATACATAAATCGGCAATTAGATAATCAAACAAGAAATCCGAAAATCCACAATAGAATTACATAAACCAAATAAGCATCCACAAATCTTTACAACCTTCGTAGACAAAGTCTTGTAATTATACAGAAAAATAAAAGCCATGAGAGATGAGTGAATCACACTTTGAAGAAACTTGAAGAAGCTTCGGCAAAGGTGGATTTGATGGAAGATGGAATGGTGCGATCTTGATGTATGTTGATGGTGGAATCAGCTAGTATTTTTCTATGGAAGTGTGGTGCTATTTGGACAGAGTTTTGGCTTGTGAAAAGTGAGAGAGAGGAGATCCTTTTTCTGTCCAAAAGACTTGGTATTTATAGAGGAAGTAACCTAGAGAAGCCGGCCACAAACCATAACCGAATTGGTTTAGGTTTTCCTTGAATTTCTGAATTCGGCAGAATGACCTCCGTGCATTCAAATCGGCATAACTTTTTTTTTCAGGAAAGTTTTTGCTGCGATTCCAGTTGCATATGAAAATAGACACACAGAGCTTTCACACGGTGTATGGCACAGTTTCTGGTTCCAAGTGATACGTCGTACAGAAGTTCCGGAAGTCAGGACACAGTCCCAGGAAAATCCTGGTAGTCCCTAGTGATCTTTGTTCAAACTGCCAAGTTGTAGCCATCTTTTGGGTGACTTCCCGAACTCCAATTGATCTGAAATTTTGAAACAATACACTCCAGCTTGCCAGTTATGTGCTTACCAAATTGCATCAAATTTGGAAAATAATAAGTCAGTCAAACACAGGCCTCAAAATCACGAAAACAACATATTTTTCACTTTTTCCTCAGATTTCTATTCTTAGTCGTTTTTCTGACAATTAAGCACACTTTCTCCAAAACTCTATCAAATTGACACTAAACTAAATTATGACTCTATCTTAGGTAAATAAGGCTTAAACGAAGCATAAATGAGGGGCATAAACATATTAATATCATCGCACATTGTGCTCCTATCACTGATTCGTATTGATGAGATTTTTCTATCTATGGTGGTTGGAATTATAGATCCAATAGTGATTTCTAGAAGGCTCTTTCTAGGTTGCTCAATTTACGATTTGGGTGTCGATTCTGTTTGTCGAGGTGAGTGATTTATGTTATGTATTTCAAATATTCTTATATGCTCTTAAAATAGTCGAAAAATATGATTTTGATCTATTTATAAATATGATTTTGATCTATTTATGAAATTTCTATTTATGAAATTTTTTTCGTCGGCTATTCTATCCGATCTGGTAGTGCCTGTTACCATACAATCAATTCGTCATATACATGTTCATCAATTAAACAAAAAGAAAACCAAAACACATAGCAGAATTTCGGAAATCCAATGTAAAATTAATAAAACCAAATAACCATCCACAAATCCTTACAAACTTCATAGACAAAGTTAAGTAATTATACAGAAAATTACAAGCCATGAGAGATGAGTGAATCACACTTTAAAAGAAACCTTGTAGAGGAATCGACAAAGGAAGATTCGGTGGGATGATGTCTTGCGATCGGTGGTGGTGATGAACTATGGAATCGGCTTGAATTTTCTATGGGATTTGTGGTGCTAATTGGACTGAGTTTTGGCTAGTAAAAAGTGAGAGAGAAGAGATCCTTTTTTCTGAAATTTCGTTGGCCTTTTATATAGGAAGAAACCTAGGGTTGCCGGTAGCAATAAAGAATGAGAATTCCTTTCCTAGTTGACTTATGTCTCCTTGCCGGCCAAGCTTTGCATTCTTGGACATTAATTCTTATCTTGGACTTCAATCAGCCTCATTTGAATAGCATGGACATGTCCAATAACTCTTTAGGTCCACAATATCCGATCCATGCTTCCAAAAATCCAATGGAGAGTTATCCTGATGCAACCGGGAAAGTTGTTGTTTTCCCGGTAGAATGACCTTACTCCAGTAAATCTGGCATAACTTCCTCCTCCGAGCTCCGATTGATGCGATTCCAAGTCCCAGAGAAACTAGACTCGTAGAGCTTTCCAAGGTGTATGGCATGTTCTCTGGTTCCAAGCGATGTGTCCCACAGAAATTGCGGACGTCAGGACACAGTCCCAGGAAAATCCTGGTAGTCCCTGGTGATCTTTGCTCAAACTGCCAAGTTGCAGCCATCGTTTGGGTGACTTCCTAAACTCCGATTGCTCTGAAATTTTGACACAATACACTTTAGCTTTCCAACTATATGCATACCAAATGTCATCAAATTTGGAAGAGGATAGGTCAGTCAAAAACAGGCCTCAAAATCACGAAAATAACATATTTTGCACTTTTGCCTCAGATTTCTATACTTTCTGACAATTAAGCACACTTTCTCCAAAACTTTACCAAATTGACACTAAACTAAATTATGACTCTATCTTAGGTAAATAAGGGTTAAACGAAGCATAAATGAGTTCATAAGTATATTAATATCATCGCACATTGTGCTCCTATCACTGATTCGTATTGATGAGATTTTTCTATCTATGGTGGTTGGAATTAGATCCAATAGTGATTTCTAGAAGGCTCTTTCTAGGTTGCTCAATTTACAATTTGGGTGTCGATTCTGTTTGTCGAGGTGAGTGATTTATGTTATGTATTTCAAATATTCTTATATGCTCTTAAAATAGTCGAAAAATATGATTTTGATCTATTTATAAATATGATTTTTGATCTATTTATGAAATATCTCTCTATTTTCAAGTGAAGCATGTCTATTTGCGAAATATGTGGACATTATATATATTATCGTGCTAGATCCGTTGTTTGAAAATCATGAAACATTAGAACTTCTTGATTAGGTTATGCCGAAGTAAGGATGTGGCACACAGTTTTGTAGGACATGAAGGTCATTAGGTTCCCATGGGAGATCACTAAATTGAAGGATGCGTAATAAGAAGGGATTGTGCGATGTGACCAATTGTATTGTGGTCGACGTGAAATATATGATATACGTATTTTGTAATGTGCGTAAAATGACATGGCTTAGCTAGAATATTATAGAGGGCTCTCATTGAGCGCGTTGTTTTGCCCACCCACCCATTTACTTAGTGTTTTTCAGAGAAGTACTTAGTGTTTATGAGTCGAAGTATCGGATGAGCCTAGAGCGAAGAGTCAAGAAAGAAGTGTATTTATTTTTATTTAAACCCCACCGATGTCGGGCCCTGGTTGTGACAGCTTTAAACGACGTAGGGGCAATACTTAGGAGACAAGAAGACCAATGAAAACCGGATCCATTGTCAAGGACAAGAACTGCGTTGACATCCAGAAAAACAAAACATAAGTTTTCAGAATTTAATCGAAATAAAAAAGAAATACATCAATGTGTATAGCGTGACAAGAAGTGATCGAATGCCATAAGCACGCAAACAATGATAAACCCTACAACGTTAGTAGTATAGTAATAAGTAGGGATCAATCTAGCCGGGGATTAAGGGTACCTGAAATATAAGAATGTTAGCACAATTTATTAACATATTCACACGTTTTCATGGGGGGTGTTTGAAGTGAGGTCCTTGCTGCCTCTATGACCTAAGACACGAAAATTAAATCTAAAAGCTACGATCTACAAGTTTGGTCAATATCTTTCACACAAGCAATCACCACAAAGACTCTTTATAAAGTAAGGAACAAGTATTTAGCATGCTTTTGACTCAAATTAGTTTCTATCACAACTAGAGCTCTCGCTATGTACCTAGTTGTAAGACTTCTAATGTTTTTAGGACCAACTCTCGTTATAAATCTTAGAGTTTATGCTAATCCGATTAAGAGTTAACATTTAAGCACAAAAGTCTATAATCGAAAACATGTAAACAAGTAAGGTTGTCAATCATCTTATTTAACATACAAGTTCTAAGATTAATAGCCGTAAGTGAGTAACACAAATCAAAGCGACGATTAAGTATGACTTAGTTTGTTATTTCTCTAGCCGATTAAACCTAATACCTAGATCATGTTCAAGACAACACTAAGTATCGATTTTCATGCCCTCACCTTAGATTACTAACCAATTTTAAATCATAAACATGCATCTAATACCACTGCTCTAATTATCTAACACACGAAATTTACAAGTTAAAAACATAAAACAAAATTACAAACTTCAAACCGAGTTCATACAAAGTTTCAATTAAAACCAAGTAGCGAAATAAATTAAAACAAGTCGCACAAACTAATTTAAATACAAAAGCCATAGAGGGAATGAATCATACTTTAGAAACCTTAGAAGACTCCTCGAAGCGTGGTGGACAGCTGCACAGCAGAAATTTAGAACAATGGTATGGAATTTGGATGGTGGTGGAATCAGGTTATGGCTATGTATTTGGGTGTTTGGTGCTTGCGAGACTTGGTAGAGTTTTGGCTAAGTGTTTATGCTTGAGATGTGACAATTTTTCTGTAGGAAAACAACCTCTATATATAGGAGAAAGCTAGGGCAAAACCGGTACCAATAAGGAAATCAAAAACCTTAACCGAGTAGGTTTAGGAGACTTGCCGGCTACTCCTTCTTTCTCTAAGAAATCTCCGTGCTTTTTCACTATGGGCCAGCTACATCTCTTCTTGGACTCCTCTAATGGATCGGCATCCATTCTTTTGATGGATTGAAGGTCCATAATCCCATTGCACTTTTCTAGCTCACCCGGGAAGCATGTTTCCTCGTTCCGCTAGGATTCCTTATTCTTCTCGGTATGCTTGTGGTTCTTTGAGGTGTTCACATGTCTGCAACACTCCCTAGCATCCTTAGAAATGATTGCAGCCACTTCCAGCCACAAAGAATATCAGTGGAATGCTTGGAAATCTCTCGGAAGGTCTCTCGGCAATGGCTGTGCTTCTCGACAGCAGGGTGACAGGCGCACGCGCGCATGCTGGCTGCGTGTGTTGGCGTGCGGAAGCTTCTCGGCTGGATCCGGATACGTATGGGCACGCTGCGCGCATGTGATTGACAGGTTGGCGCAAGGTGTGGCGAGGCTCGCACGCGCACGATAGTGGCATCGGTAAGCAAGGCATCGCAAAGATAGGCTGCAACGAGGGCTGCATGTACGCGGTGTGGGTGTCCGTATCGAATACTTGATGCCAGAGATCTTTCCATGCATATATGGCACGCCATCTAGTTTTGAATGAGCTGTTCTGGAGAAATTCTGGAAGTTGAGTGATGTGCCGTGGAAATTCCTGGAACCTATTGTATCTGAATTTGCAAGACAATTTCCAGCTTTTTCTTTAGCTCCAATTACGCAAACTCTTTCTATTGCTGGATCATATATGTGTGTAATGCTCATAAGAGAAGAAAATGCCATAAAAAACAACATGCATGGAAGATTTACAGATTCAACGAAACATATAATGACTTCGATTTTTAGCACTTCGTTAATTTTCTGTAAATTTCTAGCTTTTAAATACATTTTAGCAAAACTCTACCAAACATTCACTAATCTATATTATGACTCGATCTTGGATAAATAAGGGCTAAGCAAAGCATTAACGAGGGCATAAACGAGGGCATAAACATAATAATATCGTAGCACTTTGTGCTCCTATCAACTACCTCACACTTATGTTTTGCTAGTCCCTTAGTAAAACTACTTTAAATTAAGATTCCAAACATACTATTGCCCCTAATGATTTGTCTCAGGCTCGTTTAAATACATAGCTTTCAAGTTGATGCATGAGAATGCTAGCACAAAAATCCCAAGTTTCATGAACATGCAACATCGATATGAACATATAAGAACAACATATAAGCATGTAAACATGTTAATTAAGCTAATCAGATCCTCCTCACTAGGCATACTCTCTTCTTTTCACTCGAAACATGGCTGACACATAAGTATATGCAAGTAAAAGATAGTGAATTACGAAGAGTAACTTGCATATGTCGTGAAAAAACGAAAGCTTTTTGTGTGAATAAAATTAAAAGGAAAAACCTCATATGATAGCTATATGCACGAATGAACAAAAACCAAATGCTCGACTCTTGAGAAAGTCTCCACAAATTAAAGTATGCCATCTTAAGAATCATGAAAACGTTAATAAGGGAACAAATATGGGGCTCGGCTGCATAAGGTAAGAAATTTAGGAAAGGTGGTGCTTAAAAAGTCACCAAGACTTGACAATGTTCGATCCTCCTTATGGCTTCACTCCAAGGGTCGAAAATCATGTTTGGACCCATACTTCGTTCTTTACTTCCCCAAAACATCATAAACATGGACAAATGTCAAAATTTAACAATACTAGACCTTCAAATACAAACAAAACTCCAAGTTCACACACTTTTCAAGGGTAGGACTTAGCAAATTTTTCAATCAAAACCGTGCCCTAGCTTCTTTTCTTTTCTTTCGGGCTTTATGTTTTTCTTTTCTTTTCTTTTATGTCCTTTTTCAAATTTTTTTGTTTTTCTCTTTTGCTAGGCACGGCACATATATTTTTCACACAGTTCTTGCTAAGTCCACCCCACACTTGTTTCATGACATCACTCCACATCAAAACTCCAAATCGATTTCAAGCTTTTGCCAAGTCTCGCGAGGACAAGGGTTAATAAATAACTATTCTAAGCATATGAATTTTTATGAGGGTGATGGAAGAAAAGGTACAATGTAAGCTCAAAATGGTTTTCTAAGGAGTCCCACGACATGCACAAATAGGGCACATGCTTTATTTGGCTATGGTGGTGATCCTAGTATAAGGTTTTCAATCCTTTCCAAAATCAAAGCAATTTTAATGACTATCAAGTTTCAAGAATCACAAGAGCGAGTTCTAGTAATTCTAGAGTCCATAAAAAGTTATTGCATATGGTCATCGAATAATCAAAGAATAATGAGGTTTCATGCTTCCTATATGTTTATCAAATTTTATCTTTTCAAACACTCAAGAACAAAACAATTTGGCTCTAAAGCTCACATAGGTCATTAAGGAAACAAACTAGCTAAAACATGCATGTTTTATTAATCAACAAGTTCTACATGCTCCTACCAATGCACATTATCCATGAAACTTGTAATTTTTAAAGTATGCAAAGAGGAGAAAAACATCACTGACATATTAGGGGCATCCTAAGAGTCGAAACAACAATTTAAACACTCAATTTTTGTATTACGATTTTCCAAAATTTTCTGACTCAAAGAAAAATAAACTACACTAAAACGTGGGTTGCACGTTTATTTAACTAGAAAACATAAACGGAATACGTTATCCCACCCTACGGTTAGAAAATTACATTGTCCTTAATGTAAGCCCAAAACTATAACAAAGAATTTTGTAAGTATGCAATTGTCTAACATATTCCAACATATATCATCACAAACCAAAGAAAAAGAGATGGGTTCAGAAATTTCAAACTCTCGGTGATGGCTCCTTCGTTTTTCTTTGATCGAATTGGGTTGCCTCCCAATTAGCGCTTTCATTTTATAGTCCGTAGCTTAGACTTGTCACCATGTGTGTTGCATATGTTCATCGTGGCTCAAAATAGCTCAAATTGGCAATGAGAAGATCAATGAGGTGTTCGTGGCACGAGTTTTCCGTATCGGCAGCATGGCTGCCACTACTGGTAGCAGCATTGTGTGCAGGCTGCACGTAGGGATGTTTGGCAGGGTGTTGGTGCGCAGCAGCAAGCGTGGCATTGGTTGCGGAATGGATGAAGGCAGCAGGTTGGGCATTTGGGGAGGGCTGCGCATGCGTATCGGATACAAGGAAGGAATGACGCGCAGCTTGGCAGATTGAGGCATGGCACCTCGTATCTAGAGGCGTATCCATATCCATATCGGATACGGGCAATTGTAGGACCGGCGTATCAGATGAGGTATCGGATACGGGCTTTGAAGTCGGATACGTGTCAGATTTTGTATCGGATACATTCAGATACTTGGTGTCAGGATACGGGGATACTGCGTGGCTGGGGCCTGTGTGCTGCGCGTCACTCTCGGCAGTTGGCTACGTGGCTGGGGCCTGTGTGCTGCGCGCATCAGAGGAGGCTGCAAAGTGGCATTGTGGGATCTGCAGGGTATCAGAAGGGGCTGAGGTTTGCCCTTCCTCGCAGGTTGCTGCTACTCTGCGTGCGCAAGTGATAGGAGCACAATGTGCAACGTTATTAATGTGTGTATGCCCTCGTTTATGTTTTGTTTAACCCTTATTTATCTAAGATAGAGTCATAAATTAGTTTAGTGTCATTTTGGTGGAGTTTTGGAAATATGTGGTTAATAATGCGAAAAATGACCAAGTTTGAGAAATCTGGAAAATAATGCAAAAAGTTGTCTTTTTCGTGATTCTGAGACGAGTGGAAAATTGACCTATCCTATTTCAAATTTGTTGAAAATTGGTATGCATATCATTGGCAAGCTAATTTGTATTGTGTCAAATTTCAGATCAATCGAAGTTCGGGAATTCGACCAAAAGATGGCTGCAACTTGGTAGTTTGAGCAGTACAATCCAGGGACATCCATGATTTTTCCTGGGACGGTGTCCTGACTTCAAAAATTTATTTCGGCCATTTCAGTTGGAATTTGAGGAAGCCCTTTTATATGGTGAAAGCTCTACGAGTCTAGTTTTTTGAAGACTTGGAATCGCATCAATCATAGTAATGAGGAAAAAGTTATGCCAGTTGCAATGCAACAAGGTCACTGCCAGCAGATTCCACAAGTTTCTGCCTCGTTTCCTTTGTTTCTGTTTTCGATGGACATTTTGGCATTCAATTGCATACTTGAAGATTGTCCAAGCTTATTGAAGGATAGAGGAAGACATCAAGCCAAGGCAATATGGAAAAGCATGAAGAAAAATGCAATCCTAGTCCAACTAGGAGAATGCTGCCGGTAGGCAAGCACTGCTGCCGGTTCTGTGTTCTTGACGATTGGGGAATTTTCTATGGATCAAGTTTATTCAAATGGAGTTGTCAAGTCGACATAAGAACTCCATGAAGATATGCAGCCCATGCCATGAAGAAAATTCAGAATTAAAGTCTAAGAATGCATTGCTTTTCCCACAAGGAAACATAAGCCAACTAGGAAAAGGAATTCTCATTCCTTGTGTTGCCGGCAGCCCTAGGGTTTTTCCCTTATATAAAGCCAATGAAATCTCAGAAAAAGCTGTCATATCTTAAGCCAAAACACAAGTCCAAAGCTCTACCAAATTTTCTACCTTAAGTCCTAGATATAATTCTTGCCGAAACACCATCACCACCCATAAAATATCTACCGAAACAACCATCATCCTCCATCAAGATCAACCGAGCTGCTGCCGTAAGGTGTCTAAATGTGTGATCTACTCCCTTCGGCTTGTAATTTTATCATTTTACTAAACTATGTCTATGTAGTTTGTATGTTCTTTTGGTATTTATTTTTATGTCTATGTAAGAATAACGTGTTTGTTTGGTTTTGCATGTTTAATATGAAAGTAAAATTTCGTATCTTGGTTTTATTTGTTAATTCTAAGTGTCGAGATTTATTGATCTTAAAAAGATAACATGTAAACGTAACTTGTAGAAATCGTATGTAGGAATTAGGGAAGCATGTTCACAATTTGATTCTTTTCTTAACTTGGTTTGTTCTTTAAAATCCGTGTGCCTTAAAGATTTGTAATCTATGCAACTACAGTGTGTAGGGTATCGATCTCACTTAACAAAAATAATTTAGGTTAATTCGAATGTGTCATTGTTTTAGCTTGAGTTATTTTATAGGTTCGAGTGGTTTAAAAGAACTTACTTGGTAATAAGAAGAATGACACCCTTGCTTGTTAACTTGTCTCCGACTAAAAAGACTTTGAACTTAATTACTTGGTATGTTTTTTTTCGACTTTGTAAGTGTTCTCGAATATGTCTAGTATAAATCTTTAGGGTTAGGCTTTAATTGAAAACCTTAAAGTGCTTAAGAAGTCTTAAATCGATTAGTGAAACCTTGTAGGAGTTAATTAGGTCGGAACTAAGTTGAGTCTAGAATATTTTGTTGCATGCTTGCCGTAAGTCTTACTTGTGATTTTCTATGTGTTATGATAGTTTTTGATGAGTGCTTTGTGTGAAAGATGTCGACCAACATGTAAATAGTAGCTTTAGAATTTAATTTCATGTCTTTAAATTCGTACCTAGAGTTAGGGCAGCTTCATCCCCCATGATAATTCAATTCGTATATGTATATAAGTGTGACAATTGTGTGCATATGTGTTTGTAAATATTTGTGTTAACATTCTCATGTTTCAGGTACCCTTAATCCCCGGCTAGAACGATCCCTACTTATTCTATACTACTAACGATCTTTTATAGGGTTATTATTGTGCGAGTTTAGGCTCTCATCAGCAAGTTTCTCGGTGGCTGCAATCGGCAGGAGCTGCAGCCAGGGTTGCAGCCGAGGTAATGGCTGCGACATGATGTGGTGGAGTCCTCACGTCTTCCTCTTCCAACATATGCTTGGTGAAACCTTCGTAATAATGCTTTAGTCGATGACTGTTTACCTTGAAAGTTTCATTGGTGGTGAGGCTTTGAATTTGAATCGCACCATGAGGCATGACTTGAGAAACGATGTATGGGCCAACCCATCACGAGCGTAACTTGCCTGGAAAAATTTTAGGTCGTGCATTGAATAAGAGAACTTTTTGGCCAACTTGAAACTTCTTTCCTCGAATCATCTTGTCATGGTAAGCTCGAGTCTTCTCCTTATATATCCAAGCGGCATCATAGGCTTCATTGCGTATTTCTTCAAGTTTATTGAGTTGAAGCTTTCTATGAAGGCCGGCCTCATCGATGCCCATATTAAAAGCTTTGACGGCCCACCATGCTTTGTGCTCAAGCTCTACCGGTAAGTGACATGCTTTGCCATAAGTTAACCGAAAATGAGACATATCTATCGGTGTTTTGTATGCGGTTCTATAAGCCCATAAAACATCATCGAGACGATCACGCCAATCCTTCCTCGAAGGTCCGACGGTTTTCTCTAGTATTTGCTTGATCTCTTGATTGTTTATCTCGGCCACGTCACTTGTTTGAGGATGATAAGGTGTAGAGAACTTGTGTGTGACGCCGTATCTCTTCAACAAAGCCTCAATGGTGCGGTTACAAAAGTGAGATCCTCCATCACTTATAAACGTTCGTGGAACCCTAAAACGTGAGAAGATATGACTTTTAAGAAATTCGGCAACCACCTTGGTATCATTGGTGCGAGTAGCCTTTGCTTCAACCCACTTGGACACATAATTGACCGCAAGCAAAATGTAAAGGAACCCCTTGCTTGATGGAAAATGTCCCATGAAATCTATACCCCATACATCAAAAATCTCAACAACAATAATAGGGGTAAGAGGCATTTGATCACGGTTTCTTATGTTCCCCAACTTTTGGCATCGATGGCATGCTCTACAAAATATGCATGCGTCCTTGAAAATCGTAGGCTAAAAGAATCCACAAGTAAGAACCTTCAATGCCGTTTTCATGGGGCCAAAGTGTCCTCCACAAGCTTCACTATGACAAAAGGCAAGGATAGAGCGATGCTCTTCTTCCGGAACACATCTTCTTATCACTTGGTAGCTACATTGCTTCCATAAGTATGGCTCATCCCATAGGTAATGCCGAGCTTGCTTCTTGATTTTGTTCTTGAGGTGGCTCGGCATCTCACTTGGAAAGTGACGAGTTGCAAGGAAATTTGCAATATCGTCATACCAAGGTTCACTTGTTGCATCGATCCGAAAAAGTTGTTCATCTGGGAAACTCTCCAATAGGGGTAGCCGATCCTCCTCCTTGACAATACGACTCAACTGGTCGGCTACAACATTCTATACGCCCTTCTTGTCTTTGATCTCAATGTCGAACTCTTGAAGTAGGAGAATCCATCGAACAAGGCTTGCTCGCAAGCTTCATTCCACACAAATGGCACATCCTTTTGTAGTAGCTCGCTCATTGGCTTAGCATCCTTGGAAAAATCTTTGATAAATCATCGATAGAAACTGGCATGTCCAAGGAAACTTCGCACGTCTGGTGAACGGGAGCCGAAGCTCGCATGCAATAATAAACCCTACAAAAGATCGTTAGTAGTATAAGCAAGTAGGGATCGTTCTAGGCCGGGGATTAAGGGTACCTGAAATATGTAATTGTTAGACAAACATATATACATATATACATCACAAACGTCACATATGGGGGAAGTAATAGTTCGGCAACTTTAGAAAACAGAAAATAAAATCCTAAAACTAATATTTACAAGTTTGATCATCATCTCTCACGCATCACATAACACAAAACACAATTTAACACAAAGATTCGCATGCAAGAGAGTAAGAAACAAGTATTTAGCATGTTCAAAACCTAACTTAGTTTCAACCTACAACCAGAACGTTTCCGATTTTTACCTAGTTGTGAGACTTTTTCTATTGTTTTAAGATCGAGCTTTCGCGAGGTGATCCTAAAGGTTATGCTACCTTATACAAGTAATAGCATTGAAGCACAAAAGTCTATAGCCGAAGACACGTAAACAAGTAAGGTCGTCAATCTTCTTATTTAACATGCAAGTCCTAAGATTAACCACTCTAGGTGAGCACAACAAATCAAAGTGATCATACGTCTACTTAGTTCATTATAACTCAAGCAAATTAAACCTAATACCTAGATTATGTTCAAAGACAACACTAAGTACCGATTATAAGCCCTCACCTTAGGTCTAACCAAATTAAATCCTAAACATGCTTCTAATATCATTGTTCTAATTATCATACATACGAAATCCATGCATTAGAAATTGTAAAATTCATCACATAAATTCCAAATAAAATCGTAATTCATGTTCATCATACAATACCAAACGAAACAAAGTATTTTTATAACAACAATATGTGACTAAACCGAAAATAAAAACACAAGTCATAGGGATGGATCACACTTTAGAAACCTTGGAGAGCTTCGTCTTGGTGTGGTGGAAGAGGATCGGCAGTGGCTGTTGTAAGGGATTGGGATTGGTGGTGATTGGTGGTGTATGGTGGTGAATCGGTGACTTGGTGTTTCTAGGGTTTTGGCTTAGAACTTTGAGTAGGAAATTTGGTAGAGTTTTGGCTAGTGCTTTGCAAGAGATGAGATGATCTTTTTCTGAATAAGAGATGGCTATATATAGAGGAATAGGGGTGAGAGGCTGCCGGCCACAAGAATGCAAAAAGGTAGGTTTTGGTTTTCCTACTAGGTTTATATTTCCTTGTTGAATAAGTATTTGCATTCTTGATTTTCTTTTTCTGATTTTTCTTCAAGGCTTGGGCTGCACATCTTCATGGACTTCTTGTATGATCTTGGACTTCAATTGATAGGTCTTGATCCATTGAAAATGCCCCATAATGCCGGCAGCACACAGAGGCAGCAATCTGCCAGAATCGGCAGCTTCTCCTAGTGTGACTAGGAGAACTTGTTTCTTCATGCTTTTCTTCAATGCCATGGCCTAGTGTCTTCCTCTTCCCTTCATAAAGCTTGGACCATCTTCACATATGCATTTGTGCACCATTTGGTCCATTAAAAACAGAAAACACAAAAAGGGGGCAGTAGGTTCCTGGAATCGGCAGATTTGACCTTGTTGTAGTAATTCCGGCTTATCTTCCTCCGTGGAGCTCCGATTGATGCGATTCCAAGTCTCACGTAAACTAGACACATAGGGCCATCTCCCCATAAAATATCTCAGCCAAATTCCAAGTAAGTCGTCGGGAATGATTTTTCGAAGTTGGGACACAGTCCCAGGAAAATCCTGGAAGCCCCTGGATTGGAATGTCCGGACTGCCCTTTTGCAGCCAAGTTTTGGGTAACTTCCCGAACTCCGATTAATCTGAAATTTTAACACAGCATTCCTCAACATATGAATATTAAGCACATAAAATTTCATGGAATTCGGACAAGGATAGGTCATACTTTTGCACATCTCAAAATCACGAAAAAGACACATTTTGCAATATTTTCCAGATTTCTCAAACTTAGTCATTTTTCGGATTCTTAACCATTTTTCACAAAACTCTACCAAAATTGACACTAACTATATTATGACTCGATCTTAGACAAATAAGGGTTAAACAAAGCATAAACGAGGGCATAAGCATATAATATCGTCGCACATTGTGCTCCTATCATCTGGCACACATGTAGGGCTTGGCAAGTTTTGGATCAACTCCACCTTTGCTTTGTCAACTTCAATGCCTTTCTCGGATATGATATGGCCAAGAACTATACCTTGATTCACCATAAAGTGACACTTTTCTCAATTAAGTACAAGGTTAGTCTCTACACACCTCTCAAGTATCTCCTCCAAGTTCTCTAAACATGAGTCGAAGTTGCGTCCATATACGCTAAAGTCATCCATGAAGACCTCGATCTTACTTTCAATAAAGTCGGAGAAGATATTTTACATACAATATTGAAACGTTCCGGGTGCATTGCATAGGCCGAATGGCATCCTCCTATAAGCAAAGGTGCCAAATGGACATGTGAAAGTAGATGGACATGTGAAAGTAGTCTTCTCTTGATCATCCGGGTGTATGGCGATTTGATTGTATCCACTATAACCATCAAGAAAGCAATAATAGCTATGGCCGGCCAACCTCTCAAGGATTTGATCCACGAATGGCAAAGGCATGTGATCCTTCCTTGTTGTTGCATTGAGCTTTCTATAGTCGATACACATGCGATGACCGGTTACTAGCTTTTGTGGTACAAGTTCATTCTTTTCATTCTTCACAACCGTTACACCACTCTTCTTGGGAACTACTTGCACGGGTGAGATCTACTTGCTATCCGAAATAGGGTAGATGACGCCACAATCAAGCAACTTGATAATTTCGTCTTTGACGACTGTCATCATTGGTGGGTGAAGTCGACGTTGCCCTTCTCTTGTAGGCTTCGTACCTTCCTCTAACAAAATACGATGAACACATGTTGTAGGGCTTATTCCCTTGATATCCACCAAAGTCTAACCTATAGCGGCCTTATGCTTCTTAAGTACATGGATTAAATCCACTTTGTGCTTCTCACTCAGCAATGAAGACATAATAATCGGTAAAGTATTTTCTTCTCCAAGATAAACATATTTCCAGTGACTAGGGAGCTCTTTTAGTTCTAACTTTGGGGCCTCCTCCACACTTGGACGAAATTTGTTTGTGGCACTTGGAATTGACAAGAACGAGTTCGAAGTATACCTAGGGGCTGCATTGAGTTTGGCAACCACCTCCTTCATGCTTGGCTCGGCATAGATTTCCTCTACTACCTCAACTCGTGCTCTCTCCATGTCAAAACCGACCCCTCGCTCGATCGCTAGTTGCTATGTATCAAGGGAGGTCGACATAACTTGCTGGAACTCCTCCAAAACATCAATAGTTCGGTCCTCCTTCATATCAATAATGGGGTATTTCATGGCATCGAAAATGTTGAACTTAATCATCTCCCCATCGAACTCCATTGTCAAGTTGCCCTCAGCCACATCGATCTTAGTCCTTGCCGTCCTCATGAAGGGTAGGCCAAATAGCAATTGAGTGCTATTAACCGGCGAGTCTTCCATCTCTATAATATAGAAATCGGCCAGAAAGATCAATTGGTTCACTTGCATAAGCACATCTTCAACATAGCCTTCCGGATACTTGCTTGATCGATCTGCGAGTTGTATGATGACATTGTTCTTCTTGAGAGGTCCTATGCTCAACGTTTGGTACCACATTAAGAGGCATGATATTGATTGAAGTTCCCAAGTCCAACATCACATTGTCGAACCGTGTATTGCCTATAACACAAGGCACGTTGAAGTTTCCGGATCTTTCATCTTTGGTGGCAACTGACGGCCGACACCGTTTCACTCATTGTCACCACACGAGTCTGCCTCGTATGCCTCTTTGCCGTACAAACCTATTTAAGAAACTTGGTATATTTAGGAACTTGCTTAATGCACTCCAACAAATGAATGTTGACTTGCACTTTTCGGAAAATCTCCAACACTTCCTCGTCGGACTTATCCTTCTTTGATCTTGCAAAGCGCGAAGGGAATAGAATGCTTGAGTTCGGTACCCCTCCCTTTTGTACTAGGCTCGGCTGCAACTCCGTTTTCGATGTCGCGAGATCATGCTCAAGCTCGTGGCGCAGCCCCTCTCTCTCGGCAGCTTTCTTCCTTGTCTCGGCAGCAGCCCTGCCCTCGGCAGGCTGCACGTTCGGCTGCTCGGCAGCATTGTGGCTCTCGGCAATAGGTGTGTTGCCGGCAATGGCAGGTTCGGCAGCTACTTCTTCTTCCTCGATGATGTCGAGAGACACACCTTTCTTCTTAAGTCTCTTTGGAGGCAACAACTCCCTTCTGCTTCGAGTTTTGATCACCTTAGCTTGCTCATTCCTCGGATTTGGAATTGTATTGCTTGGCAATTTGCCTTGCTCATTGAATCTTCCAATAAAGTCCACAACTTGCCCCATTTGAGTCTTGAGCTCACCTATAGTCTTCGAGTGATTTTGTTGCGCCGCAAGCAACGCTTGAGTAGCACTCGAAAAAGATTGAATCAAAGCATCATAGTAAGGATTGCTCGATCCTCCTTGCACTTGGCTCAGCATAGCATGGCTTGGTTGAAACTGCCTTGGCTCGGCTGCTCTCCTTGGTTCGGCTGATACGGAGCTCTTGGGGCATAAGGTGCACTCGGTTAATAGGGGGCAGCAGCCCTTTAGCTCGGCTGCATCGGTCCCCTCAAGACATTCTCGTTGTTTGACCACCTAAAGTTCGGATGATTGTTGAACCTCGGGTTGAAGTTGCCGTACCTTTGTCCTTGAAAACCAATGGCGTTGCACTCCTCTACTCCCTCATTCGATGCAAGTTAAGGGCATAGCTCGGTTTCATGGTTCTCGGTGCACACGCCACAAACCAAGGCACGCTTCCCCTTCATCATACTACTCACCAAGTCGGCAAGCTTGTCAACTTTCTCTTCCAACTTTGAATTCGAAGACGTCTCATGTACCTTCTCGCTCCTCACGGCATCGTCGCGTGCCATGCCAAATTGTTGGTTATTCAAAGCTCGAATCTCCAATAAATTTCTTGCCGGTGTAGCGTCCATCTCCAAGAAACTACCTCCAACGGCCGAATCAAGAAACTCCCTCTCCATTAAGTGCAATCTCTCATAGAAATATTACAACAAGAGTTCATCGCTAATGCCATGCGATGGACATAAAGAGACAAGGGACTTGAACCTCTTGTAGTAATTAAAGAAAGTCTCATCTCCGGCTTACTTCACACTTGTAATTTGCTTCCTGAAATCCGTGATACGTGAAGCAGGAAAGTACTTGATGATAGGAGCACAAAGTGCTACGATATTAATATGTTTATGCCCTCGTTTATGCTTTGTTTAGTCCTTATTTATCTAACATAGAGTCATATGTTTACGCCCTTGATTTGTGGAGATTATCTGAAGAGTAAGCATATGGTTTTAGTTCATTGGTGCACATAGTCGTTAATTGAGGTTTTTCCATAAAATTTTCACAAAGTGCTTTCGTTTCTTTGATATATGCAAGTCACTCTTCGTAATTCATTATCTTTACTTGCATATACTTATGTGTGAATAACCATGCTTCGAGTGAAAAGAAGAGAGTATGCCTAGTGAGGAGGATCAGATTAGCTCAACATGTTTACATGCTTATATGTTGCTCTCGCATGCTTTTATTAATGATACATGTTCATGAAACTTGGAATTTTCATGCTTAGCATTCTCATGCATCAACTTGAAAGCTATGTGTTCATACGAGCCTGAGACAAATCATTAGGGGTAATAGTATGTTTAGAGCCTTAGTTTTATTTAGTTTTGTTAAGGGACTAGCAAAAGATAAGTGTGGAGTAGTTGATAGGAGCACAAAGTGCTACGATATTAATATGTTTATGCCCTCGTTTATGCTTTGTTTAGCCCTTATTTATCTAAGATCGAGTCATAATATAGATTAGTGAATGTTTAGTAGAGTTTGGCAAAATTGTGCTTAAAAGCTGAAAATTTACAGAAAATTAACAAAGTGCTGAAAATCGAAGTCATTATATGTTTCGTTGATTCTGTAAAGCTTCCATGTTGCTTTTGATGGATTTTTCTTCTCTTTTGAGCAGTACACACATATATGATCAAACAATGGAAAGAATTTGAGTGATTGGAGCTAAAGAATATGCCGGAAATTGCTACGCAATTTCGGATACAATAGGTTCCAGGAATTTCCTGGGCACATCACTCAAATTCCCGATTTTCCCCAGAACAACTAATTTGGAACTAGAAAACGTGCCACACATGCCTGGAAAGATCTTTGAGTCTAGTTTCATAAAAATTGGAATCGCATCAATAGCTATTTTTTGGAGAATGTTATGCTCGATTGAAGACACAAAGGTCCAATCTGCGGAGAAGAAACAAGATTTCAGCTTAGTCCCTGCTGATAGGCTGCAAATCTCCGAATGCTAACTTGCAGCCTCTGCCGCTGCGTAGCGCTGATAGGAGCACAATGTGCGACGATATTAATGTGTTTACGCCCTCATTTATGCTTCGTTTAACCCTTATTTATCTAAGATAGAGTCATAATATAGTTTAGTGTCATTTTGGTAGAGTTTTGATAAAATATGCTTTAGAATCCGAAAAATGACTAAGTTTATAGAATTCTGAAAAATAGTGCAAAATGTGTCTTTTTCGTGATTCTGAGATGAATGAATTGTGACCTATCCTTTTCCAAATTTGCTGAAATTTGGTATGCATTTTGTTGGCTTGCTAAAGAGTTTTGTGTCAAAAATACAGATCAATCGGAGCACTGAGGAAAAAGTTATATTCGGTTAAAGTCACAAAGGTCAGATCTGCTGAGAAGAAGGAAGAAAATCAGCTTCGCTTATACTCGCCAGAGCTCGCTCGCCAAGCCCTTGTTTGTTCGCCAAACAACCTTGCTCGCCAGAAGCCTTCGCTCGCCAAGTCCTTGTTCTGCCGCCAACAACCTTGCTAGCCAGAAGATCAGCCACCAACACTAGCTCGCCAGCTTGCACATATCCGCTCGCCAACCATCCGCGCATGCCAGTATACATAATTCGCGCTACTCGCCAGAAGCCTATACTCGCCAGCACCAGACTCGCCACCAAGAAGCCTCGCCAGTACCCGATACTAGCAAAGTCTGTACTCGCGAGCATAGAGGAATTTCCGATAATGTCTTCAAGCGGCTGCAAGCGTGCCAAATCATTCCAAAGAGCTTTGCAACGTCCAAGAAGAAATCATAAGCCGGCCAAGCAAGAGTTTCTTTGTTCAATAAGGAGAGAAAAGCCTATTCCAACTCGGATTTAGAAACCTTATTTATTGAAGATTTCTATCCCGTTTTGAACAAGAAAAAGTCCCAAACTTCACAGCCTTTCTCCTATATATAGAGGCCGGCACCCATCATGAAAAGGTGTCACATCTATTGCTAAAACACAAAGCCAAAGCTCTACCAAATTCTCCCCAAAAGTCCTACATAAACCCTAGCCGAAATCACCTCCACCTTCACCTAAGTTTCTGCCGAAACTTGGAACCTTTGTCTGCCGACACAACCCTTTGCCAAGCAGCCTCCATACCTCTTCCATCTTCCGCCGGATCCACACGAGTCGAAGTTGACGAGAACCGAGGCTCGCGTACAATAATAAACACTGCAATCGTTAGTAGTATAGACATAAGTAGGGATCGTTCTAAGCCGGGAATTAAGGGTACCTGAAATATGAAATTGTTAGACTCTTTATTCACAATAATATACATCGAAAATCATCAAATCATGGGGGTAATGGTGTCGGCAGCTAGGCTGCCCTAGAGCTAGGTACGGCACAAAAACAAACACACGAAACAAGAAACATTTAGTTCCTAGGCTCGGCAGCAATAGGCTGCCTCTAATCCACTTACATGCATAAAAACAGAAATTTAAAGTCCTAAATTACTATTTACAAGTTTGGTCGACATTCTTCCACAAAGCACTAACACGAAAGCAATCAAAACACATAATGAACAAGTAAGCAAGACTCACAGCAAGATGTTAACATGTTCTAGACTCAACTTAACTCCAACCCAATTAGCTCCTAATCGGCGCCACTACTAATTGATTAAGACTCCTCATGTATTTTAAGTGACTAATCGCCTAACCTTAAAATTATACTAGTCATCTTTGAATATTCTAATCGACGTAAACAAACATGACAAGTAATTAAGCACAAAGTCTTTTTCTTTAGTTGGAAACAAGTTAAATAAGCAAGGCGTCACAACTTCTTATTAACAAGCATGTTCATTTAAATTACTCTAGCCCTCGTGAAAACAACACAAATTAAAATAACCCTAAAGATTGATTACTTAACCCATATTATTTTCGGCTAATGAGATTAACAATCTACATATTGCAATTACATAGACTACCAATCTTTAAGCACACGAATTTAAAGAACAAGTCAAGAAAACCCTAAAACAAAGTTAACATGCATTCTTGCCGATTATCCTATTAACTAATTCGTTGCATATTTCCCTTACTTTTTAACATGCAATTTGTATTCTTACATCCAAAAACCAGATAAAAATTAAGAAAACAAATTGATCAAGCAAATTATAAAACCAAATCTCAATCCAATTCATACATAGACATACAACTTGAAACCAAGAATTCATGCTAACTTCATAGACAAAGTTTAACATAGCTACAACAAAAATTACAAAACCAAGAGAAGGGAGTGGATCACACATTAGAAACCTTGGAGACTTCGTCTTGTATGGATCCGGCGGCTTGTGGTGATCGGCGAAAGGCTGATGCTCGGCAAGGAAGCAAAGTCGGCAGCAAGTTCCAAAATTCGGCAGAAGTTTTGGGTGGGATGGAGGTGGTTTTGGTTAGGGTTTTTGTGTAGGACTCTGGGGGAAATTTAGGTAGAGCTTTGGCTAGATTTTTACTTTGGAATGTGACAAGTTTTTCTGTGTAAAAGTTGGCTATATATAGAAGAAAAAAAACTGCTAGGGTTGCCGGCAGCCCTACTTACAAAAGGTAATCAGAAAATCTAGTAGAATAAGGTTTTGAAACCTTCCTTTCATAGTTCAATTAGGTTTTCTTTTTCTGAATTTTTCTTTAAGACTTGGGCTTCACATCTTCATGGACTTCTTGTATAGGCTTTGCACTCCATTTGATAGGCCTTGATCCACCGAAAATGCCCCAAAGCCCGTCAAGCATGCAGATCGGCAGCCTTGCTTGCCAATCAGCAACATCTCCTGGCTTGACTAGGAGAGCCTCTTTTCTTCAACTTTTTCTTCATTGCTTTAGCTTGGTGTCTTCCTCTATCCTTCCTTAAGCTTGGACAATCATCACATATGCATTTGTACACCATATGTCCATCGAAAACAGAAATTAAGGATAAGAGGCAGTAGCATTCTGGAATCGGCTGGAATGACCTTGCTTAGGTAAATCCGGCTTATCTCCCTCCTCAGAGCTCCGATTGATACGATTCCAACTCTCAGATAAACTAGACACGTAGAGCTTCCTCTATATAAAAGGGTTTGACCAAATTCCTTGTGAAATATCGGGAATGAATTTTTGAAGTTGGGACATAGTCCCAGGAAAAATCCTGGAAGTCCCTGGATTGGTTTGCTCAAACTGCTGATTTGCAGCCATCTTTTGGGTGACTTTCTGAACTCCGATTGATCTGTATTTTTGACACAAGACCCTTTAGTAAGCCAATAATATGCATACCAAATTTCAGAAAATTTGGAAAATAATAAGTCAGTCAAACACAGCCCTCAAAATCACGAAAACAACATATTTTGCACTTTTTCCTCAGATTTCTATACTTATCTTTTGCTAATTATGCACATTTTTCCAAAACTCTACCAAAATGACACTAAACTATATTATGACTCAATCTTAGACAAATAAGGGTTAAACAAAGCATAAACGAGGGCATAAGCATATAATATCGTCGCACATTGTGCTCCTATCAACTACCCCACACTTATCTTTTGCTAGTCCCTTAGCAAACTAAATTAAACTAGACTCTAAACAAACTATTGCCCCTAACAATTTGTCTCAGGCTCGTATGTACACATAGCTTTCAAGTTAATGCATGAGAATGCTAAGCACGAAAATTCCGAGCTTCATGAACATGCAACATCAATATGAACATATAAGAGCAAAAATGTAAGCATGTAAAGATGTTAAAGCTAATCCAAATCACCTCACTAGGCATACTCTCTTCTTTTCTCTCGAAGCATGGTTATTCACTCAATAGTATATGCAAGAGCAAGATAACGAATTACAAAGAGTAACTTGCATATGTCATGAAACAAAAGCACTTTGTGAATAAATTTTTGAAGGAAAAACCTCATATGATAACTATATGCACCAATGAACCAAAACCATATGCTTACTCTTGAGATAATCTCCACAAATTAAATTTAACCATCTTAAGAATCATGAAAAGATTAATAAATGGTTGTAATGGGGCTAGGCTAAGAGGTATTCGATATTTGGATAAGGAGGCTCAAAACGTCACCGTGTAGTTTAGCAAAGCTCAAATCTCCTTATGTCTTCTCACCAAGGGTCGGATTATTTCTTGTTGAACCCATACTTCATTCTTTTCTTTCCCACAACATAGTGAATATGAACAAAGGTCAAAATATAACAATGGTAGACCTTCACATGCATACAAAACTCCAATTTCACAACACTTTTTCAAGACTAGACTTAGCAATTTTCTTTTTGAAACCGTGCCTCTTTCTTTTCTTTTCTTTCGGACTTGATTTTTCTCTTTTCTTTTCTTTTTCTGTCCGAATCACATATTTTCTGTTTTCTTTACACTAGGCACGGCACAATTACAATTTTCATACAATTTTCTAGCTAAGTCTACCCCACACTTGTTCTTCTTCATCACTTCACGCGAAAACTCCTTCAAAAATCAAGCTTTGCCGTCACATAAGGTAAAGGCATCATTATACTAAGCTCATGGAAAGTGTTTAAGGGTGATGAAAGAAAAGACTAATCGTAGGCTCAAAGAGGTTTACTAAGGTGTCCCACGACGGGCACAAATAGGCACATGCTTTATTTGACAATGGTGGTAAACCTAAAAGATCTTTATTCAATCACTTTCAAAATCAAGGTATTTTATGATAAAAGCGTTTTGAAAATCAACAAGAATAAGTTCTAGCAATACTAGAGTTCATTAAAAAGCTATGGCACATAGTCATCGAATAATCAAAGAATTATGAGGTTTCATACTTCCTATGAATCTATCGAATTTTATCTTTTTATCGCTTAAGAAGAAAGAAATTTGGCTCTAAAGCTCACATAGGTTATAATCGAAATAAACTAGCTAAAACATGCATGCTTGGTTAATCAACAAGTCCTACATTCTCCTACCAATGCACATAATCCATGAAACTCACAATTCTAATTGTATGCACAACTATCATCTATGTATGCAAAGAGGAGAAAAACATCATTGACATATTAGGGGCATCCTAAGACTCAAAACAAACAAATTAAACACTCTATTTTTGCATTATAATTTTCTGGATTTTCTATTTTATACTAAGCACGTGAAAACATAAACGGAATACGTTACCCCACCTCACACTTAGAAAATTACATTGCCCTCAATGTAAGCACAAATCTATATCAACGAATTTCCTAAGCATGCAATAGACTAACATATTCCAACATATCATCACAAATCAAAGAAAAAGAGAAGGGTTAGAAATTGCAAACGCTCGGTGATGGCTCCTTCACTTTTCTTTGATCGAATTGGGTTGTCTCCTAAGTAGCGCTTTTGTGTTTATAGTCCATTGCTTAGACTTTTCACCTTTGTTACTCTCGAGTGTTCATCGCACTCCAAAGTAGTTCAAATCGACGAGAAGAAGCGCAACAAGAAGATCGTTGCATGTTGTATCCGAGTCGGTGTCAAGCTGCGTATCCGGCGACGTTTCTGACGTGTCCGGCAGTTCTTCCATCATGACCGGCGTATCCGGCGGCATTGCTGCATTGCTCTCGGCTTCTAGTATCATCTTGTCAATCCTACCGGCGATGGCAGGTCCGGCAGGAGATGTAGTTGCAGCAGAACCGAAGGGTTGCCTCTCGGCAGTGGGCAGTAGCATTGGTTGGACGTCCGGCTGTGGCGGCAGCAAGCGTGTCTCGGCGGCAGTGTTGGGGCATTGGGGTGCTGGATCGGTAGTGAGGCAGTAAGGCTCGGCAAGGACAGTAGGTACGGCAGCCCCTTGGCTTGGAGGATCGTGGACATCGGTTTCATCATTTAGAGGCTCAAATGGCTCGTAGTACGGCTTGAGTCTATGTCCATTCACCTTGAATATGTTTCCCGTAACTTCATTCCAAATCTCTATGGCTCCATGTGGAAATACTTAAAGAACAATGAATGGTCCAAGCCAACGAGAGCGCAACTTACCCGGAAAAAGTTTGAGTCGTGAGTGATACAAGGGAACTTTTTGGCCAACTTCAAACTTCTTCCATCGAAGCATCTTATCATGAGCAACCTTGGTCTTTTGCTTGTAAATCCATGCGGCTTCATTAGCTTCATTCCGTATTTCTTCGAGTTCGTTGAATTGAAGCTTCCTATGAAGGCCGGCCTCATCAATGTTCATGTTGAAAGCCTTAATTGCCCACCATGCTTTGTGCTCTAGCTCAACCGGTAAGTGACATGTTTTACCATAAGTTAACCGAAAAGGTGACATACCTATCGGAGTCTTGTATGCAGTCCTATACGCCCATAAAGCATCATCGAGACGATCACTCCAATCCTTCCTTGAAGGTCCAACGGTTTTCTCAAGTATTTACTTGATCTCTCGATTACTTACCTCGGCCATGCCACTTGTTTGGGGGTGATAAGGTGTAGATACCTTATGAGTGACTCCATACTTCTTCAGTAAGGCCTCAATGGTGCGGTTACAAAAAGGAGATCCTCCATCGCTAATCAAGACTCTTGGAACTCCAAAACGAGAAAAGATGTTGGTCTTGAGAAACTCGGCTACCACCTTAGAATCATTAGTGCGTGTAGCTTTGGCTTCGATCCACTTTGACACATAATCAACCGCTAACAAGATGTAGAGAAAGCCCTTACGTGAAGGAAACTGTCCCATGAAGTCAATCCCCCCAAAGATCATGAATCTCAATGGCATTAATAGAAGTGAGCGGCATTTGATCTCGCGGTCCAATATTCCCCATTCTTTGGCAACGGTCACATGACTTACAAAATATGTACGCGTCCTTAAAAATTGTAGGCCAAAATAATCCACACTCGAGTACCTTCAAAGCGGTCTTCTTAGCTCCAAAATGCCCTCCACACGCCTCGCTATGACAAAGCGTTAAGATCGGTTTATGCTCATGCTCGGCAACACATCTTCTAAGCACTTGATCACCACATTGCTTCCATAAGTACGGATCATCCCAAAGATAATGACGTGATTCTTTCTTGAGTTTCTCACGTTGGTGGCGCGGCAAGGTACAAGGGAATGTCCGAGTGGCAAGAAAGTTGGCAATGTCGGCATACCAAGGCTCAAGAACTTCAAGTCGAAAAAGTTGCTCATCCGGAAAGGATTCCAATAGGGGCAGCCGATCCCTATCATTGACAAGTCTACTCAAATGATCGGCTACAACATTCTCTACTCCCTCCTTGTCTTTAATCTCAATATCGAACTCTTGAAGCAAAAGAATCCATCGTATGAGCCTCGTCTTAGCATCCTTCTTTGTCATAAGATATCTCAAAGCGGCATGATCACTATAAACAATAACTTTGGAATTCAAAAGATATCATCGAAACTTTTCCAAAGCAAAGATTACTGCTAAGAGTTCTTTCTCCGTTGTTGTGTAGTTGAGTTGAGCATCATTAAGAGTCCTTGAAGCATAATAAATGGCACATGGCTTCTTCTCAATTCGTTGTCCAAGTACCACTCCAAGTGCATAATCACTAGCATCACACATTATCTCAAACGGCTCATCCCAATTAGGGGAAACCAAAACCGGCGCCGTACATAACATAGTCTTCAATCGGCAAAAGCTATCTTCACACGCCTTCGACCACTCGAACGTCACCTCCTTTTGTAATAAGTTGCTCAATGGCTTTGCAATTAAAGAGAAGTCTTTGATGAATCGTCGATAAAACCCCGCATGGCCAAGAAAACTTCTCACATCTCTTACGCACCTTGGGCTCGGCAATGCTTGAATAAGCCCCACTTTGGCTTTGTCAACCTCTAACCTCTTGCTGAAATAATGTGCCCAAGAACAATGTCTTGCGTGACCATGAAGTGACACTTCTCTCAATTGAGCACAAGATTGGTCTCTACACACCTCTCAAGTATCTTCTCCAAGTTTCCCAAACATGCATCGAAGGTGCCTCCATACACACTAAAGTCATCCATAAACACTTCGATAATGTCTTCAATAAAATCCGAGAAGATAGCATACATACATCTTTGAAAAGTTCCGGGTGCGTTGCATAGACCAAATGGCATTCGTCGATAAGCAAACGTGCCAAATGGACAAGTAAAACTAGTCTTCTCTTGATCATCCGGATGTATCATGATTTAATTGTAGCCACTATAACCATCAAGAAAGCAATAGAAAGAATGGCCGGCTAACCTCTCTAGCATTTGATCCATGAACGACAAAGGCATGTGATCCTTCCTTGTTGTAGCGTTTAGCTTCCTATAGTCGATGCACATCCGATGACCGGTTACAAGTCTTTGTGGTACAAGCTCATTCTTCTCATTCTTGACAACCATTACACCACTCTTCTTTGACACTACTTGCACGGGAGATATCCACTTACTATCTGAAATTTGGTAAATCACCCCACAATCAAGCAACTTGATAATCTCATCTTTCACAACTTTCATCATTGGAGGGTGAAGTCGACGTTGAGCTTCCTTAGTCGGCTTAGCTCCTTCTTCTAACAAGATACGATGAACACATGTAGTAGGGCTTATTCCCTTGATATCCGCTAAGGTCCAACCTATCGCGGTCTTGTACTTCTTAAGCACACTTATCAAATCAACCTCTTGCTTCTCACTAAGCATTGAAGAAACAATAACCGGTAAAGTACCTTCTTCTCCAAGATAAACATACTTCAAATGACTAGGGAGCTCTTTAAGTTCTAACTTTGGAGCATCTTCCACACTTGGTCGAAATTTGGTTGTGGCACTTGGAATTGACAAGAACAAATCAAATACTTTAGCAAATGGCCGAGCCTCTAGCTCGGCACACACTTCTATTAAGCTCGGCAACATCATGTATGGCTCGGCAACATTGCTAGGCTCGGCAATGTTGCATGGTTTGGCAATGCAGCTCCTCTCTTGCTCATTCGTGACTCGTTCTCCCTTCTTGTCAAAACCGACCCCTTGCTCGATCGCTAATTGCTATGCGTCGAGCGAGGTCGATATAACCTGCTCGACCTCCTCCAATACATCAATGGCGCAACCATCCTTCAAATCGGCATTGAGAAATTTCATGGCATCAAAAACATTAAACTTGATCACCTCATCATCAAACTCCATAGTTAGGTTACCCTTGGCCACATCTATCTTTGTGCGTGCCGTCCTCATAAATGGTCGACCAAGTAGCAATTGCGTGCTATTGACCGATGAATCCTCCATCTCAACCACATAGAAATCGGCGGGGAATATCAATTGGTTTACTTGCACAAGAACATCTTCCACATAGTGATAGGAGCACAATGTGCGACGATATTAATATGCTTATGCCCTCATTTATGCTTCGTTTAATCCTTATTTACCTAAGATAGAGTCATAATTTAGTTTAGTGTCAATTTGGTAGAGTTTTGGAGAAATTGTGCTTAATTGTCAGAAAAACGACTAAGTATAGAAATCTGAGGCAAAACTGCAAAATATGTTGTTTTCGTGATTTTAAGGCTTGTTTTTGACTGACCTATCCTTTTCTAAATTTGATGAACTTTCGTATGCATATAGTCGGCAAGATAAAGTATATTGTGTCAAAAATTCAGAGCAATCGGAGTTTGGGAAGTCACCCAAACGGTGGCTGCAACTTGGCAGTTCGAGCAAAGATCACCAGGGACTACCAGGATTTTCCTGGGACTGTGTCCTGAATTCCAGAATTTCTGTGGGACACATCGCTTGGAGTCAAAGAACGTGCAATATGCCGTTGGAAAGCTCTACGAGTCTAGTTTCTCTGGGACTTAGAATCGCATTAATCGGAGCTCTGAGGAGGAAGTTATGCCGGATTTACTGGAGTAAGGTCATTCTGCCGGGAAAACAACAACTTTCCCGGTTGCATCAGGATAACTCTCCATTGGATTTTTGGAAGCATGGATCGGATATTATGGACCTAAAGACTTATTGGACATGTCCATGCTATTCAAATGAGGCTGATTGAAGTCCAAGATCAGAATTAATGTCATATTAGCACCACAAATCCCATAGAAAATTCAAGCCGATTCCATAGTTCATCACCACCACCGATCGCAAGACATCATCCCACCGAATCTTCCTTTGTCGATTCCTCTACAAGGTTTCTTTTAAAATGTGATTCACTCATCTCTCATGGCTTGTAATTTTCTGTATAATTACTTAACTTTGTCTATGAAGTTTGTAAGGATTTGTGGATGGTTATTTGGTTTTATTAATTTTATATTGGATTTCCGAAATTCTGTTATGTGTTTTGGTTTTCTTTTTGTTTAATTGATGAACATGTATATGACGAATTGATTGTATGGTAATAGGGCAGTAACTTTGTTGCATGATTTGATGATTTTGTTTGGTTTATTTTCTGAATTCGTATGCACAACAAGTTTTAGGGTTAAGAAAAGCTTTAGCTAGGCTGATCTTGGGTTTAATTCTTTATGTTGCCGAATCAATTTATGAAATAATTTATACACGAAGTTACGTTATTTTGTATTGATATTAAGGGTAGAGTAATTCAGAAAATATGCATGTTGAAGCAAGGTGAGGTGACGCCATACTTGTTGCATGTTTCCAATTCGACTCATTGTGCTTATGTGTTCCTTGGTTTAATTTCTACACGAAGTGTCTTTAAACTGATTAGCACTATGTTTAGGGTTATGCCCGAAGCTAATTCTAAATAATTGAGGAGTTTTGAATGATTAGATGAACCACGAAGGGCTCTAGTTATAATTGGAACTAAATTGCATGAAATCGGTGATAAATGTTGCTGCCATATTGTTGTTTTGTGATTGATTTGTTATATGTCATGTGAGTTTTGTGTGATGTGTATTGTGTGAAAGATGTTGATCACACGTAAATTTATAATTTAGGATTTAATTTCGTAATTTTCAGTAGGTTTTAGAATCAATCAACAAACCTCCAATTTGATTTTTTTTGTAATGCTTTATGTGATTGAACGCCCTTGATTTCCCCGGACTGAACGATCCCTACTTGTCCTATACTAACGATGACACAAGAGGGTAATATTTGTATGAAATTATTTTGCAGGTACAATGTGCTTGGATAATAGCTCCATCAATTTTTGGCGCCGTTGCCGGGGAAATTATAAAGTTTTGATTCATGAAGTGTTACTTTGTAACTTTGTATCAATTTTTGGATGTGTATAATTTTTCCTTAGTTTTGGGATATGTATAATAGGATTTTCGGACTTGTAATTGTAAGTAGGAAATTTCGGTTTTCGGTTTTTGGTTTTCATGAGTTGCCGAGTATGTGATATATTATGTGTGTGATTGTTTGTAACACTTAGATAAATTTCTAGGAAGTTGATAGTTTTATGTATGTTTGAGTTTATTGTAGTTTCTAAAGTGTAATATGTAGGGAGAAGCCACATTTGTTGGCCTTAGCCTTAACCCTTCATACGAATGATGCCATGTTAGGTATGTTTTTGTATAGACTGCGAAACGTGGGAAAGGTCCCCCCCATGCATAAAGACGCTAACTTGGTATTTTTTTATGAGGTTGAGGGCGGCTTTGATCAACATTTGTAGACCGCTAGTGATCCGAGTTCGTTTTACAAAGTATAGGGCAAGTTATTTTCATTGATTGGTTCTCAGGTTTGTAAAACTGGTTCTCAAGGCCCACAAAATGATGTTCATTCTCGGTGAGTGAGTCAATAGGGAGTTCGCTCTCCGTGGTTACCAAGAACGAGTCCTGCCTGGTTCCTATAGGGAGTTCGCTCTCCATGAATCTTAACGACACCGCCTTAGAAAAGTGAAATATGCTCGAACTAGTCGATAGCTTGGGCCGAAGCATCACCTCACTTTAGAGGCTAGAAAATAACTTGACATATGTGATTTTTTTTTTCTTCAACCCAATTTGTCTTTAATTTTTGAGGTATATCGGAATAAGCATGATACTACCTTGGGGCTGTATCAGTCTATTGCACTGTTATCTCCTCTACTCCACGTACCTTGAGAGTTAGGGTTTTTGAATAAAATCAACTAGAAAGAAGCTAGGTTGTGACGTCATGTGTTTTGTACATGTTGAAATCGATGTTTGAAATTTTTTTTCCACAGTTGTGAAATTTTCGATGCTTTATGTGAATGACGATTTGTGTGAAGTTTTGAGAATTTTGTTTGTGTGTTTTGCCTTGTAAATTTTGTGTGCCATTGTATGATCTCTTAAATTTTTTTTTCTTCTTTCTGTGAACAGTGATCGTAAATAGTGACGGTGAACAGTGAAATCGTAATAGTGTCGTGAACAGTAATTTTTTATTTTTTTTTATTTTTTTTATTTTTTAACTTATACATATTACTTCTAACTTATTCTAACTCATTCTTTCTAACCTATACATGTTGATTCTCAAGATTCTTGTAGAATTTAATTGTTAGTTGCAGATCATAAGGAAGAGGTGAAGAATTATATTGTAAACAGTTGATTGAAGCTCTCATTGACTTGGGAAGGACGACAAGTATTGCAAGAAATGAGACTCCATACTCCAAACTTTTGTTCATAATTTGCAATTAAATTCTACTTAGCTAATTATTGTATATTTATACACTAACTTCTAACTTTAGCTAATTCACTAACTCACTACTAACTTATTCTTTGAATTCTCATCTCCACTCTTCTACATTTCTTTATCTTGATGTGATGCAGTTGAAGAGTGGAGTAATCATGCATCAAGTTATGATAACCATTGTAAGGAGGCACGAATTTGGAGTGCGCACTCCAAAAGGCGTCGCCCACAACTTGAATAAGAAGTGAAGAGTCTAGGATGAGTAGACTATAAACATTAAGCGCTGCATGGGAGGCAACCCATTTCAATCAAAATTGTGAAGGAGCCGTCAACGAGAGTTTGAATTTTCTAAATCCCTAAACTCTTTTTGGTTGAATTGTATAAATGTGGAACTTGTGAAATTTATCATATGCTTAGAAATTACAACATTATTTCTGGTTTACATTGAGGACAATGTAATTTTCTAAGTGTGGGGTAGAGAATACATGTTTTACATATTTGTTTTTATTTTGAGTCTTTGTTTCGAGTCATAAAAAAAAATTAAAAAAAAAAATTGGAAAAATCAGAAAAATTAAAAAAATTTCGTTTGTTTTGTTTTGTTTGAGTCTTAGGATGCCCCTAAAGAGTCTATGATGATTATATCTTGGAATGCATAGATGATGGTTTTGCATGATCATAAGAATTAAATTGTGAGTTTCATGGATATTATGATTGGTATGAATTTGTGAGATTTTGATTGATATATGAGAAGCATGCTTGTTTGAGTTGATTTTATTCTATAACATCCTATGTGAGCTTTAGAGCCTATATGCTTTCTTCATGAGTTGTTAAAATTGAGCAGAAATTTTTCGAATCTCATTGTTCTTTGCATAATCAATGACTATGTGCTATAGCTTTTTGATGGACTCTAGAATGCTAGAACTTGCTCTTGTTGAATTTTGAGACTATTATTCATGACTATGCTATGATTTTGAATATGATTGAAAAGATCTTGTTAGGATTACCACCAAAGCCAAACAAAGCATGTGCCTAATTTCTGCCCGTCGTGGGACTCCTTAGTTTTAACCCTATTGAGGCTACGTTTAGCCATTTTCTTTCATCACCGTGAAACACATTTCTTGAACTCAGAATAGTTTAACCCTTTCCCTTGTTATCAAGACTTGGTAAAGCTGAACTTTATTGTGGAATTGTGAGTTGATGTGATGATTTGAAGCAAGTGTGGGGTGAGCCAATCCAAAATTATAAAAAGAAATATATGTGTTGCCGAAACAAAAAGAAATTAAAGAGATATCGGACAGAAAAGAAATGAAAGTAAAATTCGATCCGAAAGAAGAACAAAGAAAAGGTTGCGGCAAAAGAAAAGAAAAGTTTAGATTGAGTTCTTATTGTGAAATTGGAGATTGTTTGATAATCGAAGGTCTATTATTGTTATATTTGACATTTGTCATTGTTCACTATGTTTTGGGAAAGAAAAGAATGAAGTTTGGGTCCAACATGATGAAATTTGGCCCTTTAATTGAAGTCATAAGGAGTATTGAGCTTTGCTAAGTCTTGGTGACATTGATATCACCACTATTCTAAATTCGAATTCCTTATGCCTAACCCCATCATCACCTTTATTTTGATCTTTTCATGATTCTTAAGATTGGTAAACTTTGATTGTGGAGATTTTCTCAAGAGTAAGCATATGGTTTTGGTCCATTCGTGCACATAATTGTTACATGAGATTTTCCAGAAAATACTATTCACAAAGTGCTTTTATTTGATGAAATATGCAAGCTATTTGTTGCCTTACGATCTGTTCTCTTGCATAAACCTTGAGTGAATATTGTCATAATCATGTATGAAAAGAAGAGAGTATGTCTAGTGAGGAGGATTGGATCAACTTAACATGTTTACATGCTTATTTTTCTCACTTCTGACTTATTCATATCATGATTACTATCTATGACGCTTGGAATTTTTGTGCTTACATTAGAATGCGTAAACTTGAAAACTATGTGTTTGAAAGATCCTGAGACTATCATTTAGGGGCAGTAGTAGTTTTAGTGTTGAGTCTTTTTGTTTTGTTTTGCTAAGGGACTAGCAAAAGCTAAGTGTGTGATATATAGTTCACAGGAGCACAATGTGCGACGATATTAATATGCTTATGCCCTCATTTATGCTTCGTTTAACTCTTATTTACCTAAGATAGAGTCATAATTTCGTTTAGTGTCTATTTGGTAGAGTTTTGGAGAAAGTGTACTTAATTGTCAGAAAGTATAGAAATCTGAGGCAAAAGTGCAAAATATGTTGTTTTCGTGATTTTGAGGCGTGTTTTTGACTGATCTATCCTTTTCCAAATTTGATGAAATTTGATATACATACAGTTGGCAAGCTAAAGTGTATTGTGTCAAAATTTCAGATCAATCGGAGTTTGAGAAGTCACCCAAACAATGGCTGCAACTTGGCAGTTTGAGCAAAGATCACCAGGGACGACCAGGATTTTCCTAGGACTGTGTCCTGACTTCCGGAATTTCTGTGGGACACAACGCTTGGAGTCAAAGAACATGCAATACGCCGTTGGAAAGCTCTACGAGTCTAGTTTCTCTGGAACCTAGAATCGTATCAATCGGAGCTCTGAGGAGGAAGTTATGCCAGATTTACTGGAGTAAGGTCATTCTGCCGAGAAAACAACAATTTTCCCGGTTGCATCAGGATAACTCTCCATTGGATTTTTGGAAGCATGGATCGGATATTATGGACCTAAAGACTTATTGGACATGTCCATGCTATTCAAATGAGGCTGATTGAAGTCCAAGATCAGAATTAATGTCCAATAATGCAAAGCTTGGCCGGCAAGGAAACATAAGTCAACTAGGAAAGGAATTCTCATTCCTTATTGCTACCGGCAACCCTAGGGTTCTTCCTATATAAAAGGCCAACGAAATTTCAGAAAAAAGGATCTCTTCTCTCTCACTTTTCACTAGCCAAAACTCTGTCCAATTAGCACCACAAACCCCATAGAAAATTCAAGCCGATTCCATAGTTCATCACCACCACCGATTGCAAGACATCATCCCACCGAATCTTCCTTTGTCGATTCCTCTACAAGGTTTCTTTTAAAGTTAGATTCACTCATCTCTCATGGCTTGTAATTTTTTGTATAATTACTTAACTTTGTCTATGAAGTTTGTAAGGATTTGTGGATGGTTATTTGGTTTTATTAATTTTACATTGGATTTCTGAAATTCTGTTATGTGTTTTGGTTTTCTTTTTGTTTAATTGATGAACATGTATATGACGAATTGATTGTATGGTAATAGGGCAGTAACTTTGTTGCATGATTTGATGATTTTGTTTGGTTTATTTTCTGAATTTCGTATGCACAACAAGTTTTAGGGTTAAGAAAAGCTTTAGCTAGGCTGATCTTGGGTTTAATTCTTTATGTTGCCGAATCAATTTATGAAATAATTTATACACGAAGTTACGTTATTTTGTATTGATATTAAGGGTAGAGTAATTTAGAAAATATGCATGTTGAAGCAAGGTGAGGTGACGCCATACTTGTTGCATGTTTCCAATTCGAATCATTGTGCTTATGTGTTCCTTGGTTTAATTTCTACACGAAGTGTCTTTAAACTGATTAGCACTATGTTTAGGGTTATGCACGAAGCTAATTCTAAATAATTGAGGAGTTTTGAATGGTTAGATAAACCACGAAGGGCTCTAGTTATAATTGGAACTAAATTGCATGAAATCGGTGATAAATGTTGCTGCCATATTGTTGTTTTGTGATTGATTTGTTATATGTCATGTGAGTTTTGTGTGATGTGTATTGTGTGAAAGATGTTGATCACATGTAAATATATAATTTAGGATTTAATTTCGTAATTTTCAGTAGGTTTTAGAATCAATTATCAAACCTCCAATTTGATTTTTTTTGTAATGCTTTATGTGATTGAACGCCCTTGATTTTCCCGGACTGAACGATCCCTACTTGTCCTATACTAACGATGACACCAGAGGGTAATATTTGTATGAAGTTGTTTTGCAGGTACAATGTGCTTGGATAATTAGCCCTCCGGATACTTGCTTGAGCGATCCGCAAGTTGAATAAGGACATTGTCCTTCTTGAGAGGCCCTATACTCAACGTTTGGTATACATTGAGTGGCATGACATTGGTTGATGCTCCCAAGTCTAACATCACATCCTCGAAACGAGTATATTGCCTATCACACAAGGCACATTGAAGCTTCCCGGATCCTTCATCTTTGGTGGCAACTTCCTTTGAATAACGGCTGATACCGTCTCGCTCATAGTCACCACACGAGTCTCCCTTGTATGCCTCCTAGCCGTGCAAAGCTACTTAAGAAACTTGGCATACTTCGGTACTTGTTTAATGCACTCCAACAAAGGGATGTTGACTTGCACTTTTCGGAAAATCGCCAACACCTCCTCGTCGGATTTATCCTTCTTCGACTTAGCAAAGCGAGAAGGGAATGGAATGTTTGAGTGTGGCACCCCTCCCTTGCTCACTTGGCTCGGCACTAACTCACTCTTCGATGTTGCGGGATCACGCTCAAGCTCGTAGCGCAGCCCCTTGTTTCTCTTCTCATTGCCGCCGGCGTCTCTTCCTCTCTCGACAGCATGCCTCTCGGCTGCAACATTGCTCTCGACAGTTTCCTTTCTCTCGGCTGCAGCATTGCCGGCTGCAGCCCCTCCCTTTCCATCATCATGGCTGCCGGCAATTGCAAGTCCGGCAGCTCTCTCAGCATCCACAAC